>OU343223.1:7896054-8048883 GCA_910596185.1 Chrysanthemum makinoi
TTTAAGCAATTGAATATTAAATATCCACATAGTACACGCTCAATGAGAAAAAGATGTTTTAGTGAGCAGCTGTAAAATGTACTTTTAAAAATATTATGAGTCTGCTGTAATATTTAAGCTTTAGAAAGCCGTAGCAACGCACGGATCAAACTTTACTCGTTTAGAAAACATGCATGCTCAAGAATATATAAATTTTTGTCGCCTAATGTAAATAATATCAATCATTTTGAATTTTCTTAAATGCATATGGTTTTATAATTGTGTTACATGTCTTGTTTAGTTAGATCATTATTTTTGCCAAACAAAATTTGTACATCTTACCACTTATAGTTTTAGGTCCGCAACTTTATATTACGTATTTGTTATGCCATGCTGAAACAACAAGAGCAAAGAAAAAGACATGTCAAAAGTTATATCAAACCGGTTGAACCACATCGCACGTCCTTAATCAGTTTGATAGTTTGGCAACAGTTAATAGTGTTTTTAAACAGTTACATACGTATACGCTTATTTCATTGTAATTATTCATAAAAAGTTATATCATCATCTTCTAAAAAATAAACCAAAACATGCAAACGTGTGGTGATCATGTTGACCCTTCGAGCCGATGTCTGGGGGCCATGGCTTATATGTTGATGAACATGACAAGTGTAATATTTTAACTGCGGACCTAAACAGGGCGGAGACAAGAGGGCACATACTTTTAACGAAAAAATTGTATAAATTTTAAAATATTTGATCTTTCTTATTTTATTTTTCTTTTTAATTTGATTTTTTTAAAAGCAATTTATAATGTAGTTTATAAAATTTATCAAGTGTGTCTTATCGAACAGCACTTCTTCAGTCCCTGACCTAAATCCAACCTTTGTCTTTAATATATAACCCTACTACCCTAGCAATATCTCTTAAGTTTTTAATTGATGTAATAGCATGAGGCGTGATTTTATGACCACCGTCAATCCCTAACGAAAGAGGACTACGAAAACATTTTTCAAAATTATACCGTTTGTTTGTTTGAAGATGATGCAGGGGAGTTTGGTTGCATCTTTACAGGTACATCACATAATTTAGTGAGTCAAAACTCAACACAATGCTTTTATGACATAAAAAGAAAAAGATAAATATTTGCCAAATCACTTGTCCATGTCATCTAAACAAAATCCACATGTCACAAAAAGTAGACATCTTTTAATGGCTATATAAATTCAAATATCGCAATTTACACAAAAATAAAACACTTTTTAAACTTGAGTGGTTAAATATAACTAAAAGTATGGCGAAAAACACTTGTCAAACTTCATTACTCTTTAGTTATTTTTTTACTAGATCTAATATGTACCTGTGTCGGGTCCCTTTAAAATTTGCATGGTTTAGGTATTATTAATTATCATATGGGATAAAAAAATATCCACTAATAGATAATTGATCTGGGCTATTTTAGCTTTTACAAACATCTTGTTAAATGGTGGTTATATATTGACGTGTTGGGAAAGAACACATATATATGGTAAGTATGGTATCATCCAAATATGATAACTCAGATTAAGATACTGATAGATGAACTTAAAATGAGGTTTCATTAATTAATAGATGAAAACACCATTATTTTTTCTAGCATTAATGTTTGTGATGAAACTATGAAAACAAAAACTATTCCATAAAGGGATTTGCTAACAATTCACTGAGTGTTGTTTGAGCATTTTGTATATAAAGAAAATACATTTAACGAATTCATGTATTTTATAATTATACACTTTTAGTTATTTTTAACATGGAATATGATTTTAAATATAAAATATTTAGAGATCATTAAATGTTAATTCTTTAAATATGTAATTCTTAAACAACACACAATGAATTGTTTTTAGCAAATCACTTTCATAAAAAATGACATAACAAATCTTTTTCAAAAAATTGTAAAACATTATACAACAAATATTAGATTGCATGCATATCAATAGCATGCTGAACAATCCGAATCTAACTCCTTATACGAAAAGTAGATACATATAAATAACCAAAGTTTTCTGTTTGGTGACAGGTGATAGGCGAGTTGCTTACCAACCAAAAGTTTGTATGTTCGAGGCTTGTTGAAGTCATTTGATAAATATATATTGAGAGATATAGGTGGTATACTATGTGGAATAAAATTTGTTAAAATAAAGTACATAGGTATAAATATTTTTCAAAATAACTGAATGCTTAGTATAACTAAATTTTCATTTTCGTTAGTGATTATAGTTATGGTGGATTAATTTATTAAGGAGTACCCTATAAAATAAAAATAAAGTTAGCACGGCCTCACAACTGCATAGCCGAATGATTGCATGTGATGTGACAATTTGGCAGAACTTGAAAGTCGCCATTGAAGGTATTGAGCAAAGAGAACAACTTAAGCATATTCATAAGCATAATACGTTGATTCACATGTACGAATACTAAACTTTTGTAGTAATTAACTTTTCAATATTAATTTTATTGATAAAGTATTTTAAGTTATTCAATAAACATACATATTGTCGTATAATTTAACGTCACATATGGTAGCTGTATGGGCCACTAAGCGAATATAAAAACATAGGTTATCAAAATCGTAGTCCTTTTATACTTTTTTTTTCTTAATTTTGGGGACTCAGTTTGCAAGTAATTAAAAAAAACTGAGCAGCCGCTTATCTTTTAGCTATAATTATGGATATTTTTCTCACTCTTGGTTTGCGTTGACGGTCTTTATTTTAATATGTATGAAGTCACTTATTACCAACCTAACGCTTAAATCAAATCAATAAATAAATTATTAGTCTCTTCTTCCTTCGCATTAGTTATTTTAGTAAAAAGTTATGGCAATAAATTACAGATGATAATCAACCTAGAGTGACTCATTTAAATCTATCAAGTTAGTTATACTAAGAAATAAACCGAAAAATCGTAAAGTTACGTGGGGTCAAAGAGACTATCTTTTCACGTTCCAAAGATACCCACATTTTTATATTTTAAGAACACATGTTTATCATACGAGTATTTTAATAACCACGAAGGCTGTCATTCATGTCGTACTTGCACTCAATTATTAATAAATTATTTTGTGTCACATTAAGTTATGGTGCAATATTACATGGGACAAAAAAAAAATTCAAAATATTTTGTTAAAAGCTCAAGTATCTTTTAAGTTATTAAAATAACAGCTTAACCCTGATAAGTGTATAAAATTTATATGTTGATCACTTGTCACAGTATTATCTTAATCCTTGTTAACACTTTCTTTGGAATAACATAATATTTTTAACACTGTCACTATTATAAGTTTTATAATAATTTTTAAAATCTAAAGTCGGTACTCCGTAAATTTTAGTAATTAAGGGCCCGTTTGGTTCGTGGACGGGTTTAGGATTAGGATTAGGATTTGGATTTGGATTAAGATTAAGATTTGAATTTAGATTTGATGTGATTAAATATATAATATAATATTATAATGAGATTTGAAATTGATATATATTATTGTAAAAGTAAATAAAGAAAAAAATAAAAGGTTGAGAAGAAATTTGGGTTACAAATTTTAGAGAAAAAAAAAAAAAAAAAAATGGCCTTTTCATCAAACTATTTAGCAGGGAATTACACAGCAAATTTTAAGGACTCACTCAATATTGGGGCCCACTAGTTAGGGGTGGCGATTAAACCTTGTGCGATAAGCGGCCTTGGCCGTCTGAAGTTAAACATATTTGGGTTGAGAATAAATAGGTTTGGGTCAAAAGCGGGTCAACCGTCTAACCCGTTTAATAAGCGGTCGTGTTTGGGTTGAGTAAGTATTAAGCGAGTCAACCCGTGAACCCGTTTAAGTATATAAGATCTTAAAAATAAAATATATAACTGGTTTTTATGTTGGATGTGGATTAAATGTATTTTGTTATTTTTTTAGTATGAGTCAATTATAATTTAATATCTTAGATATCATGAAAATTTAGGCTTGTAATTCAGAAAATTATCGCATTGTTATTTTTTTGTTATTCTTATCATATTTTAGATCCTTATATCATTTTTTGCGTTTAAACTAGTTAAATCAAAACTATCAACTTTATTCAACAACGTATTTACTTAAATGGGTTAAGCGGTCACAAATGGGTTACTACGTGTTATGCAGTGCAGGTTAGGGTTAAGTTTTTTGACCGATTAATAAATGGGTTAGTGTTTGTGTAAAGGTATCTAACCCGCCAACTATGAACCCGAATAGGTTAATGCGAACGGCTCGATTCTCCACCCCTACCTAGTACACACCAAAAACATTTTTCACTTTGATGCCTAATGTCTACAGCCATCAACCAAACGCACCCTAAGGTCTTTTACTTTTGTATTATTCATAATATTTTTTGTGTGAAATAATTTATATTCTTAAAATTTGTTCATAAATATCTTCCTAACTTTTAAACGATTACATAAGAGAAATAAAGAGTAGAGATGAAGAGTGATAAACAATGAATTTCAAATCTGAATGTTTTTGTAGGTAAGTAGATGAAGCAGAAATAAAATTTAAGATGATAATTACTCGTTTGTTATCATTATTGTCATTTATAATATTACTATCTTAAATATTTAGTATCGTATACAAGTAACTAGTTTGAGATTTTAGTTTTTTTTGTTAAACATAATTTAAATAAAAACTCAATTTCGTAGCTATAAAATGATTTTTTTCTCACCCGACGCAGGCAAATGTATCTTGATTGCAATGACGTAATTTGACGCTTTATTATGGAGGGTCAAAAACGAAAGTTGTATAGAGTAAATGGGCTAAAAAAAATGAAAGTCATTAAAAATACACTAAATAACAAAATTATGAAGGGGATACCGATCGGCAATTCTTTGTCAGCTCCGCCAATGCTTATTTGGTAAAATATGTTTAAGCAGCTAGGTATCGTTTGGTCTTAAGGGTGGTGTCATATAAAAATTGGTGCCACCAATACTTTTCTCCATGGCACGAGGTTTACTATGGCCAAACTCCTCAGTATAAAAGTGGTGTTATAGAGTAAAAGTGGTGCGATAGTACAAAAAATAACAAACAAAATGAAATGTCTTTGGCTTGGTACATTATATCTTAGTAGAATCTTTGTACGGGTTGCGGTATGGTATGTGGTGCCAAGGTTGGTGTGCAGTCGAAATCAGGCTGTGTGTATGTATCGTCTTCTTAGCATGTGGCATAATTTATCATTAACTTATATTTATAATTTTACTTTTCGATTCTTTGAGATAAAATATAAATTATTTATTTGGAAAACATTAACTTGCATTTATTTTGATAGAGAAATATTCCTAAATTAGGTTACACTCTGGTCCATATTTGCCACATCCATTGGTGTGGATGTTAATTGGTTGTCGTCTCATGTAGCAGTTTGAAGACCATATTTCCTGTGAAACCATTCTACCTTTGTAGGTAAAGATCCTAAAAGGTCAAGTTTGTCAATATTTCATGGAAATATGAAAAAGTAGGTTTGAAATTTGGTATTGTGATATTGCGGTTGACTCTTTATTAATCTAAAGTTAGCATTAGCATGCCGAAACATATATTTTCATTAGCTAAATTTACATGAGGTGCCCTTAAAAACTAGCTAATTGTGAGGCTGAAGCTGAGGTTTAGGTTTATTTATATTTATTACTGGCATAAAAAGATTGTAAAAAGTTACGGAAATGATATATACACGAATGATTTTGATTCATCCACATTTTAGGTGAAAGGACTTACATAGTCAAATGAGTTAATCGTTTTCTTAAGGCGTGGGTAAAATTATTGTGTACTAAACCTGCTCCTGCTCTAGTGGTTCACAACAAACTAAAACTGTTTTTACATTTCATTGTGCTACAACTTAAATTGTTGTTTGGTTCAGTATTGAAATTTGTACTATCATCTTGGTTCACCCATCAGAAAATCACAAATCATTATTGCAACGTTAGACATGAATCTGAGAGTATTATAAATTTTCCCTTCACTTTGATTGTCGAATCTCTAGCGTAGCCTGAACAGATTAGGGAAAAGGTTTTCCAAAAAAGAGTACGACTTTAGGCTTGTTGATGTTTACTCCTATCAGTCAAGCAACACAAGTTTAATAATTCATTCTTTAATTACCAATTTTGTGACTTAATGTTATGTTTTCTTAAGATCCATAGAAATAGATCTTTTGGGAAGAAAATATATAAAAATTTAGACTTTTTTTTTATTCAATCTAGAACACTAGTGAAGAGAAACAGATAAAGCAAAGTAGGGACACACATGAAAGTTGTTGGCAAACAAGCTCAAGATTATAATAATTATTGTTTAGTCTTGTTAAGGATTAATAGTTGATGGTAATTGTATTCAACAAACATTGTGAAAAGTGAGAATATATAAGGTGGTCTTCAACTAAGAAAGGCTTTCTTGAAGAATTTGTTTTTCATAGTTAAAGAAGATAAGGGTATAAGCGTTAATTACTTTTATTTTAATTTGTGCGGATAAATACCCATCGTGTACTTTCACTAAATGATCTCTCCCACAATTGAATTGTCTCTTCTACTTCGTTTCTCCGGTTTTCCAGTAGCCTCCTCGTAGGCCCTTCGCTCCCTCACAGTAACCCTTCCAACCATCGGCTCCCCGGTGGTCTCCTAATCCAGTTTCTTGGTGGTCTCCATCGTTCCCCAAAATCCATTTCCTCTCTTTAATAGGGAGTTGAACATTTGCTCATTTTCCGAGCAAGGATCTCAACAACCAAGATAAATATGGCGACTAGAGGAAGGTTACAAAAGCGCAACTACCCCCAAAGTTTTATGGAAGACCCATAATGTCAAATTTTGATAAGATAACGAGAAATAAGGCTTTTTCTTTCCTTTTCACCAATTTCCCAGAAGATTGAGATAATGGGGCATTGTGGAAAATGTTAAGCCAATATGGTAAGGTTGTGGATGTTTAAGTTGCTTTCAAGAGAACAAAGAAAGGTTCTAGGTTTGGTTTTGTGAGGTTCATAAAGCGGGTGATGTTTTAGCGTTTGAAATTAGGCTTAAGAATATTATGATTCGGGATGTGGCTTTGGTAATTAATTGCCAAGTTTAGCAAAGTGGAAGGAATGGGGATTCCTGTTTCTGAGTTTTCTATCAGTCTAGATAACTATCGCTTTTCTAGGGCTACAAAACCTCTATACAACCATTCCTTTAAGGAAGCATTTACAAGCACTAAAATCAGTCATGATCATCTCATATTAACATAAATATTAAGGAAGATAGCTTTATTAGATCAATATTGGAGTGTTGTTGGACATGAAAAGCCGAAAACATACAAGTTCTTCTAAATGCTTGGCACATCATCATAAAATAATGGCATGGGCGATTGGAAGATGAAATATGTGGGAGGTCTATCTTTTTCGTTTAAGTGGGACTCGAGGGGTACAACAATGAAGACTCTAGAAAGGAATAAATGTTGGCTTCAAAAATGGGTTGATGACATCAATCCATGGGAAGTTAAGGTGAGATATGCGGTAGGTTAACTTGGTTGGTGATTGAGGGCTACCCACTCTTGCGACGAATCTTGATACAATAAAACTTATTGCTAGTAGTCGATTGGTAAACTCTTGGAAGTGGGGCTCTGAACTTTGATTTTAATGTCCTTCCCGATTTAAAACCCAAATTGTCATCCACATGAATGTTATTGGCCAATTAGTTAATTTTATGCTTAATAAGACTTTGTAACCGATTAGGGTTTTTGAGGAACATTTCACACTTCATGTCTATTCCCTAAGCCTCCATCAACCAAATATGATCCTGTAGATGCTTGGTTTAACAGGTCTAACGAGGACTCAAACTTTGAAGAAGATTTTGTAGGTTAGTCCATGGCAGCGGTGGTGCGGATGCCTCCTCAGGCGATCAAGCGCACATTCTTGAAAACATGAGAGGTCTCCACCGGGTCAATTGCTAAAAAATTGTTCTAGGGTTTCTAAGTTTGAGAATTTTGAGGTAGATTGCTTTAATATGAGTATACACTTGGTGGTTTCTCTTCTAATGTTGTGGGGCCTGAGACAAGTGTGGATTATTCTTCTCCCAAGACAAGTGGGCTCTGATGTAATCAAATGAGTACTATATTCATACGTCATCTATCCCATATATATTGCTTATATACTATCATTTTATATAAGAATCGTTAATTTATCGTTTACTTTTATGATTCTTAGTGTTCTGAACAATTATGGATAAGGAGCACATATCGGCATTATTTGGATCCTAAATGAATAAGTTAAAGAAATACATGTTGAGCTGACATTCTATACGGCATATCAGTGTTAACTGTATACGCCGTATCATCATACTTAAACGAAATCAAGACCTTGTCTGACTTTGAAAAATATGGCGTATTCCCATTTAAACATATGTCGTATATTAAACTTAGTCTAAAGATGAAGTGATAATGTCAAACAGAAGAATATGGTGTATCCAACCTCAGTGATACGCCGCATACATGAAGATTAGCCAAAGATGAACCAAGTCTGGAAAAAAAAGAATATGGCGTATGCAAATCTAGTCATACGTCGTATACAATGGAGGCTAAAAGATTATCCTAAAATATTTTATGAGTTGAGCCCACGCCAAACAGGCCAATATGCCATATCAGTGGAGCTGCATATGACGTATCGACCCTCTGACAGAAAAGTTTAAATAGAGGGCTCATTCCATCGATTTTGTCACAATCCCACCATATACGATAGAGCTTAAAGACAATTTTAATAGGATTTGAGAGAAATTAGTGTTAGCCATATTACCCCTGTTATATTCTAGCTATCCATTCACTAGTGTAATGATTTAATTATAAATGACTGGTTCTGTTACATTCTAGCTATCCATTCACTAGTGTAATGATTTAATTATAAATTACTGGTGACTTCAAGATGTATGAAGAGTATCCCCAGGTCAGGTAATACCTTCATACCCCTATCTAACTTAGACTACACTACTTGGTCCATGTATCTAGTCTCTACACAAGTAATCTTGTAGACCATTTTATGTACCACTCAATTACAAGCAACCATTAATGTGTCAACTAATCTAGGGGATTTATCTGTTGTACCTACTTGGTCCATGTGATATATACTCTTCCACTTGTCACTTTATTGAAGAGCACTAAATTAAGTGTTCTTGTAAAATATATCTACTTTTCCACGTGGTCCATGTAATATCTAGAGTTAAAATACTCAAACATATAAACAAGCGCATTATAGAGCGATAAACACATAAATTAACCAATACTAAACATTAAATCTTAAAAAGCGAAATAACTATCATGCAATACTCATAACATGGCTAACACCAAGGGTGTTAGCCCATAATGTATGTAAAAGCACAAGAAGATAATTCAAACGAAGAAACAATAGAAGTCATGATGAATCTGATATGCAAATCGAATGATTAAACCTAATGTGATGATACAAGACCTTCTCTTCTTGATTTCCTAGCTCTCTGTACTAATCTTAGGGCATTGGAATGGTGAAATTCGATTGTGGTTGAGAGTGGTAAGTGAATGATATCTAAAACTCCATATAGGGTTTGTATTTATAGTTTCATGGTGGGCTAGAATCTACGTCTTCTAGATAGAATACAACGTATTCTGGATATCTTAATTGTGGACGAAGAAAACATATTCCAAGCATATTATGTGTATCTTTTAAATACGGCGTATTGTTGAGTTGAGATATGACGTATACCTTCAAATCTTTGATACACTTGGAATGGGGATAAGATCAATAATACGACGTATGGCCAGAGTTTCATACACCTATACCTTCAATAGTTGACTTGGGGTTTGACAATAGAGCTTCCAAATATGGCGTATTGTTGGGGTTAAATCGCTTGTATATTTCAACATTCACCAATATTTAGAGAATTCTTTCAGATATCAATACGGCGTATGGCCAGAGTTACATATGCCGTATGCTCTTGTACAGCTTGCATACAACATCATCAAGAATAGCTCCAAATCATGTCTTTTTCCGTGTCTCTTGTAAAATTGCTCCTAAATCAATGAAAGTGAAAAACTTGGGCAACTGAGTATCGATTTATCTATAAATATGCAATATATGAGCAATAATCATATGATAAGTATAGTACTAGTTAGGACTTATCACATATCCCCCACTTGACTTCTACTTGTCCTCAAGTAGACTTTAGATTAAGTAATTAGAAAAACATCTCAAACCCTGGTTTAGGAATTAATTATTAAAGTAGTTAACTCAACTAATTGTGCATAACCATTACACCTCACAAAATAGGAAATGAAATTCGCTCATCTCTCATAACTAATCTAGGGTGTTTATTTAGTGGTACACTCAATTGCACAATCATGGTTAGTATTGATTTGTGTGCAAAACACGTCAAGTTATCTCACACAAATTAGCCACTTGTGAATGACTAACCGTAAGAAACTTAAACGGTTGGACACCGATCAATAATAGATGAGAAGTTGTAAGTATACGGGTAACTCAAACGTGTTAGGTTTGAGCACCGAGATCGTTCCGAACGAGGGTTGAATGGAGTTTCCAACTCACGTCTCGATTATCGGGATTTGAATGAAAAAGGGGATAAAATGATGATTTCTAAACTAACGGGATAAGGAAAGTATATGGAACTAAAATCTATGGGAAAACCTAAGAATTATGGCAAACTACGCAATTCTACACTAAAAGCGGGATTAAAAAGCAGCGAATAAAAAGCAACTACGTCTAATCTAAATCCTAAAAATAACCTAAAATTACTTTCTAAACTAAAATGTAATTTAAAAACTATTTATGAATTAAAACTATTTTTTAGGAATTTTCTTGATTTATTTTGAATTAAAAACTAATTTTTTTAACTAATAAAACTAATTTAAAATACTAGAAATTTATGAGAATTAAGGGGAAAAATATGAAACTATTTTGATAAAATCTAAAATACTATAAGAGACTTTTCAAAACTATTTTTTATTTTTTCTGATTATTTTTCTATTTTCTACTAATTTAAAACTATTTAAATCTAATTTAAATTGTGAAAAATACCAAATAAAAGGGGAAAAATAGGGAAAAATATTTTTTATGCTTTTTATATTTTTCTTAAACTGGGAAAATTGAAAAATTATTTTTTTAGAACTTTTTCTTAATTATTTGCAATAAAAGCTATTTAAAAATGCCTAAAAACTGAATTTAATAAAGAAAAATAGTAAACAGTGACCAAAAATTATGAAAAACTCAGGAAAATTCTAAATTATTATTCTAAAGCTGTGAAAATTATAAAAACATGGGCTAATGTGTAAGAAATAAGAGCTGCAATGTAACAGATATGGAAATAAGCAAATGAAAATAAGCAAATAAGCACTAAAGTGAGCCAACTGAAATCATAAGCCAAATTATACTAAAACTACTCTAAAGCAGCTAATTGGATCTACTCCTAACACCTAATGAGCAGAGTACAAAGTTTTAAGCAACTGCCACTTAAGCTAATCTACTTGACCCATTGTTTAGCATTTGCAACTTATCTAATCACCAAAGTGAAATCCGAAGTTGAAATAAGTAAACAACCACCGAGATTACATAACCAAAATTACAACTTATGAGGACTTAAGGTGAAGAAGTTATAGATCAAAACAAAAATGGCTATTTGGACGATTGGCAGCGTCTGGAAAGATTATGACATAAGCAGGCAAATTAAGCTTCTGTATAAGCTCCTAAGGTGGTATTTGCAGGCTAAGTAAGCTAACCTATAAGCTTCTAAAGGAGATTCCTACAAGACCTAAACTACTATCTATCTAATGAATCAATAAGCTAACAAACTAACATCAAAAAGACTTTTGAAAAAAAGTCAGGAAACTTGAATTGGAGACGAGCGACAATGAACCTCCAACTTTAACAACAAGCATTTTACTAAAACATTTTTTGAATTTTTTTTCTTTTGGGAATAATTAATCTACATATTGAAAAAGCTATTTTTGATTTTCTTGATTTTTATGACAAAAATAAATGACTTAAAATGGCTAAAGGAAAACTGATGAAAGATGCTTTAGTACTAAGACAGATTTGAATGACTCAATATGCTGACCGACTTGTAAAACTTTAAAGGATGAACAATAAAGCTTTTAAAACCAAAACTAGAACTTCTCAACTTAGTTTTATCATGATCATTTGACTAATCCTCCACAAATTAGCATAATCCAAACACTACTTTATTTGTCCTAAACTACACAATTTTGTAAAAACATGATGAAAATTCAACTAAAACAGAATGAAACACTTATTTAAACATGTAACTCATCATAAAATCAGAAATCAACCCAATACTTATTTGACCAATCAACTTTGACCCTGTTTGACTTTAATTGACTTTTTTCAAAACTTGCAATTCAGAACAGATTAAGCAACAACAAGCTCACATAAGCTTAAACAAGCTTATATAAGCTTGACTGAACAGAAAATGAGATCTTAAAACAGATGATACTTAAGACTAACAACAATGATTTGTTAAGTAAAAGTGAAAGTTGCATTAAATGAATTAAAGCTACAATTAAAATATGAGATTACAAATCAATTAACTACTAAGATCATGTAAATTAACAGGAAATTAAAAGGCCAAAATTCCTTTAAGACATAAGGAATTGGACCGATTACAATGTGAGCCAAGAGGTCTTTAAATAGCCTTGAACCAGCTTGGGATCCTTTTGGAAGAGCCTAGAAGGCTATCCACGACCACTAATCAATCAGTCACAAACACCAATCAGAGAGCTCCATATCATCAAGTGAGGTGTCATGTCCAATGAGAGAGTTATATTTGTCCACGTTAGCAGTCCAATGACATGTCAGAGCTTCTAGAAGGCAATAGATGCTAGTACGAGGTGGGGTGAGGTAAATGGTGGTAAATGTGAAAGGGTAAATGGGTGTGTTTGGTTGGGAAAACAGGGGTGTGGTAGGCGCGTTTGGTATTTGTTTATTGTTTTTCAATTTGGTTGACTGGGTTTTGGGTTTGTTGACTCGGGTAAAACAAAGGATACGGGTTGGGGTGTAATACTAAAAACCGGGTAATATGGTTTGACTTCGGATCGTGGGTAAAGGGTGGATAATAAAACCGGGTAGTGGGTGTAAGTGGATAATGGGCTTGGGTTAAGTAAAGAATTGGGCCATGGATGATAGTATTTGGACTTGGATTAATCTTGGACTAGTAGTGTGATTATTTAGTGAACCAAGGACCAAATATGTAAAAGCTGAAACTCTAAGGACCAAAGGTGTGATTCTGAAAATATCTTCCAAGGACTGATTTTGACAATCTTCAAATAAACCAAGGGCCAATTTGCAATTTTTGATTCTTCAAGGGCCATTCTTGCCAAATACTCAAAGTCGGGGACTAATTTTGACACTTCTTCAAACTTGACTGCTTCCAAAATCATTCTCGAGAATAAAATCTTCCAAAATGCACAATCCGACCTTCCTTTCGGCTCAAACTCTCTTGATCTCGTGCTCGGTTTACGTCGATTTGGCTCCTTTTTGTGTTTTTATCATATTCTACTGCACAAACTCAAGAAAACCACAAATAATAGCAATAAACGGCTCTTTCTTGGTTATTTTGGGTCTATTTTGATATAGAAAAGGTATGTGTTTTAGCACATACCAAATACCAGACGAAACCATTGCAGGTGTCTGCATGATCAACTTCAGCTTCTAAAACCAAATATTTCAATCTCTTTCTACTAAACCTATGAAGAAGTAGCAAAGATTCCTCAAAAGAGATTAAGAAACCTTAATTCTAAAAACGCCCCGTTTACCTTTTAATTCATGTATAGATATTACGGTTAAGCACATTCCGATTATGAATGACGGTTTGTTGAACTTTCATGTCGATCAATAACTCCAACATTTTCAAGCGACCGTTAGGATCACGAGAGTAGAAAACACAACCGCGTGAAGTGACCATACGGATAGAATACATAGTCACGATTTTCACAAGTCCCAAACTAAGTAAATCGAAATCATTGTTAAAAATGACTCTAGATGCTAACACTACCCATGGAAGTTACTTGTGTAAATACCTTTTGTTCCCATTTTCCTATTTTCCTCTAGATTTTTTTATTTTTTGTGAGAAATGAATTTCTTCAAATTCGTTTGATAACTTTTATTAGATAAAGATATAAAGCTAAATCGATAATTATTATCCGTCTTCTCTCAAAAACCATTGTCGTAAAAATGAGGTCCACATCAAGGAATTTTTATTCACTAATACTTTTGATTTTCATTTTCATCATTTTTTTTTTTTTTTTTTTTTTTGAAATAGAACTTAGACTTTTTATGTTATGAGCTATGAACCACGGAGCTTTACGGGGTAATTCCAAGACTATAGGCTTCATGAAATGAGGATCCCGGCTGGCTAGGCTAAGACCTACTCAATCCCATAAAGATCAAGGGTCCGATCGACACAGCGACACAACTTTACTTATTATTATCACTTATCATTACTTATTTATTCATTACGGATCCTTGATGTGTACCCAATTTTTAAACAAAGATTCTTTTAAGAAGATAAGAACTAATATAGCCAAAAACTCGACATCTAATTATTATTAGAAAGATATGGGGTGAAACAATTTTGTGGGAACAAAAAGCCATAAGTACCTTGATGGGCAAAGAGAACCAACTCTCCACGCTTTGCATTTAAACTCATAAGTAACTCTATCATTTCTCGATCTCTACAAATTTAAAATCCCAATAATGAGATCCTTGATGGATGTAGCCAGATAATTTTTAAGATTACCTATGGTTAAGGTAACAACTAGGGCTTTCAACCAGATTAAGTCAAATTATTCCTACTCTCACCGGTGGAAAGTCAACAAGGTGTCAAAACATATATTAACTTAGCAAATGCTTCGTCTAATGAAATAAAGTCATGCATATTTAAAATCTCTAAGGGAAACTTGCAAAATCTTGGCCTTGTGAGCTAGAATTCGCATTTATAGCTTCTTATCTAAGAGACTAGCAAACTTTTCAATCAAAAAGACTTAACAAAAGCTTACTAAAAATTTTTTAAATTTTGCACATTTTGCACAATTTTTTCATTTTCTAAGGAAAAACGGGGTTGAGAGTACACGACTAGAAATAAGCAAGTGAGGTCAAATCAAATCGAAGATTACCCTACCCCAGACTAGAATGAAACATTGTCCTCAATGTTTAAAGCAAGGGTATCACGAAAATCTAAAAGAGCGTTTATTAAGTATGCTAAAAGATAACGTTAGTCGATAAGATTTCGGATATCGGATTTCCATCAGCATCGATCATGAAACTCGAGTATAGAAAAGACAAACTTCGAACGCGAGAGTCTTCATATCGGGAACATCTAAACAACATCACAAACAACCAAACCGAGAAATCGAAGGGGAGACCCCTTCAGCGTCACTTATTAGAAAATAGAAAGAAGATAGATGGATAAGCATGGGGTGCCTCCCACGGCGCTACTTGTTTTCTTTCTAAGCGAGTCGCTAGCACTGACTCGTCCCCCGAATCATTTGTCCTTGGGGAAGAAAATGGTAGAGATACCAGGGTCAAAAACGGTGTCCTCATTTCCGAAAGAATGAGACTGGGTGGGTTGGGTGGAGAAGAAAGTGTCGGGCTGCAGCACATAAGGTATATCATGAAAGAATGATCCATCATCCGGTGGTTTTGCGGGTGGACGAAGGGATGACGGATCAAAGTGAGAAAACTCCAAGAAAGACGGGAGCTCATGGTAAGGAGGTGAAAGCTTAACAATGAAGGCATCCAAGTGAGGATCCTTTTCTCTAACAACGGTTTTAGCATAAAGCTCATCTATGTCTAATATCCCGGGTTTAAAGATTTTGTCTTCACATGTCGGCTCAACGGGATAAGGATGGTTCGAACTCAATAGAGAGAGATTCAAGAAGTCCATCAAGAAACATCATATCCCCTCGGGATCATTCATAACAACAACATCCTCAATACCGGTGGTATCAAGTCATCAAGAGCAAAAATGAGTCGGCTTCACTCAATGATCGGGTCATTTGTCGAATTATCGGAAATATCGTTCAAAACCTTGCTCATATCAACCTTGAAGTAGAATTTCTCAAGAATCGGAGGATAAACATCTGCCATAGTGGGATTGCCACTAATTTCTTCATCAAATCGGAAAGTCTCAAGCTCGGGAGAGAAATCACTATCTTTAACGTAGATAGGAGGCGAACTTGATTTATCGTTCAAAGCTTCAATCTTAGAAATGAGATGATAAACATTCGACAATGTTTCTCGTAATGCTTCATCCTCGATCTCAATATTATCGGGCTCAATCTCTTCTTCTTCTGGCTCAAAATCATTTACTTCTTCTATATGGACGGGCTCAGAAGGTAAATCGTCGACAAAATCGATGTCTCCATAAGAATCATCATCGGAATCGGAGAACATCTCATCATGATCATTAGAAATATCAAGAGAAGGCTCAGAAATAAGAGAAGGAGAAGAATCCGGAGATGGGACAAGTGGTGTGCTCTTAGAGCTAGCAATTTCCATCACTTCCGTTGTAGTCTCCGGATCTTTCGTTTGAGAATCGTTTAAGCTCATAATTCCGTTCTGTTTTGTTGTAACTCGACAAACTCGTAATAGCGAATCGTGAAAGAGGAGGATCGATTCTAGAATTCTTCTGATTAGAGTCGAGTACAAACGGGAATCACCTCGGTTCAGAAAATATGTTCCATCTCACTCACCGGAGAGGGAGTAGGAATCGAGGGTTCATCAAGCTTACATTTCAAAATTTTGATAATGCTTCAAGTTTCTCAATGTTGTTAAGAAAAGCACGACGTTCAAAGAAATCGTCTCCGTGACCCTCGGTGGGTTCTTTGGGTAGCTCTGGAATAGTGTGATCGTCTTCCATAACTTGAACGGGTTCCTCATTAACACATTGTCGAGCTTGAATGCGGCTTAATAAAGTTTGAAGCATGCTTTCAATGTGGTTTTGACGTCGCTCAAATCTTTCTTCAAAATTGATGGAAACGTCATTGATAACCCCTGTGGTTCTTCAAAAGGCGACATACAAGATTCGCGCTAAAATCCACACCCTTTGCAAAAACAACGTTCACAAAGTGAATCATCTCTTAATAAATCTCTACAATTAAAGCAATAGGGTTGAAAGAAATTTTGAGACTCCATGAGAATTAATCATAAAAGAGGGATAAGAGGAGAGAATTATCAAATCAGAGGGTAAAGAAGAATATTTTTGGATTTTTAAAACAAATTTTGAAAAGGAAAATCTTTTTGGGTTTTTAAAAAGATATATTTACAAAAATCACGGTAACTTCACTCGGGGAAGGATCTTCAAATGCACGCGATTCGAGACGGAATACGAAAACTCGCTACAAGCCCTCCCGGCATGGCGCCAAAAAATTGATTTGTGTGCCAAAACACGTCAAGTTATCTCACACAAGCTAGCCACTTGTGAATGACTAACCGTAAGAAACTTAAAACGGTTCGGACACTGATCAATAATACATGAGAAGTTGTAAGTATACGGGTAACTCAAACGTGTTAGGTTTGAGCACCGAGATCGTTCCGAACGAGGGTTGAATGGAATTTCCAACTCACGTCTCGATTATCGGGATTTGAATGAAAAAGGGTATAAAATGATGATTTCTAAACTAACGGGATAAGGAAAGTATATGGAACTAAAATCTATGGGAAAACCTAAGAATTATGGCAAACTACGCAATTCTACATTAAAACGCAAAAACGGGATTAAAAACGAAACGCGAATAAAAAGCAACTACGTCTAATCTAAATCCTAAAAATAACCTAAAATTACTTTCTAAACTAAAATGTAATTTAAAAACTATTTATGAATTAAAACTATTTTTTAGGAATTTTCTTGATTTATTTTGAATTAAAAACTAATTTTTTTAACTAATAAAACTAATTTAAAATACTAGAAATTTATGAGAATTAAGGGGAAAAATATGAAACTATTTTGATAAAATCTAAAATACTATAAGAGACTTTTCAAAACTATTTTTTTATTTTTCTTATTATTTTTCTATTTTCTACTAATTTAAAACTATTTAAATCTAATTTAAATTGTGAAAAATACCAAATAAAAGGGGAAAAATAGGGAAAAATATTTTTTATGCTTTTTATATTTTTCTTAAACTGGGAAAATTGAAAAATTATTTTTTTAGAACTTTTTCTTAATTATTTGCAATAAAAGCTATTTAAAAATGCCTAAAAACTGAATTTAATAAAGAAAAATAGTAAACAGTGACCAAAAATTATGAAAAACTCAGGAAAATTCTAAATTATTATTCTAAAGCTGTGAAAATTATAAAAACATGGGCTAATTTGTAAGAAATAAGAGCGCAATGTAAAGAATATGGAAATAAGTAAATGAAAATAAGCAAATAAGCACTAAAGTGAACCAAATGATAACAGAAGCTTGATAATACTAAAACTACTCTAAAGCAGCTAATTGCATCTACTCCTAATACCTAAACAGCAGATTACAAAGTTTTAAGCAAACTGCCACTTAAGCTAATAAGCTACTTGACCCCACTGTTTAAGCAGTTGCAACTGCTTATCTAATCAGCCAAAGTGAAATCCAGAAGTTGAAATAAGTAAACAACCAGCCAGAGATTACATAACCAAAATTACAGCTTATGAGGACTTAAGGTGAAGAAGTTATAGATCAAAACAAAAATGGCTATTTGGACAGTGGGCTGCTGATGCAGAAACAGTATGACATAAGCAGGCAAATTAAGCTTCTGTAGAAGCTCCTAAGGTGGTATTTGCAGGCTAAGTAAGCTAACCTATAAGCTTCTAAAGGAGATTCCTACAAGACCTAAACTACTATCTATCTAATGAATCAATAAGCTAACAAACTAACTACATCAAAAGCTGAAAATCAGCTTTGAAAAAAAAACAGTGCAGCAACAGGTGGGACAGAACAGCAATGAACCTCCAACTTTAACACAACAGCAGCCTTACTAAAACATTTTTTGAATTTTTTTTCTTTTGGGAATAATTAATCTACATATTGAAAAAGCTATTTTTGATTTTTACTGATTTTTATGACAAAAATAAATGACTTAAAATGGCTAAAGGAAAACTGATGAAAGATGCTTTGGTACTAAGACAGATTTGAATGACTCAATATGAAAACTGAAAACTGACTTGTAAAACTTTAAAGGATGAACAATAAAGCTTTTAAAACCAAAACTAGAACTTCTCAACTTAGTTTTATCATGATCATTTGACTAATCCTCCACAAATTAGCATAATCCAAACACTACTTTATTTGTCCTAAACTACACAATTTTGTAAAAACATGATGAAAATTCAACTAAAACAGAATGAAACACTTATTTAAACATGTAACTCATCATAAAATCAGAAATCAACCCAATACTTATTTGACCAATCAACTTTGACCCTGTTTGACTTTAATTGACTTTTTTCAAAACTTGCAATTCAGAACAGATTAAGCAACAACAAGCTCACATAAGCTTAAACAAGCTTATATAAGCTTGACTGAACAGAAAATGAGATCTTAAAACAGATGATACTTAAGACTAACAACAATGATTTGTTAAGTAAAAGTGAAAGTTGCATTAAATGAATTAAAGCTACAATTAAAATCTGAGATTACAAATCAATTAACTACTAAGATCATGTAAATTAACAGGAAATTAAAAGGCCAAAATTCCTTTAAGACATAAGGAATTGGACCGATTACAATGTGAGCCAAGAGGTCTTTAAATAGCCTTGAACCAGCTTGGGATCCTTTTCAGAAGAGCCTAGAAGGCTATCCACAACCACTAATCAATCCTGAGTCACAAACACCAATCAGAGAGCTCCATATCATCAAGTGAGGTGTCATGTCCAATGAGAGAGTTATATTTGTCCACGTTAGCAGTCCAATGACATGTCAGAGCTTCTAGAAGGCAATAGATGCTAGTACGAGGTGGGGTGAGGTAAATGGTGGTAAATGTGAAAGGGTAAATGGGTGTGTTTGGTTGGGGAAGACAGGGGTGTGGTAAGGGCGCGTTTGGTATTTGTTTATTGTTTTTCAATTTGGTTGACTGGGTTTTGGGTTTGTTGACTCGGGTAAAACAAAGGATACGGGTTGGGGTGTAATACTAAAAACCGGGTAATATGGTTTGACTCGGATCCGAAGTGGGTAAAAGGGTGGATAATAAAACCGGGTAGTGGGTGTAAGTGGATAATGGGCTTGGGTTAAGTAAAGAATTGGGCCATGGATGATAGTATTTGGACTTGGATTAATCTTGGACTAGTAGTGTGATTATTTAGTGAACCAAGGACCAAATATGTAAAAGCTGAAACTCCAAGGACCAAAGGTGTGATTCTGAAAATATCTTCCAAGGACTGATTTTGACAATCTTCAAATAAACCAAGGGCCAATTTGCAATTTTTGATTCTTCAAGGGCCATTCTTGCCAAATACTCAAAGTCCAGGGACTAATTTTGACACTTCTTCAAACTTGACTGTAACTTCCAAAAATCATTCTCAGAGAATAAAATCTTCCAAAATGCACAATCCCGACCTTCCGGCTCAGCTCAAACTCTCTTGATCTCTCGTGCTCGGATTTACGTCTGATTTGGCTCCTTTTTGTGTGTTTTTACATATCCGTACCTGCACAAGCACAAACTCAAGAAAACCACAAATATTAGCAATAAACGGCTCTTTCTTGGTTATTTTGGGTCTATTTTGATATAGAAAAAGTATGTGTTTTAGCACATACCATATTCTATCATAAGCTTGACAAGGATACACATCTATACAACTAGAGTCTAGGACAATTACCAATTTCAAAGGTAAAATAGGTTAAAAATATGAAGGCTCAAGGGTTTGCCATTCTTTATAGTCTCTAGAGATACCAATATTATAGAAAATGTGACAAAACCACAAATACATGATCATAACGACGACCATGATACCCGTGATTGTTCTCTCCCTAACTTGAGTAAGCTAAAGTCTAGGACTAAGTAATCTTCCCCGATAATACTACATCAAAAGGGCGATAAAATCACGAATACATGATCGTAGTGACGTTCACAATACTCGAGATTGCTCGATTTCCTAATCTCAATAAATCAAAGTTTAGAATGATGAATGAATAAGGGTAGGATAAGGCATGAGAAACATTTATAATTGGTGTAAATAGAAAATGAACAAAACAAATAGATTAAGTCTGACACAACCAATTGTTACTAGTTAATACCTTACCACAAACCCGAAAGAGACATTTATCATTGAATAACTCATGCTTTAACACGAAAAACACACGCTTTTATGATACGCGAATAAGACTCAAATATACCTAGATCAACATCATCAACAATAAAACATACCAAGTTGGCAATCCCGAATTACCAACTACCATAAAATCCCAAAATATACAATACAATAGGGGCAAAATACCCGCCACTGTATACTAAAATAAGTGGTTCATACTACGCACCACTTAAACTAAATATTGAAATTCACATTCTTTTTTGTTTCTTTTTCTCCTTTTTATTTTTTTATTTTTTTATTTTTTTTAACATAAACTAAATATTAAACTAATGGTACATTACTATACCATTTCACCAATAACTCCATCATATAATATTCGTTATCGTATAGGAATCTGAATGAAATAAAGACTAGTGAAAGTAGTAGTACAAAGCTATGACACAAAATATATACTTTCACATTCCATTGCATCATGCAATTCTCCCGACCTATATCTCACTACAAAATAATCGAACAAAAAACTCACACGAACACAGGAAATACACGAGACTCATGTAGAAACTAGCAACCAAACCATGGACATTAATCTACTTGGTAGGCTAAGGTGTAACGTTACAAAAACATTTAATTGTGTAACAAATGAAAAGATAGGCTCAATAAGTTATAATAGGGGTATCTTACTCTAATGATGAGATTAACAAAAGGGTTTAAATATGTAGTCAACTAACCAGTGTAGTTAGTTGATAAACAAACATATATAATGATATGGGCCATTTGGTTGAATCCTAATAATTTTTCCTTTTAAGTTGATTAAAGACGATTACACCAAGTTTCCTTAATGCAATGCTATTTTTGGACGTTTCGAATAGATATACTAAGCCAACTTCTAAAGTCTACATCAATCCACCGACACATTCATATTTTTATGGGATTTGGGGTAAAATAGTGGAAAAGAAAAGGTTTCAATTCTCACAAATGGTAACAAAGGTTGTTGTGTGCAGGTTATGCTACTAATGATCTACGAAAAAACATGTGATTTTTTTTAAAAAATTTTAGCATATTTTTAGTTGTTTTCGTAGAATAGGACAAGTAAAATTCTAATTCAAGCTACCTCCCCCACTTGAACTGTACAATGCCCTCGTTGTACAAACGAATGCATAAAATTAAAGAGGGTAGAATTAGAAAAAGAAAACTCCCCTACTATTGCTGGGAATGATCCTCCATGGTAAGTGTGTGAGCAACTTTTTCTTCTTACTCCGAATCCTAGCGCGAACAACGTTCCCCTTAAAAGTATAAGAAATATAATCATTGATTAGATCAGACTTGTAGACATATAAAACAAAAGCAGAAAACTACTTTCATAGCGCTAGTGGGTTAGAAATTTTTTAAATAAGGTTGTGTCCAGATCTGGAGATTGATAAGGCGTATTCCACTAATTGGATACACTATATTGGTTAGACTGGGTTAAAACTACCTTGTGATGTAATACAGACTATTGTTCATACGCCGTATCCCTGAGATTGGATACGCCGTATTAAACAGTTTGTATGGAAAAAGAAAATACGAGTAAGGGCTTGAATAAGGAGTTTCCCAAAACAGGAATACACCGTATCAAGAACCTGATAGATAGTTTTAATAAAATAAAATACCTAAAAATGTAGAAATAAACAAAAGTACGGATTCTGAGAGTGGAATACGCCGTATCCAGAAGTTGGGTACGCCGTATCTACTTAACACAATGAACATTATCAGAAGAAATAAAGGAAAATTTTGAAAAACATTTAGGGTTGTCTCTTGGGAAGAACTTTTGGTTATTTCCGAGTCGTTTAAGTTCGACTCTCTTCCTCCTTACGTTGCTTTCTTGGTTCCATGATTCTTCTCAATTTCTATCTTAATCCCTTCCTTCAATAACTCAGCATTCCTCTTGCTAATTGGAAGACTCTCAGTCTTTTTTTTCTCAACCAAAATAAAGTCACTTGAATGATCAACGGTAAACTTTTTCACTTCGATCGTTTCTGCAGTAATCGAAGGAGGATAATAATGAGATCCAATCTTGGCGCATCTTTCTCTTTCCAAATCTTCAAGTTCTTCAACGTACCATGCTGACTCGTACCCATGGTTTTGTATCTCATATCAACGATCCCAAATTTCATTTATTGTTTCTCCACGTTCTCCTTTGTTATCCATGTATTCATCCCATAATCTAGAAACTTCTAAGTGGAACATCCTCTCGAATTCCCAATAATTAGTTTCCTTTTCATAATCCAATCTTTCAATCACCCTTTCCTTGTATTCCTCAAATAGTTCTTCACTACTCTTTTTGTCCCATACGTTAAAAAGTTTATTCTTTATTATCCAATCAGTCGTCTTATGTTCACCATACATAATATCAATCCATTGATTAAAATCTAAGTGACTGCATTTTATCATTTTTCCACTGATTTCACTTCCGTATTAATTCCATGGACCCAATTGTAGTTTCCTGATTCTTTTACAATTTCATTCCTTCTGGTTGTAAACCCCACTTTTTCTTCTTTAAAAGCAGCCTTAACTTTGTGAGTAGGCCACTCACAAGAGTCTAAATTCCCCTTATCACTAGAAAAAATTCAAACGTTTTGCATTTCGATCCAAGTGTTCTAGTTTAAACCAAATCTCCCACATCTCTTCCAATTATTTATTACTTAACTCATTCAAATCCTTGCACTTTACTTTAGCCAACCTATAGAAGGTCATATCATCGTATCTTCTTCTTTCTATACATATCGCTATAAATCTCCATTCTTATCGAATGACAACATTCAAAAATACTAACAGGCCATTGACTTATCTGCTCATTATCATCCAAAACCACCTTTCTGTTTTGAATTTCTTGCATCTTGACTTTCCAACCAAGGAATTCTACCATGTTTTCATCTTCAGATGCATTAACTCTTATGTGCAACAGCCCTTCCTATTCCTGTTCATTAATATTCATACTTAATCTAAACAAAACAAGGACTATTTGTATCTCTAACTAAACAACTAAACATACTTAAAAACAAAAAAAAACAAAAAAAAAAGTTTTTGGTGTTACTGTTCACCTAATACTCCATATACACAACTGTATACGCTGCATTCAATCTTAAAACAATATGCAGTATCCAAATTACTCAGAATACAAATACCGAAATTAAATCGATACGTTGTATCAAAATTAATTAGTACGCCGTATAGATAATTAATAACGATTTTGAAATTTTGATGTTTTCTTTTTAGAAAACTGTAGCCACCTGGAAAATTTCACTATTTTAAATCTTCATATTTATGAACTAGACAGTTTATCAAAATTATTTGTTCTAAATTGAGCATTTTAGCATGTACATTTCATTTTCTTGCATAAAAATTTATGCCTATCCGAGTAGTCTTATTTAACCATGCCTGATCTTTACTGATTTCTAAATCAGTCTCACAAGAAAGATTTTCTTGTCTTATGAGTCCGCACGCGTACCAAAATAAAATAAAAGAAAACGCGAGAAATTAAGCGAACTAATAAAAAAATCAAAAATTAAGTCATCGTGACAGTTTATTTATAACGTGTCCGGAAATATAAATAATACAACCTTCCGTTTAAAGTTATACATTCACAAGTTAACAACGAAGTACCAAAATACACCTATTACCTAAATAATACACCTCTAATAACTAATAACTTACAAAAATAAAATAATAAAAACCCACCTCCTTATCTACTCTTGTTTCTGTCTTCTCTGCATCCCCACGCCCCCACAAACCTGCTACCCTGCAATCCTCCGTCTTCGCCTCTTCTCCTTGATCCTCTGCACACGCTGCCTGCTCCCTCTCCAAAAATAGCTACACCTCCAAACCACTTTTCAAATATCACTAATAACTTCAATCCAAGAGTAGTTCTCCTTTGGCTTATCCCATGAAGAAGTCGACAACCCTTGTCCTCCTTGGACCACCACTGAAGAAGAAGACAGAGGAAGACCATGTGAAGACCTGAAATCGTTACCCAAAGAAGACCCTTACTCCCTCCCCACTTCGAAGGACAAGCAACCACTTCCTCTTTTACCTCTATTTAAACCATGGGTCTCAAGAGCTCACCTCACACTTACTCATTCTACCATCACTTAAACTAAAGAAAGAATTGTTCGAGTTGCTGAAAATCAAGGTGGTCTCGTCGCTTGAGTTTTGGGTTCCTTTGATATCATCCTCGCTTCATTACCTCTCTTTTGTTGTAAGATTTCAATGATTCTTTTTCTTAAATAATATTGTTGTGAAAATTGTTAAGATTTGGTAGTTTTATTTAGAAAATGAATTGATATAACTTTTGAGTTGTTCTTCATTGATTAGTATACAAGTTGGAAATCTACTTGTAAATGTTGTTGTTTGATTGTTTTTTTGTGGTATAAGTAATAAGAGTCAATCAAAAGGAATATGTTGTTAAAATTGGGTTTGTGTTGTCGTTTTGGTCGAAACTGTCACACGAGGGTAACCCCAAAAATTCACAAATCTTGAACCTTTGAAAAGAATTGAAACATGTAGCCGATGTATAAGAAAATCAGGATTGAACGTTTCGTTCCATATTCGTAGCTAATGGTCTTCTTGGTTCGACTAAGTTCCGGTCTACGTACTAACTTGCTTAGCCTCGACTTTGTTCCAGCTTATGTGTTAATTTCTGGTGTTGTCATTACAATAAAGAACCTAAAAGATAATATCTAGTGCTCGTATTGGCTTATCTTTCGACTTAATTATTTAACTCACTAGAAGCCTTAATCAACTAGTTTTTCCCCCGTTTATTTGTTGGTGTACTCGACGTACCATCTTGCTTATCTCCATGACTTGTTCGTGTCTTGTTACGGCTGTGGTTAAGCCCTCACATCGAGGGTGTTTATTTGCTCATTTAGTATCTTTTGGAGTCTCGCTTATAGTGGTCATCAGGATGTATTGAAACATAAAAGATGGTATTAAAAACTGAATAGATGATGGGTTAGAGAGCCTTGGCGAATATTTGAGTAATGTTTGAGTTTTGTTGTCGAAATGTTAGTTGCTTCCCTTTGTTGTTTTCATCACAAAAACGCCCCTCGAAAGTCTACTCATCCCGTTAACCGGGTACGTTGTATAGTCGTTAATGTTTGGGTCTCATAGTTTTCAGTATGTGTCGAACCTTGTGACAGGTTTATTGCATTTGATAAATGTTTCTTTTCTTTTTCTTCATGTGTCACATTTGCTTATTTCCTTTAGTAAGTGTACTGGTCTTTTTTTTGGTTTTGTTCTCCACATACTGGTGCGTATGGTTTGGCAGCTGGGCCTCAACCACGCCCAAAAACTTGGGCCTTGTTTAACTTTTACCTACTAGGCCGAAGCCCATCTCCTGTTACTGCTCTTTCAGCCCACGCCAAGCCCAGCTATTCCCCCCTCCTTCGCTACCACTTCTCACGGCTACGTAAAAATCTCCGAGTAGGACCGACTTGTCGAGGTGATAAACTAGATTTTTAAACTATCAACTTATAATCATGAAAATGTAAATATATCAAACACCATTTTAAATAATGAAACATGTCATAAAATTTCGTTAGTCACTATCCTTTTGAAACGGCGACTTTTATACACTAAACTACGTTTTGTAATTATTAACGATAGTTTTACAAAAGACTTATGTTTACAATTATTTCTTTGACAACTCTATAAATTAAATTCACTATTGTTGCTACAAATAACACATAGTTTCCAAACAAAACATTACATAAGTCTTACATAAACAAAACTATTAGTCTCTTCATGATGACACCTATTTTTAAAAACTACATTTAAAAAGGAGAAACGAGATCATGCCGGTTTTTCTCAAAATATAACGCCATCGTGTTTACATCGTAACCATACTTTTATAAACTACATATATCTTCTATTAGTCCACGTACATCTATGTGAACAAAAATATAGTAAAATGAGATTCAATAATAGTTCTCTACACTTAGTCGCTAAATAAACAAGACCTATCCTTCTAAAAGACTATTACGACTTATAAGCCAAATATATTTATTTTAACCGTTAAAATTGTTACTTCTTTATATATATATATATACACTCATATTTTAAGCGACCTTTTTATAATACGTTTACTATTTGTTTGCGATATTTTCCGTACATCATCTTTCAATTACGACAAACCCAAGACTCACTCGTTTTTATACTTTTATGTATATCTAAGCACTTCCATGAGCCAAAGTTAATCATGTTCAATAATAAACGATACACATAAACAACTTAAACTTTTTGTGTATATAAATGTTATCAATTCAAAATACAAACGTATTAATTAAAGTATTGGTATACAAACTATAGGTCGCGTGACGGTACTCGGTGCATCACTTACTTGACTCTTTTACTACTCGGATACTGCTTTGCTAAGGTGAGTTCATAGCCTCGCCTTTACCTATTTCTTTCAAACCCCGCGAGGGAGATGCATGCTATAAACTAGAACACAAGTCTTTTCTTAAGCTGTATGCTTGCCTGATCATTATTATTATAGCCTAAGTTGCCTGCCATAAGTCCCTTACATCATGAACCATTAATCACTTGCGAGTGAACGCGAATATTGTGGATAGTACTATGGGAATTAACGACCCCACTTCGGTTATCGAAAATAACAGGGGCACTATATTTGGTTAACTATGGAATTGGCAATTCCATCTCTGAGGGCAATAATATTACTTACACCAGTAATTAGGTGTATGCAGTTAGTTTGGTGTCATGAGCTTAGCGCATAATAATAATCTATGTTTTCCATGGTGATTGTATTCGAAGCAATTATCATCTCTTACTTGTGTTCAACCATTTATTTAAACCTATGAATATCACTCAACTTTTGTTGATCTTTTTAAGCATGTTCATCTCAGGTACTAATTAGAATATCATGAAGGCGTGGAGTGGATGTCATGGGATGCTTGAAGTGGTGTTGTTTTCAATTAAAGTTATCATTTCGTAAACGTTTAAGCTATCTTTTATGTAATTTCAAAACATGTGGTAATTCCTTTTGTGTTTCCAAAACACTGAGATTTATGAAATGGTAACAACTTTTTATTAAAACGTCTCTTTAGAGTCGTTTTCTATAACTTATGACTATGATCCTCTACGTAATACCCCAAATAGTCTTCCGCTGTCACATTGTGATTTTGGGGGTGTTACAGATTGGCATCAGAGCCTAGGTTATAGAGAACCAACTTGTATTTTAAAAACAAATTAGACTATAACCACGTTTTCAAATGGACCATTTTACACCACCACTTCACTTCCTCCGTGCCTACTTCGTACCAATTGCACGTATGAGATTCGCTTGGCGGATAATACATGACTAGTAAAACTTTGCATGATAAAAACTTATAATGCTAGCTTTCATTTAGTTAGGCATTTAGATTTGCGTGGCAGATTATGCACGACTAACTAAATCTTATTTATTGCATGGCATTATTTATACTTATAAATGCACATTTTCTTTTAGGTTGTTACAGTACCATGTCGACTGCTACTCATCCTATCGACTTGACCTCCGACACTAAGATGGAGGATACTATGTCCTCTGCCTCTACTCCCTTGGCACCGGCTCTCATTACACATGTGTCCTCTGAGACTGAGCCCTTCGAGGAGGGTGAAGTCGTTGTCACCCACTGCCTTGACCATACCGAGCATCTGCCCGTTTTGGTCCCCCACTTATGACCGATATCTGAAGTCACAGCAGTGGCTATCACCTTCTGACATTGTATCCCAGACACACTCACACCGATTCCGTGTCTTCTACTTCTCGCCCATCACCACTACTGTTCGGCCGAAGGCGAAGGCGAGCTAGGGTTCTCAAACCCTACGAGCCTGCGCCATTTGGCCACCATTCGTTACCGTGAGGATGTTGCTACCTTTATGCATACCGCTCGGAAACGAGTGAGGGCACCCATCACTTTCATTCCACCTTCGAACATACCATCATCCTCTGCTTTTCCACCATCAGTACTTGCACTGCACCACCACTCATACTGTTTCACCACTACCACCACCTACCACATTCATCTATCGGACCACCACTGTACGGTTTCATCCCCACCCCGTGCATCATCACCCTTGGTGATGCATCTTGAGCCGGTGATATCTTTTAGGGAGAGAGTCCGTTTCTCACCCGCACATTCAGACCCATATCACCATGTTGTGTTTGGTACCCCAGCCGGAGCCCATAGGAGGGTCGATGCTAGATGTTGGTCCTTCATGATGCCGGTCATTAGTCGATGGAGGTCGGAGGAGGGTGCACCTAGCACTATGGAGCTTGGAGAGCATCTGTTTGATGCTGCTGAGACTCTCCCTGTTACGGGAGAACCCCTTCATCATACCATTCCATTGTTAGCTGCCCGAGTGCTGCGAGCTGAGGATCAGCTTGAGGATGTTGTGGCATTCGTTGATGAGGTTCCGTTGGTACGTATCGAGAACATTGAGGATGAGGTTGGAGAGCTCCTTAACGGGAGGACCACGATGGAGAGAGTGCTTGACAGGATTGGTGCCCAGAGTGAGAGAGCTAGTGGGGCGGTTACAGTGTTGGAGAGGAGGATGGAGTCAGATAGATTAGGGCTGCTGGACGAGCTGAGATGTTGGAGGGAGTTGTGCGACGATAGTCCGAGAGGATGATGATCATGGAGACTCGTGCTACTGCTCTGGAGCAGAGATTGGAGGCACGAGATAGAGAGGTGGATGACCTGGCGGAGCTAGTCCGTGACCTACAGCGCCGATTGAGGGGCACACCCGACAGCCTCTAGATTGGTGATTCATCTATTTAGTTTTCTGGTACTTTAGCCTGCCGCATGTGGCACTAATAAAGGCTTTGTATTCGCATGTTTTGTAAACTATCGAACAAGCTATTTATGTGACATTGTATGGTTATCTTATCACTATGTATGGATGATAGATCTATGACATCGTGGTTGTTGTTTCTTTATGTTCTTATGTATGGTGATCTTTCTTATTTATCGGTTTTGTGAATCGAAGTGATCATTTATATATATTCTCTTGTGTGGTTCTAACATGTTGTGATTCTCTTATGATGATTATGCTCTATTGATATAATGTGATGATCTTGACTATTATGAAATCATTTTTATAATAATACACACTTATGTTGAATGATTCTAAAATCTGAGTGTATGTCTTTAGAAAAATGGCAAGGACAAGAACTACCTCTACCCCTACTCAAACTCCGAGAAGACCCGGAAGCAATTCGAGGCTGGTTACCAATGAAATTGGTGCTTTGCTTTTCTTGCAAGACCTGCTGAGGCAGCTCGAACAAATGAAGCACCAAATCAAGCCAACCGGAATGAAGCTGTGGTGAATCGCAAATGTGGATATAAGGAGTTCATGAATTGCAAACCTACCTTCTTCAAAGGAACTGAAGGCGCTGTTGGCCTTATCCATTGGTTTGAAAGATCTGAAACTGTGTTTCTTCTAAGTGATTGCTCGGAAGATTGCAAGGTGAAATTTGCTACTGGTACTCTGCTGGAAGATGCATTGTCTTGGTGGAAGGCTCATGCCCAACCTATTGGCATGGAAAAAGCCTACAAAACCACTTGGACTGAACTAAAGCAATTGATGATGAAGCAATACTGTCCAAGGACCGAGATCAAGAAGCTGGAAGATGAGTTCTACCATCTGACTACTAAGGGCAATGATCTCAAAACCTACTTCAAGCGCTTCCAAGGATTGAAAGCTCTATGCCCTTCCATGGTTTCGATAATGTCAAGTTCTGGAAAATCTCATTGAGGGATTACCCCGAAGCATTGAGGGCAATGTTACTGCATCAAAGCCCAAGACCGTGGAAGAAGTGATCACAATTTCCTACCAACTCATGGATCAAGTCTTGAAGCATGGATCCGTGCAAGGCAATAATGCCAACAAAAGGAAAATTGATGACCGCCGAGGCAACACTTCAAACAACTTTCATCACAACAACTCTTTCCATCACAACAATAACCGTAACAACAACAACCAAGGCCGCAACAATCACAATCAACACCGCAACAACAATCCCAACTCATACCACCAAAACCGAAACAACCACCACAATCAACAAAACCGTAGGCAAGAAGTTACGCGGGCTTATGCTGCTACCCCCGCTACTGGAAGAGGCTATCTTTGGACCACACCCTTTATGCGCTCGGTGAAACCTGCATCATGTGGGATGTTGTACTATTAAGTGTGGAAAGTGTAACAAGGTGGGCCATACTCACAAGGATTGCCGAAGCCCTGCTACTGGAAATAACCTTCAACCCATTGGGATAACTTGCTTTGGATGTGGAGAAGCTGGACATGTCAAGAGTAGATGCCCAAAGCTGTACGGGAACAACAACAACAATAACAAAAACCCTGCTAGAGCAAGAGCTTATGTGCTAGGAGATGGAGATGCACAAGAAAACCCGGACGTCGTTGCGGTGCGTTTTCACTCAACCATCATTTAGCTAAAGTGTTATTTGATTCAGGAGCCGACAAAAGTTTTGTGTCTTCTAAGTTTGCACCTTTGTTAAAAGTCACCCCAACTACCCTAGATACCACTTATGAAGTAGAGCTAGCCGATGGAAAAATAGTAGGAACTAACACTATCCTTCGAGGTTGCAACCTATCCTTATCAAATCACCCGTTCGATATAGACCTTATGCCTATCCAACTTGGTAGCTTCGATGCTGTCATTGGCATGGATTGGCTATCCATGAATCGTGCAAGAATCATCTGTGACGAGAAAGTCGTTCACATTCCTCTCGATGGCGAAAATCTAATCATTCGAGGTAATCGCAGTAAGACCTGATTGAACATCATCTCGTGCGTTAAAACGGCGAAGTACATTGAAAAAGGATGCCACATTTTTCTAGCACAAGTAACGGAGAAGGAGAAAGCGGATGAGAAACAACTAAAAGACGTCCCCGTGGCTAGAGACTTTTCCGAAGTATTTCCCGAAGACTTGCCTGGCCTTCCTCCAAGTCGGCAAGTAGAATTCCAAATCGAGCTAGTGCCGGGAGCGACACCCGTGGCACGATCACCCTATAGATTGGCACCTTCCGAACTACAAGAATTGTCTGACCAACTTCAAGAACTGTCCGAAAAAGGATTCATTCGACCGAGTTCTTCGCCTTGGGGAGCTCCGGTCTTATTTGTCAAGAAGAAGGACGGATCTTTCCGTATGTGTATTGATTACCGAGAGTTGAACAAACTAACGGTGAAAAATCGCTATCCATTGCCTAGGATTGATGATTTGTTTGACCAACTGCAAGGGTCAAGCGTCTACTCAAAGATTGATCTGAGATCTGGCTACCATCAACTAAGAGTTAGAGAGGAGGATATTCCGAAAACTGCTTTTCGAACACGATACGGCCACTACGAGTTCCAAGTGATGCCATTTGGTTTGAAAAATGCACCGGCGGTGTTTATGGACCTGATGAACCGAGTGTGTAAACCCTACTTGGAAAAATTTATGATTGTGTTCATTGACGACATTCTCATCTATTTTCGCAACAAGGAAGAGCATGCGGAACACTTGAAAGCCATCCTAGAGCTGCTCAAGAAAGAAGAACTGTATGCTAAATTTTCCAAGTGCGACTTCTGGATTCAAAAAGTTCAATTCCTTGGTCACGTGATAGATAGTAATGGTCTTCATGTTGATCCTTCAAAAATCGAAGCTGTCAAAGATTGGTCATCCCCTACTACCCCTACCGAGATACGCCAATTTTTAGGTCTTGCGGGTTATTATCGAAGATTTATCGAAGGATTTTCAAAAATCGCTAAACCTCTAACGGAGCTAACCCAGAAAAAGAAGAACTTTGACTGGGGAGAGAAACAAGAGTTAGCCTTTCAACTCTTGAAACAAAAGCTTTGTGAAGCTCCTATCTTAGCCTTACCTGATGGAGTGGAAGATTTTATGGTCTACTGTGATGCATCACACCTAGGGTTAGGTGCGGTATTGATGCAAAGAAACAAGGTGATTGCTTATGCTTCGCGACAACTCAAAACTCATGAGAAGAACTACACTACCCATGACTTGGAATTGGGAGCTGTGGTTTTCGCTCTCAAAATATGGAGACATTACCTATATGGAACCAAGTGTACGGTGTTTACCGACCATAAAAGTCTCCAACACATTCTCGATCCAAAGGAGTTAAACATGCGACAACGCCGATGGCTAGAATTGCTTAGTGATTACGACTGTGAAATCCGTTATCACCCGGGAAAAGCAAATGTCGTAGCTGATGCTCTTAGTCGAAAGGATCGACCTAAACCTCTTCGAGTAAGATCCTTGGGAATGACAATTCAGTCACCCCTTCCATCAAAAATCCTTGAAGCTCAAGCTGAAGCTCTCAAACCTGAAAACCGTCCCAACGAGAAAATCTTTGGAATGCCGGAAAACGAGAACGGTTTCGTGCAAAGATCGGATGGAACCTTATGTTTTGGCGATAGAAGTTGGATACCACTTTATGGAGGGATACGGGAACTCATCATGCATGAGTCTCACAAGTCTAAATATTCCATTCACCCGGGATCCGACAAAATGTACCAAGACCTCAAGAAGCTTTATTGGTGGCCGAACATGAAAGCTGAAATTGCAACGTACGTTGGGAAGTGTCTCACCTGTTCTCGAGTCAAAGCCGAATGTCAAAAACCTTCCGGATTGTTAACTCAACCTGAACTCCCAGTTTGGAAGTGGGAGAGAATCACTATGGACTTCATAACCAAACTCCCAAAGACTGCTAGAGGTTACGACACCATTTGGGTTATCATTGATCGCCTTACCAAATCCGCTCATTTCTTACCCATCAAGGAAAATGATGAAATGGAAACCCTTGCTCAACTATACCTGAAGGAAATTGTATCCCGTCATGGAGTACCAATTTCCATCATTTCTGATCGTGACACTCGTTTTACTTCACACTTCTGGAAATCTCTTCAAAAGGCCTTAGGTACTCGTTTGGATATGAGTACCGCATATCATCCCCAAACCGATGGCCAAAGTAAAAGGACTATCCAAACCTTGGAAGACATGCTTCGAGCATGCGTAATCGACTTTGGAAAAGGTTGGGATAAACACTTACCTTTGGCGGAATTCTCCTACAACAATAGTTATCATGCGAGCATCAAGGCAGCTCCATTCGAGGCACTTTAAGGTCGAAAGTGTCGATCACCCATTTGTTGGGCCGAAGTTGGAGATGCCCAACTCACTGGACCTGAACTTGTCCAAGTAACAACCGAGAAGATTGTACAAATTCGTCAACGACTTCAAGCTGCTAGAGATCGACAAAAGAGTTACACCGATGTTAGAAGGAAGCCCATGGAATTTCAAGTTGGTGATCGAGTTATGTTGAAAGTATCACCTTGGAAAGGAAAGGTTCGGTTCGGAAAACGAGGAAAGCTACATCCTCGATACATTGGCCCTTTCAAGATTCTCGAAAGAATCGGCCCGGTTGCTTACAAACTTGACCTCCCGGAAGAACTTAGTAGAGTACACCCTACCTTACACGTCTCAAATCTGAAGAAATGCTTGTCAGATGAATCTCTTGTTGTTTCACTAAAAGAGATTAAGCTCGATGACAAGCTCAACTTTGTCGAAGAACCGATTGAAATCATGGATAGGGAAGTCAAGCGACTTAAGCAAAGTCGCATCCCTATCGTCAAAGTTAGATGAAACTCCAAGAGAGGACCGGAGTACACGTGGGAACGCGAAGACACCATGCGTGTTAAGTACCCACATCTGTTTGCTAATCCAACCCCGACAACCACCGTAAACTAGAATTCCGAGACGGAATCCTCTTAAGGGGTAGGTACTGTAGCCACCTGGAAAATTTCACTATTTTAAATCTTCATATTTATGAACTAGACTGTTTATCAAAATTATTTGATCTAAATTGAGCATTTTAGCATGTACATTTCATTTTCTTGCATAAAAATTTATGCATATCCGAGTAGTCTTATTTAATCATGCCTGATCTTTACTGATTTCTAAATCAGTCTCACAAGAAAGATTTTCTTGTCTTATGAGTCCGCACGCGTACCAAAATAAAATAAAAGAAAACGCGAGAAATTAAGCGAACTAATAAAAAAATCAAAAATTAAGTCATCGTGACAGTTTATTTATAACGTGTCCGGAAATATAAATAATACAACCTTCCGTTTAAAGTTATACATTCACAAGTTAACAACGAAGTACCAAAATACACCTATTACCTAAATAATACACCTCTAATAACTAATAACTTACAAAAAAATAAAATAATAAAAACCCACCTCCTTATCTACTCTTGCTTCTGTCTTCTCTGCATCCCCACGCCCCCACAAACCTGCTACCCTGCAATCCTCCGTCTTCGCCTCTTCTCCTTGATCCTCTGCACACGCTGCCTGCTCCCTCTCCAAAAATAGCTACACCTCCAAACCCCTTTTCAAATATCACTAATAACTTCAATCCAAGAGTAGTTCTCCTTTGGCTTATCCCATGAAGAAGTCGACAACCCTTGTCCTCCTTGGACCACCACTGAAGACGAAGACAGAGGAAGACCATGTGAAGACCTGAAATCGTTACCCAAAGAAGACCCTTACTCCCTCCCCACTTCGAAGGACAAGCAACCACTTCCTCTTTTACCTCTATTTAAACCATGGGTCTCAAGAGCTCACCTCACACTTACTCATTCTACCATCACTTAAACTAAAGAAAGAATTGTTCAAGTTCTTTGAAAATCAAGGTGGTCTCGTCGCTTGAGTTTTGGGTTCCTTTGATATCATCCTCGCTTCATTACCTCTCTTTTGTTGTAAGATTTCAATGATTCTTTTTCTTAAATAATATTGTTGTGAAAATTGTTAAGATTTGGTAGTTCTATTTAGAAAATGAATTGATATAACTTTTGAGTTGTTCTTCATTGATTAGTATACAAGTTGGAAATCTACTTGTAAATGTTGTTGTTTGATTGTTTTTTTGTGGTATAAGTAATAAGAGTCAATCAAAAGGAATATGTTGTTAAAATTGGGTTTGTGTTGTCGTTTTGGTCGAAACTGTCACACGAGGGTAACCCCAAAAATTCACAAATCTTGAACCTTTGAAAAGAATTGAAACATGTAGCCGATGTATAAGAAAATCGAGGATTGAACGTTTGTTTCCATATTCGTAGCTAATGGTCTTCTTGGTTCGACTAAGTTCCGGTCTACGTACTAACTTGCTTAGCCTCGACTTTGTTCCAGCTTATGTGTTAATTTCTGGTGTTGTCATTACACTAAAGAACCTAAAAGATAATATCTAGTGCTCGTATTGGCTTATCTTTCGACTTAATTATTTAACTCACTAGAAGCCTTAATCAACTAGTTTTTCCCCCGTTTATTTGTTGGTGTACTCGACGTACCATCTTGCTTATCTCCATGACTTGTTCGTGTCTTGTTACGGCTGTGGTTAAGCCCTCACATCGAGGGTGTTTATTTGCTCATTTAGTATCTTTTGGAGTCTCGCTTATAGTGGTCATCAGGATGTATTGAAACATAAAAGATGGTATTAAAAACTGAATAGATGATGGGTTAGAGATCCTTGGCGAATATTTGAGTAATGTTTGAGTTTTGTTGTCGAAATGTTAGTTGCTTCCCTTTGTTGTTTTCATCACAAAACGCCCTCGAAAGTCTACTCATCCGTTAACCGGTACGTTGTATAGTCGTTAATGTTTGGGTCTCATAGTTTTCAGTATGTGTTGAACCTTGTGGCAGGTTTATTGCGTTTGATAAATGTTTCTTTTCTTTTTCTTCATGTGTCACATTTGCTTATTTCCTTTAGTAAGTGTACTGGTCTTTTTTTTGGTTTTGTTCTCCACATACTGGTGCGTATGGTTTGGCAGCTGGGCCTCAACCACGCCCAAAAACTTGGGCCTTGTTTAACTTTTACCTACTAGGCCGAAGCCCATCTCCTGTTACTGCTCTTTCAGCCCACGCCAAGCCCAGCTATTCCCCCTTCCTTCGCTACCACTTCTCACGGCTACGTAAAAATCTCCGAGTAGGACCGACTTGTCGAGGTGATAAACTAGATTTTTAAACTATCAACTTATAATCATGAAAATGTAAATATATCAAACACCACTTTTATACACTAAACTACGTTTTGTAATTATTAACGATAGTTTTACAAAAGACTTATGTTTACAATTATTACTTTGACAACTCTATAAATTAAATTCACTATTGTTGCTACAAATAACACATAGTTTCCAAACAAAACATTACATAAGTCTTAAATAAACAAAACTATTAGTCTCTTCATGATGACACCTATTTTTAAAAACTACATTTAAAAAGGAGAAACGAGATCATGCCGGTTTTTCTCAAAATATAACGCCATCGTGTTTACATCGTAACCATACTTTTATAAACTACATATATCTTCTATTAGTCCGCGTACATCTATGTGAACAAAAATATAGTAAAATGAGATTCAATAATAGTTCTCTACACTTAGTCGCTAAATAAACAAGACCTATCCTTCTAAAAGACTATTACGACTTATAAGCCAAATATATTTATTTTAACCGTTAAAATTTTTACTTCTTTATATATATATATACTCATATTTTAAGCGACATTTTTATAATACATTTACTATTTGTTTGCGATATTTTCCGTACATCATCTTTCAGTTACGACAAACCCAAGACTCACTCGTTTTTATACTTTTATGTATATCTAAGCACTTCCATGAGCCAAAGTTAATCATGTTCAATAATAAACGATAAACATAAACAACTTAAACTTTTTGTGTATATAAATGTTATCAATTCAAAATACAAACGTATTAATTAAAGTATTGGTATACAAACTATAGGTCGCGTGACGGTACTCGGTGCATCACTTACTTGACTCTTTTACTACTCGGATACTGCTTTGCTAAGGTGAGTTCATAGCCTCGCCTTTACCTATTTCTTTCAAACCCCGCGAGGGAGATGCATGCTATAAACTAGAACACAAGTCTTTTCTTAAACTGTATGCTTGCTTGATCATTATTATTATAGCCTAAGTTGCCTGCCATAAGTCCCTTACATCATGAACCATTAATCACTTGCAGTGAGCGCGAATATTGTGTATAGTACTATGGGAATTAACGACCCGGACTTCGGTTATCGGAAATAACCGGGGCGCACTATATTTGGTTAACTATGGAATTGACAATTCCATCTCTGAGGGCAATATTATTACTTACACCAGTAATTAGGTGTATGCGGTTAGTTTGGTGTCATGAGCTTAGCGCATAATAATAATCTCTGTTTTCTATGGTGATTGTATTCGAAGCAATTATCATCTCTTACTTGTGTTCAACCATTTATTTAAACCTATGAATATCACTCAACTTTTTTGATCTTTTAAGCATGTTCATCTCGGTACTAATTAGAATATCATGAAGGCGTGGAGTGGGCGTCATGGGACGCTTGAAGTGGTGTTGTTTTCAATTAAAGTTATCATTTCATAAACGTTTAAGCTATCTTTTATGTAATTTCAAAACATGTGGTAATTCCTTTTGTGTTTCCAAAACACTGAGATTTATGAAATGGTAACAACTTTTTATTAAAACGTCTCTTTGGAGTCGTTTTCTATAACTTATGACTATGATCCTCTACGTAATACCCCAAATATTCTTCCGCTGTCACATTGTGATTTTGGGGGTGTTACAAAAACTTTAATAAAAATTAAAATAAACAAATTACATCATTAAAAACTAATAAAAACTAAAAATAAGAAAATGAAAAATGAAAATTAAACTAGACAACTACTATGTTTCAGCAATGAATAAGCCGTATGCAATAAGCAATATGTCATATCTGTATGTCGATTAATACGCCATATCCTAAGGAAGGGAATACGCCGTATAAACAACCTGAGATAGAAAACAGTTAACAAAAACAGAAAACAGAAAATACTAAAATACAAATAAAAAATAAACTAATCTAAAAAAAATAAAAAACGCACTAAATTAATCTAAAACTAAACTATTCCGCGGCAACGGTGCAAAAAAATCGATGTTTGTTTGTCGTATAGGTATTTTTAATTCAAGTTTTAATTTATGTGATGCCGGACTTATACCTAAAGACACACTTTTCATGGAGGTGTACCTAATCAAATGTAGCCAGTGGGGTAAGTACGAGGTCAATCTCAGGAATAGTATGTTTAGAATTAACCTAGTTTATTTTACAGATTTTAAGGGAGGTTTGGATTTGATTTGCTTATAACTACTAAAACAACAAAAAGTAAATTAAACTAAACTATTCTACGTGTATTGTGATCAATAAGAGAAAGTAGTGCTAGCCATATTACTTCTATGACATTCTAGCTATCCGTTCATTAGTGCAATTATTTAATTGTAAAGTATTTGTGACTTCAGGATGTATAAAGAGTATCCCTTTGGTCCATGTAATACCTCCATACCCCTATCTAACTTAGATTAGATCACTTGGTCCATGTAATATCTAGACTGTTAGGTTCCCATTTATGTAACACAAGCATTCATATGAAGAAATAGAGTAGAGAAAGGATCGGTTGAACAAACAAAAACAATACGCGTATGAATATAGAAAAGTTATGCGTGAATATTGAAATGAAATGAACAACCAACCTTCAAGAGAAGGTTTACAATCCTATTTATAGGAGAGGGAGCTAGGGCAACACTCCTAGTCCCTTCATTTCCTTATTAGGCTTGGGCCAAGGTTTATGGGCCTTCTACATAAGCCTTAGCATAATAACAAACATAAAGGTCTAATTAAGCTAACGATTACATATTAATTACTAACACTTGTAATCTAGTTTAGGAGTGATTCCAACAATCTCCCCCTAAGTGTTGGTGATTAATGATATGAGTGATAACATTGTAGGTACTGATGTAATAGTAGCTTTGACGTCTTCTGACATTCTTCTTTCTTGTGAGAAGAAGTGTCTTGATTCGAACAATCTCCCCAGTGTAGGGATCTTGTTTACTTTGAAGATTTTCAGCTTTGACGTCTTCATTTTCTTTGTTCTTTGATCTTTGTTCTTTATGGTGGTAGTGATAGTATGTTGAGGTTATCTGCATCAGTCGCCGTTGCTCAAGTGTCTCCACGTCTTTCTCCAACATGCTCACACGCTCTTTAACGTTGGATTTCAAAACTGAGGTAGTTCTCTTAGTCTTTAAACTTTGTAGATTCTTTGACTTTGACGAAGAATCATTCTGACTTTGTGTTGCCTTTTGAGAGAACTTTAATTAGTGTTGTTGTTGGTATGAGCATGTGGAGAATCTGCACGATCTTTTCCTCCCGCGAGCATCCATAAGAAGAAAACATAAAACATGGGTTAGAAATAATCCAGCGCTTACAAGTTTGAACTTCGAGAGTGTTAACAGCATAGTGTGAAAACACAACTCTAATTCTCACAAAGGCTGTTCCTGAACTGGACTCCCACAAGTGAGATAACGCGATGTACCGAAATACACCTACAGTTCAAATGAGTCGTTGAGGTACACCGAAGCATCACCCCATGACTGTAGACCGTTTGAGACACACTAAGCGTAACCCACAAGGAGTTACCGAAGTGACTGGTCGGCGTGTTTGATGTTGACCACGGCAGGAGTTTTCACTCAATCACTGAGGATCACATGTGTGAACCTCTCATAAATGTTCTCGACAGATTGCTAAGATCTGTGTAGGACTCGATAATGTATCACTTGCGTCCTTATTCTTGAACGACAAATGATGAAATGTCAAGTGTACCTAAGAGATCTTTTGATGAATCTCGTGGCTCTAGACTCAATAGTGCGCTTTGGTTTTCCTGAGCGAAGACTAGGGAGAGGGTCTCCTTCTTCAATACCAGCAATCTCTAAAAGAAAGCCGATAGTTTACGTAGGGTTCCCTGTGAGAATGAAACAAGCTTCTATTGAGAGAAACTTGAGTGGCTAAGAAGGTTTAGTGCATGCGTCACTGGGTCCATGGCGACTTTAATCTTCAATACCGGTGTCATCAAGTGACAACCAGTAGCATATGAATTGAATCCGGTGTCTGCCCTAAGTTGAATAATCTGGAGGGCTATTTCTTTTCACCATTTTCTTTTCTTTTCTTTTTAATTCTTCAACTCCTTCTTTCTCCGATTCTCTTTTTTCTCCTTTTTATAATCATACCTAAGGACTTCTAATTCTAACTATTGGTGGTGTCCTTGGGTAGATCCCTCCGGCTCTGGTGGATCATAGGATGGTTATTCCTAACCTTAGTCACCTTATAACTCCCTGACTAACCTATGTTGCCATAAAACCATTATCTTGAAAACCTCTCAAAGTGTTTATGAGTAAAAGCATTTTGTACCACTGTGAGAGTTTAGAATTTTGCAGAAATACTCCCCCTCCACACGTTCTTAAGTATTTTGACAGAAATCTGCACGGTGAGAGAAGAGCGCGCACTTTTGAATTGATCAACTCCAGATAGACAATCCCCCGCGAGACACGGTTACGTTGCATAGTTAAAGAGTTACATTGTCAGCTTTTAGGTGACAACTAGCTCTAATAACTACCTTGAAGGTGTGGACAAACCTCGAAAGGTTGTCAAACCCGTCAAAGTTCATGTCTACCAAGAGTTTCTCGAATGATACATTCTACTAGGACAAGTCCTTTGCGAGACACGTTTACATCACTAGCGAACTAGCTTGAAATTATTACCCGTCCCGGACAAGTCTTTTTCGAGTTACTAACATTTAAGATCTCGTCAATTCATTGGTTAAGTCTTTTTAGCACGACGATTCATTTGCAATTCACAACATATTTCTTATCACATAATTTTTCTCCCCTTCAAAAATGGCATATAAATGTTATTTTTGATGAAATTTGATATCGAATATGTCCATTTCGAGTTTTGCGGGAAGATTACCACGAAGAACATTTTGGTGAACAAAGGTTTTAAGCAAATACTCCCCCTCAACAAGTTATATTAACTTTTGAGATTTTGAAAGGTCATAAGGGGAAGTACTTGTTCTTTTGAGCAAAACTTTGAAAAATGAAAGTTTTGATTAGTTTTACTCAAAAGTAAGAAGCTTTCGCTCCTTTTGTAAGGATTGTGAGAGTAGATCCGGTCAGCCAATTGTTGGTAGAGGTTTGGTCCAATCAGTGTAGTAGAGAGCCTTGTCTTGTCTTGGGAAGTCGATGTTAGCTTCGGGATTGAGCCAATCGATATTGTTCGACATGGCTCGTGCAATGTTGTCGAGGTGGTATTCGACTTCAATTGCACTTTCTGAGCTGTCTTTAAGCAGTTGGAAGGCATCATTCTTTATTCGCCTTAGCTCAGCCTTAGTCATCTTCTTCACTCTAAACTTTTCTTGAATCAGCTTCACATGCTCCATAGTACGGCCATATACCATTTCTTGACCTTCTGGTAATGAGGGAGTAGCATCAACAAGTCTAGAAAACCAGTCGTATTCTTCGGTTGTATCATCATCTAGCCATGAGACAACATTGGTCTTTGTCTTCTTCTTCTTTGGCTTTGATGAGGACTCTGGTTTCTTTGTTGTGGCGGGAGGGGTGGGTTGTTGTTGGGGCTCTGGGATCTCTTCATCGTCACCACCTGTGTATTCGAAATGATCACCGGTTTTCTCTGTTGATGGTGGTAACTCAGAGTCCTGAGGTTTCTATGTAGCAGCAGAACGAGGAGGAGATCTTCTTTCGGTGGTCCTTGGGTGTGGTGGAGGCATAGAGGATGAGTCATCAGACTTCTTCTTGCGTTTCGTCTTTTTATCCTTATCCTTATCATCATCGTCTCTTAGACGCTTTGGCCTTTCAGCTGTAGCTTTGCATGACGTTTTAAGTTGGTATTCCAGCAATGCTTCAAACAATTTACCTTCGTCAGAAGTAAACGTTCCAGATCTTTTTGACATTTGTAGTACCAGCTTGGAAACCATTTCTGCATCGGAGAAAGCTGTAGGCTCAGTTGGGTTGATTGTTACTGTTAAAGGCGTTGATCTTATCGTTTGCTTAACCAACTGTATGATTCGGATAGAGTTTTTTGGTGAACATCTCCCTTGTCACTTCAGGAACAGTGTCGAGAAGGAACTTATGAGTATATTCCCTAATCGTCTTGTTCATTTCACCCTGTACATCTCGATTGAGAAACTTCTGAATCTGTTCCCGTTCTCTCAACATCACGGTTTATCCCGTTTTGAAGAAGGTTGACTCTGTCGGCGAGTGATTCAGCTTCTGTTAACAATGTTACGTTTCTTTGCTTTTCGACAGGCATTGACAATCTTCGCCTTTGCTCGGGATGCCCAAGTGTCGGTCGGTTTCTTTACCGATTTGGATGCTGATTTGGTTGTGGCTTTAGATGGTGGAGGAGATGATGATGATGAGTCTGACGATGATGATTCATGAGGAGGTTAGGGGTCCTTTGGTGGTGCAGAAGTTTGTTCTTTGCTGTGTTCCCTGCTGTGTTCGGGACTATCTAGAAGATAGTTATCAGCTTCCTCCTCAGCCTTTTTATTTTCTGCAGCCTTAACCCGTGCCTCTTCATCTGATTGAGCTTGAGCCTCTTTTTCTGCTTTTTCTTTGGCTGCAGCTTCAGCATCTTCTTCAGAAACTTTCTTAGACTTCTCCTTTTCTAGTTCCTCAAAGTTATAGATGATAGAATCCTCGAGTTGCGTTTTGTTGTTCGTGGGTGGTGGTACCAGTTCCCTTATCGGGTTGATTAACCGCATCGGAAACCGGTGTAGATAGTGCACCACCACTTGACCCTCCGGGGCCACGAGTTTGTTGCTGTTCAAACTCTTTGGCAACGTGTTGGAGTCTGAGGTTCTTGAGCTTCTTTCTGTAGTCTCTGTCTTCATCCAGTGGCTCTTCATCTGAGCTCTTTTCTTCTTCTGGCTCAGCAACTGGAGTTTTACCTTTATCAGCTTTTGGACTGGGAGATTTTTCTACTCTCAAAGTATCATCGACTGGTGTTTCAGAGTAGACAATCTCTTCGTCCGTTTCCGTTTCCTCTGAGCTTTCATCCATTAGCTTTTGTTGTGGTTTTGGATTAGGGATGGCTTCAGTAAGAGGGACTCTCCTTTTGACAGTGTGAGTCCTCTATGGATATCTTCTTGTACTTCCAGTGCTAGCAACACTTTCGGTACTTCCAGTTCTTCTTGTTCTTTTGGCAGGTACGCCGGAAGTCTTATCATCAATAAAACCTACTTTGCCTGCTTCCAATGCTACCAGATATCGTTTGTACGAATAAAGTTCTTTGATAGCATCGGTAAGAAGATAATCTGGTAACACTGCACCCTATTTCTTTGTAGTTGATTCTTTGAATCTTACTACGTTGAGTATGGGTTCAAGTAGCACGGAGTGATGGTTGGGGTCTTCTAGTCTTTGGGGAATATCAGGATTGGTTTCAAGGATCCTTTTGATCAACAATTTTGTATATCTGATATAGGGAATCTTGGTACCAGGCCTTTTTAGGTACGTCATCATGTCGTCCCAGATCAGAGCTTTATATTCAATGTGTTTCATGTTGACCATGCCCCAAAAGATTTGAAGTTCCATGAGCTTTGGGTGCTCATATCCACTGTCACGTACGAACACTGATTTAGCAATCATGATGTACATTGTTCTCCATGGTTGAGGGATGTTCTTGAGATCTACTGAGGAGTGTTTTGTGATAACCCCAGCAGCTTCATCATAGCCGATTTCGACCATGAATTAGAGAACGATCTCTTCCGTAGGAGTAGCAGAGAAATCAGTAGGCTCGACGGTTGGTAGAAGAAGAATAGCCCTCAAATCTGCAGGAGTGACAATGACTTGTTTGTTGTTAAGCGTCACTGTCACAACACTTTGACCTTTGAGCTTTTGTATAGTGTGCCAGAATTGGTGAACATAGATCTCCGGCACAGTAGCAGAATTTGTGAGCATGTTCTGATAAGGGTGAGTCTTCAGAATATCCACTGCAATCTGACAAGATGACTCAGAACATGTGAAGTCGTCAAAATCGACCCTGAGGTTGCTCTTTCCAATCTTCATTGGGTAACCGTTGGGGAAGATGTCTTCAATTGAGAGAACATTTGGTGCATCAACGTTTTCCATTTGGACGTCCATATCGTGATCTGAAAGATATTTAGCCAAAAGAACCAACATATTGAAAGACATTATGTTAGTCAAAAGCGATTTTACTTGTCTAATTATTGAATTATGATATGTTAATGATTGTTACGAGTCCAATGTCACTTGTTAGTCCAATAGTCCAAAGAAGTCGTGATAAGTTTTGTGAGTAGATTAACTTTGAGTTTTAAGGTCCAAGTTTTCACTTATTTTCACAACTAATTAAACATTTAAGCTTATTAATGACATTTTGGTTTCGTGACGTTATGATTTGTTTATATACAAGTTTTTACGCGTAACAATTCATAATTTTGGTTAAAATAAGGCTTAGGCGTAGAATTTGCAAGCTTATACGTAAACAGTGAACCATACGCGTAGGCATAAGCTTATGCGTAGGATCTTAACTTACGCGTAAGAAATGTTACACGTAGGAAACAGATCCCTTAACATAAAGCTTACGCGTAAGCGTATGTTGGAGTTTACGCGTAAGGTCTACTTGTAAGGGTAAACCTTATGCGTAAGTCTCAAGTTTACGCATATCCTTCACAGGATATGCGTAGTCCCCTTTGTAGAACCTTACGCGTAAGATTTCTCTTACGCATAACATTCTACGCGTAAGGTAATCCTTATGCGTAGAACTTAGTTAACCTTGATTCTGAATATTTCACGCGTAAAACCTGAAACAAATGAATCATAACACTTTCATTAACACCACATTCAATCTCTTTCAATCTAACATGAAGTCACAATCAAAACTGGTTGCGCGTAGGATATGCATACGCGTAGAAACTTAAACCCTAGGATTCAAAAATTACGAGTATGAAATCTAGCCATAGGATTGACACCAAATCTTTTTTGTGATATCTTAGAGGCCTAAGGATATGATTTCAACAAGTTTTAACATCAAAACCCTCATGAATCAAGAATATCTAATTCGTATGAACATAAACCCTAATTCTTAGTTTTCACCAAATTAATGTTTTTGGGTATGTTCCAAGCAAGGTTTTGGTCAATTAAACATGTCAAAAACATAACACAACCATCTTTTTAACCAGAAACACTCTCATATGAAAACACCCAAATCACGCGTATGAACCCTACTTTTGAAAATGGTCAATTCGTGTTTCTGGGTGGATTTGTTTGATAGAAATGGTATAAGAGTGATCATATCAATATTTTAACACAACCATTTTAACAGCAAACACCCAAACATGATTATGTGTTCATACGCATATGCGTAGAACACAAATTCATGGCTAGGGACAAACCTAGCCGTTGGATCTTGAAACAAATCAAAACCATTGTTTATAATCAAACAATGATGTTAAAAACACTTACAGATTGAAGATTTATAACACGGATTTGTGTAATGATTTTGGAGCGTGGATGAAGGTTGGTAAAATCTTAAATGTAGTAATAAATGTGAAGAGATATTTGGTGGAGATGTTTTATTAAAAATAACTTTGAGCTTTTGACAATTTCAGTCCCTCCACCTTAACCATTTTCATCCAACGCCCATAACTTTCATTTTGGTTACGTAAAGAATGATATTTGGAAAGAAACTTGATGACACTCCCCCTCGACTTAAAAAATAAAGAAATTTTTACAAGTACAAGGTTTTATGAAACCGAAAAATATTTACTTTCTCCCTCTCAACACTTGACCGAGAAAATACTGAATTTTGAAAGAGTAAAGTGTTGACGGAAGATTTGTACTTGCCATGTTAAAAGAAATATAGATAGAAGAATATTTTTGTAGTTTTATCAGATTTTATATTTTTGTATTTTGTTTTTGAAAATATTTAAAAAAGAGGTTTTGGTGTTTGACTGGTTTTAAGAATGTTTTAAAAGTTCATCCAGTTCCTCTGGAGTCAAACACCGCATACCAATCCGGTGGACCAACTCATTAAACCTAGCAGGAGCTAAGGCTTTGGTGAGAAGATCTGTCAGTTGGTATTCAGTACCCACAAAATATAATTCAACGATACCCTTTTTCACATACTCATTGATGAAATGATATCAAAGATCGATGTGCTTTGATTTTGAATGTTGAACAGAGTTGCACGAGATCACAATAGCACCGATTGTCGCATACATCGGGATTCTATAAAAATACGTAACCATAGTCTTTGAGTTGTGTTCTCATCCAAATGACTTGAGCACAACACGCCGACATGGCTACATATTACGCTTCGTTGAGGACAACGATGTACAGTCCCGCTTCTTCGATTGCCATGACACCGGTTTATCACCAAGAAATTGTGGAGCTCTGAAGTACTTTTCCGAGAATCTAAGCAACCTGCTGACGATCACGAAAAGCTATTAGTTCAAAACCAGAATCCTTCGGATACCAGATCCCCAAGTTAATGGTTCCTTTGATGTATCGGAGGATTCTTTTAGCCTCAGAGAGGTGAGTTTCAGTTGGTCTCGACGATAACGGGAAGCAAAGATATACAAAAAATACAATATCAGGTCTACTGGCTGTTAGATACATGAGAGACCCAATGATACTTCAGTATTTGGTAGGGTCAACCAATTTCCCATGCAAATCAGCGTCCAGTTTCTTGGTATGTACCATTGGAGTGGCATAGGTGTCACAGTTTTGCATTCCATTTTTGTTTAAAATTTCAAGGGCATATTTGGACCAACTCAAGAAAATACCACGGGGTGATTGATGAACTTGTAGTCCTAGAAAGAACGTAAGTTCACCCGTCTTGGACATTTCAAAATGTTTTTTCATAAGTTTTGAAAAAGCGTTTGAGTATTTTAGATGTGTTGACCCAAAAGTAATGTCATCCACATAAATTTGAATGATTAAAATGTGTGCCCCGTGATACTGTATGAAAAGTGTAGGGTCGACCGAACCTTTGACGAAATTATTGGCGATAAAAAAGGATGATAACTTATCATACCACGTGCTTGTTTGAGGCCATAGAGAGCCATGTTCAGCTTGTAGACATGGTTCAGGAACTCTGGATCAACGAATCCTTCTGGCTGGCTGACATAGACCGTTTCTTTCAGTTTTCCATTGAGAAAAGCCGTTTGACATCCGTCGATAAACGGTGATGTTCATGTGAGCCGCAAATGCTAGGAAAATCCGTATGCACCTCAAGACGAACAACCGGAGCAAAGGATTCTTCAAAGTCAATACCCTCTTCCTGTCTATAACCCTTAGCCACCAGACGTGACTTATTTCTGATTACGGTTCCTTCAGCATCCAATTTGTTTTTCCTAATCCATTTGAGACCAATGACGTAGACCCTTGTTGGTCTTTCAACCAATTCCCATACTTCAAGACATTTAAACTGATTGAGTTCTTCTTGCATGGATTCAATCCAGGTTGTCTTTGTCATTGCATCTTTAATGTTTTAGGTTCAGATTGGCAGACAGTGAGTGCATAAATGCAATGTTCACCGTCGTGTGAAGACGTTGTCAGTTCGATGGTTGATTTGGGTTACCAACAATGTTCTCAAGAGGATGGTCTTTCATCCAACGATGTGTGGAAGGTTGATGTTGATATACATTCTGCAGTTGGGAGGATTCAAATTGCTTGTGGATGATTCCGCAACATCAGATGTGGCAGTTTCATTAGCAAACGGGTTAAAGAACGCATTTGGATCATAATCTGCAGGTGGGGGTACTTCATTGTTCAGAATATCATCAGCTGGTTCAGTGTCGTTGGATGCGGTTTGTTCGACTATTGTTGTACAATTAACTGGTGGTGCTTCATCAACAGTAGTTATTGTAGCAGGTGTATCAGGTATTGGATTTTGATCAGGTTGAGCAGCGAAAACATTGGATACACCTGGAGCACGTTCATCAATATCATCACTAAGCAGAGGAGCAAATAGCTGTTCCATTTGACGTCGAGTTAGGTGTAAACAAGGTTCAGCTGATGATGGGGTTTGAGGGAAGTTTAAACGGTTATGACCGGGTTCCAAGCTGTTATGCTCAGAAGCTATATCAGTAAGTTCATCGAAATTGGCATGAATCGTTTCCATAATATCCCTTGTACGACGATTCCAGATCAGGTAACCCTTGGAGTTTTCACTGTATCCTACAAATACTCCTATGTCAGCTTTGGCCTTGAGCTTACCAAAGTCATCACGATCATTATTTGGGTAGCAAAGAGATCCAAATACATGAAAGTGTTTGAGATTCGGTTTACGGTTATGGACAAGCTCGTAAGGTGTTTTGTTGTGGCGTTTGGTAATCATTGATCGGTTCTGAGAGTAGCATGCAGTCGACACGGCTTCAGCCCACAAGTAATCTGGGAGTTTTGCATTGATTAACATTGTTCTTGCAGCTTCCACTAACGTACGGTTTCGTCTTTCAACAACTCCGTTTTGTTCTGGTGTTCGTGAAATGGATGTTTGATGGTCAATTCCCACTTTCTCATAAAATGCACGAAGAGTTTGATTCACAAATTCAGTTCCTTTGTCTGTTCTGTTTTGTCTGACTGTGTTCCGGAGCTGAACTTGAATTTTCGTGAGAAAGGTGATGATCATCTGTGGAGCTTGATCTTTACTTCGAAGAAAATAAACCCAAGTCCATCTTGAGTAGTCATCTACAATTACCAAGATATAGCGTTTGCCATTAATCGTCTGCATGCGCATCGGGCCACACAAATCCATGTGAAGAAGATGAAGCACATGTTGTGAGCTGTGTTCCACCTTTGAAGGAAAGTGAGCACAAGTGCTTTTCCCTTGTTCACAAGCTGAACATAGGTGATCTTTAGAATACCGAAATCTCGGGAGACCTTCAACAAGTTCGTACCGTGCAAGATTGGTTATGGTTTGAAAGTTTAAATGTGAGAGACGACGGTGCCATAGCCAAGATTTTGTAGATGTTGCCTTTGAAAGTAGACAAATGGGAGATGAAGCAATCATGTCTTGCATTGAGATTGTATAAAGACTTGAATTGCAGGTGCCAGACATAATATTGTTTCCTTGTAGATCATGAATGAAACAAGTTTTCTCCCGAAAAGCAACTTCCAAATCTCCATCACAGAATTGACCAACTGAGAAGAGATTGTGACAGAGGCCTTCCACATAATAAACCCTGCTAATTTCGATGTTGCCATTGATGTAATCTCCGTAGCCCATGATAGCTGCGAAGTGATCATTCGAATCGGCGGTGCCATGAACTTTGCAACAAAGTTTGATATCGGTTGAGATTGCGTCATGTGTGGGGAACATCCGCTATCAACAATCCAAGGATGATCGTATCACACGCATACACCTGACGACACGGATGGAATTGAATAAATGTGGAACCGAAGAGTTAGAGGGTTTCTCAGCAGTTATAGTAGAAACACACATATCAATGATTTTAGGTATCCATTTAAATCCTAGTGTATTATGTAACCATTTCGGCCATCTCCAACTAGTCTTAGCTTTGGTCTCAGTGAATGCACTAGGTGATAAGTTCTTCCTAGGAGGTGAAGGGGGTTCTATGAGTACATCAATGATCGTAGTTGGAACACTAGAGGGTGGTTTACTTAGCACAGACTTAGAAGCATTAGTGGGCCTAGAGGTATTCCGTTTTCTATTATTCCACTTACGATTCAAGATAGGATTAGCAACACATTTATCATGACAACCAGAAAACATGCTTTTATGACAACCAACACAAGAGGCTTCAAACAAAACATTAAGACTACTTAAAGATTCAACATTCGTTACATCACTTTGTTCATTACATTTGTCGACGCATAATATCTAAAGTGGGGTGCAACTTGCGTTTTATTCAAAGACCTAGGGTGTTCTTCTACTTCAACATTCTTTATTGTTCTTTTCTTACGTCGCAACTTCCTATTCTTCCTTATGCTCTTAGGTCGTGAAGTGTGGGTTGGGGAAAAGTGGCAACTATTCCTATTTCAATAGAGGGAAGCACATTAGTTTCTTGTGGTTTGTCATTAGGCATTCTAGTGTCACTTTTTCTAAGTGTTACAGGTGCTAGTACCTTAGTGTTACTAATCTTAACTTGTTCACACTTTCCTAACTTCTCTTTTAACTCAATAATAGTGTGCAACAAATCTTGATTTTCAGAACGAATATTTCCATAAACATTCATGACTTCTTTAGTGTGTGCAAGATAATGATCAAGTTTTTTTTATGCTTCATCACGAGTCTGTTTGAGTAAATCAAATATGACACCATATTCCTTTTTAACTTTTGCATGTTCTTGTTTATATTTTGAGATTTGACATTTCAAAGACGCGTTTTGATAATCCAGTGGCACAAGTTTTGGATTAAGAGTTTTGGTATGCAACTGGTTGATTTTGTTTTGCAAAGCGAGTTCACGATTTTGACAATCTTTTTGACACCATTGAAGACGACGTTTTGCATTTGAACGCTCGTTTAACAATCGTTCATTTTCAACTTTTAAAGACTTGATTTGTGACACAGTATCAGTATTCCCAACATTTTCAACATAATTAACAGAATCAGCAGAGATAAAATCAAATGCATATGCAACAGAATGTAGTAACACAATGATTCGTTGTGAAGTGAGTGGTGAAAAACACAATATCAACGTATATCAAAATAACCGTAAAATTCGACAAATTAACCTTTTAGGAAAAAGGTCAACGTGCCAAACCTCACGGGGTGTGATAAAAGTGATACCGAAAAGTGATTTCCCGGGTCGTGTCCCAACGAGGTGTGAATGGAAGGATTCGTTGAGTTTCGTGATATGAACTTGAATTGGATTTTTAATGATTTGGATTTGATTACGTTTTCTACAAATTAATTAGAAGGAAAGTAATTAAGGCAGGAACCTAATAAACTACAAACTAACTACTATTAAGCCCAAGGAATGATAAAACGAAGCTACACTAAGTCCTAGGGTGCTAAAAGCAAAAAGCATTAAGCGGTAAAACAACCGGAGCCATAAACGTAAAAGTTTTGCAATTTAAGGGCTACGAGTGTGAAACCAATTTTCCTACGATCTATTTGACTAAAATGATTTTAGGAAAAAAGGAATATTTTTGAGTTTTAAATTAATTACTACGAATTAAAATCTATTTTACTCTAATTAAATGATTAAAAATACTAAACTATGTTAGAAAAATCTAAAAATTTCACTAAAATTACTTTAGGCAATACAGATTCTAAGAAAAATAAGAAATCGTGGTGGTTCTTTGGAAAATAAGCACGAAATAAGCCAAGAATGGCTTATAAGTAAAACTGATCAACACCCCTTATGTATTTGATTGTGCAACATATGACTGAGACAAGTCCCAAGGGCGCTGGTAAGACGTGTGTTTGTGAGCTGGGTGGTGTGGGTTCGAGTCCCAGCCATGCCAGTTTTTGCAAAACATTTTTTTTCTTTGATTTTTCTTTTGGGACTTGTTTATAAGACCAACATAAGCACTTTTTGTAAAAAACTTTATTTATGAAACTTTGACAATAAGCAGTTTGAACTGCTTATTTCCAACAGTGGATAGAAAACAAACAAACACCCTTTTAACAGTATATGCAAAGAGCAGTTTTTTTTTTAAATGGAACAAGGAACAAGATGAGATAAACTGTGAGTCACTGAAAAAAAAAACTTTTGAAATTCTTCAAATAAGCTGGAAACAGATTATGACTTTAACTGGTTTGGACAAATTGTTAGGACAGATTCAACCAATCAAACATTCTCTTAACAGTAAATAACCAAACACTCCTTTTGGATCTATGAGTACAATAAGCAGATAATCAAACTACTCCTAACTAACTCAACCTATGATCCTAAAGAAACTATAGAAAACATTAATAAGCCAAAACACTTCCAAGGCTGCTGCACTTGCAGCCCACAACAATCCAATGGGGGGAACAGATGGCAAGATGAATAGGCCTAGGAATTCTTAAAACTAGGATGAAACACCAATAAGCTAAACTAATCTAAGGGAAATCCTCAAGCAAAGTACTACTGAGATAAGCTAAGTTAACTGTCAATAAGCTAAGTGAAACAAAGAGATGGTGACCTGTGCACTGCTGCAGGCTGCAAAACAGCCAAGGGGGTCTGTTTAGAGCTTATTTCTGAGCTTATTAATGAGCTTCCAAGAAAGGTATCAGCTGCAAAACAATGTTAGGCTAGTATAGATGTCAAAATGAGCAATTAGAATCCAAGAACAAACTGTTCTGACTTAAAAGGATCTGACTACCACTTGGTCAAAGCTTTTGATGATCACGAGAAAAAAATTATGTTGCGAGGTTCTTTTTAAACTTGATTTTGAACTAACTTTTGATTGTGCTAGAGATTATACCGCACATGACTGAAACTGAAACAAGTTGGGCATTCAAAGATCCGGTAACAACACATTTTACACTTTTAACACTTAATAAGTGAAATCAAACACCACTTTTTGCTTTTGACCCCATTTTTTTTTTGTTTTCTTTTTCTGAATACAATCACAAATAACTTTAAATAAAACAAACAACAACTAGAGATTTAACAAGATAAGATTCAAAGAACTTTTCATTAACTAAAAAGATGCATTACAAAACATAGAAAAGCTAAAATTTTTTAACTGAAAACTAGGGGTGCCTTGAATGGCTTACAACTGGTCCTATTTATACTACTTCTACTGGCTTCAACTCTTCAAGTCTTCTTCTTGTGTGTTTCTTCACTGAGGGCAGTCAAGCCAAAGACCACACTTGTGCTTCTTTATCTCTGATCCTAGCCCTTGATTAAGTAGGTACATATGAGAAGATCATCTAAGCCGTCCACTGTGTCTTTTAGACTTGGATTGCTGAGGTGGAGATCTTGGGGGAGGGGTAGAAAGATTAGTGGGTTTGGGTTTTGGGAAAATCCGGTTAAAAGTGATTAAGGTGAGTTTTGGTTTTGATGAAGTTGGGTAATAGAGGGTTGAGAGGTTGAGTGTCTGGGATGGTGAGAAAGAGAGAGGGTTCTGGGGAGATGAAAAAGGTATCTAGGGTTCATTGGGAGCGAGGGGGTGCTTGGCGGGAAAAATGGTGGGAAGAAAGAGGCGGGGAAGGTGTGTTTGTTTATTATAAACAATTGGTTGACCGGGTGGGTTGAGTGAACAGGGTCATAGGGGTACTGGATTGGGCCTGTTTGTTAACTTTTGGGCCTTGGTTAGTTTAAGATATGATATCCATTGTAACTATAGGGACCAAGTCTGCCAATAATGAAAATTCAGGGACCAATCAAGTAATTTATGAAGTATTATCCAAGGGTTGTCTTTGTCAATCACCAAAAGTGCAGGGACTGAATTTGCCAATTTGTGAAACCTGAGGACTAAACTTGACAATTTTAAAAATCCAGGGGTTAAAACTGTAATTTCTCAAACTTTTGAAATTTATCACCAAAGGACTAATTATGACAACTTATGATTTCAAAAGGACCTTTGGTGACTTTTCTTTTTTTTAAATACGTGCTCAGGGGACTATTTCTGTCATTTTTTAAAGACGGGGGACTGAAACGCCAATTATGCAAACTTTGTTCGTTTTCATTTGTTTTGCATAATTTTGCAAAACATATAAAACACAATTTTGAGATATTTTCAGTATTTTGATGCATTTCAGAGTGTTTTAGATGTTTTGCAGCTTCAGATTGACCTAAATGATGAGTGAATAAGCACTCATCAAATCCCACACACTAAAACATTGCTAGTCCCTAGCAATCTTTTGAGAAAACTTAATGGATTTGAGTCTCTTTACCAAAAGCCATTACTTCTGGAGTAGCCAAATGTTTTAGTTCAAGTGAGAACTATGGTACCTGATAACCATGTGATTTAGAGCAAACCACCAGCTTTCAACGGTTTTGATTTGTCTTTACCAGAAGCCGTACCCTTCTGGACTAGCCAACTCTTAGATAAATCATCAATATTATCTTTGGTGAGCTGATTACCAATTATGGATTTTCCACTGCCTTTACCACAAGCCATAACCTTGCGGGCTAGCCAACTCTTCACTAATTAAAGATATGGTGAGTTGAGAACCATACAATTTTGGGCAAATTGCAAGCCATATAAACGGATTTGAGAAATCTTTACCAAGAGCCGTTTGCTCCTGGATTAGCCAATCCTTTAGTCTTATTAGACATGGCGGTTGATAACCAAATGAGAAAGTGTAAACACTTACTCCAAAATTTTTTTTTTTGGCCAAAAATGGGGGAATTGGGTGGTAAAACATATGATAAAATTCGCGAGAATTCCCCCCCACACTAGAATTGAATATTGCCCTCAATATTCAAAGTACCGGCGGTTATGCCGAAAACTAGAACGTAAAAAGGAAAATACTACGGCCATTATTTTTGAAATTTTTTTTTTTTTTTTTTTGTAAAACTTTTATACAACATGGGGGGCAACTCCCCCACACTAGGGTGGTAGAAAGTAGAAAGAAGTCAGAAATATGGGTGAAACCCATATAGTGTGCTACTGTTTTTGATTACCGAGTCGCTAGCTTGACTCGATCCCCGCATTCATTGGTTCATGGGGAAGGTTTGGAGATCCGGGACAACCATGGATGGTATGTCCCCTCCAAAATAATGTTTCAATCTATGTCCATTCACCTTGAAGTTTGGTCCGTCGGTTTGAGATAACTCGACGGCGCCATATGGAAAAACTTTGGCAATGGTGAATGGACCGTCCCACGGGTCTTAAGTTTCTCCGAGAAGATTTTCAATCTAGAATTGAAAAGAAGGACTCGGTCACCGACGTTAAAAACGCGGTTCTTAATCTTTGAGTCATGGATCTTCTTTGTCTTTTCCTTGTAAATCAACGAGTTCTCGTAGGCTTGATCACGGAGTTCATTTAATTCATTGAGTTGAACTTTCCGGTGATCACCCGCGAGACAAGGTCAAAATTTACATGCTTCAAGGCCTAATAGGCTTTGTGCTCGAGCTCGATCGGGAGATGACACGCCTTTCCATACACAAGCTTGTAAGGAGTACACCCGATGGGTGTTTTGTAAGCGATACGGAAGGCCCAAAGTGCATCTTCAAGTTTGTCCGACCAAGAGCCGCGGTTTTCACCTACGGTCCTCTCCAAATTCTTTTCAAACCACGATTGAAACTTCCACTTGCCCACTAGTTTGTGGGTGAGTAGAAAAGGCGGTGAGTGACACGTACTTAAGCATGACTTTTGCGGGTGGTCGTTGCAAAGTGCGTACCGCGATCACTAATGATGGCGCGGGGGGTTCCGCGGGTAAGAAGAGACTTCAAAAATTTCACAACTACTGGCGTCGTTGGTGGGGGCGCTTTCGCTTCCACCCATTTAGACAAATGTCGACCGCCGCGGTATATACTTGTTCCCTCGAAGGCGAGAACGGACCCATAAAGTCAATGCCCCATACGTCAAAGATCTCGCACACTTGAATGGCATTTTGAGGCATTTCATCTCTTTTAGAGATGTTGCTATACGTTGGCAAGAATGCATAAGATTTGACGAGGTTATGGGCATCTTTGTAAATCGTGGGCCAATAGAAACCGGAATCAAACACCTTCTTAGCGGTGTAGTTAGGGCCATGATGTCCCCCCGTGGGTCCATTATGACAAGCCTTGAGAATTTCATCGGCTTCTTGGCCGTGAACACACCGTCGGATGACTTGATCCGCACAAACCTTAAACAAGTAGGGGTCGTCCAGAAATAATGCTTAACTTTGAAAATTTGTTCTTTTGTTGGGACGACATCCCTTTCACAACAAAGTTACCCGCATGATAGTTTGCAAAGTCGACAAACCATGGGGTACTTCAATTTTCATGATGAGATACCACATTAAGAGTCTCGAGAGGAAGCGTTCATTTATTTCCTTGTTCTCGAGCACACCTTGATGTGGATTTTCAAGACGAGAGAGATGATCAGCCGCTAGGTTCTCCGCTCCTTTTTTATCACGGATAATGATATCAAATTCTTGTAGGAGGAGAACCCATCGGGCAATCTCTTTTGCATCTTGCTAGCAAAGAGATATTTGAGGGCCGAATGATCCGTATACACTATGCTTTTGGACAAGATCAAGTATGGCGAAACTTCGAAAGCATACCCGACTAGTAATTCTTTCTCGGTCGTAGTGTAATGTGCTTGAGCTTCGGTCAAAGTTTTGCTAGCATAATGTATAGGCTGGAAATGTTTTGATTTTCGTTGCCCCAAAACGGCACCTATGGCGAAATCACTTGCATCGCACATAAGCTCAAATGGTAATTCCCAATCGGGGCAACTAAATTGGTGCTTGGTGAGCTTTTTCTTAAGAGTTTGAAAAGCTTCAATGCACTCATTAGAGAAGATGAAAGGAGTATCCTTTTCAAGTCGGTCATAGGCGGGATATTTTCGAAAAGTCTTGAATGAAGCGGCGATAAAATCCGGCATGACCAAGGAAACTTCTAACTCCTTTGACGGTTGTGGGAGGTAATTTTGAAATGACATCGACTTTAGCTTTGTCAACCTCAATCCCGCTCTTAGAAATCTTATGGCCAAGGACAATGCCCTCTTTGACCATAAAGTGACATTTCTCCCAATTTAGACTAAGATTGTGTTTTCTAGCGTTCAAGCATCTTGTCTAAATGGGAGAGACATGTTTGGAAAGAATCCCCAAAGACCGAAAAATCATCCATAAAGACTTCCATAGTCTTTTCGATCATGTCATGGAAAATGGCCATCATACACCTTTGGAGCGTACGGGAGCATTACACAAACCGAAAGGCATGCGTCGGTAAGCAAATGTTCCATAAGGACACGTGAATGTGGTCTTTTCTTGATCTTGAGGGTCAATGGGTATTTGGAAGTAACCCGAGAAACCATCGAGAAAACAATAGTATTAGTTTCCCGCTAATCTCTCAAGCATTTGGTCCATGAAAGGTAATGGAAAGTGGTCTTTACGGGTGGCTTCATTTAACTTTCGATAGTCAATAAACTCGCCATCCGTAACCAATCGAGTTGGAATCAACTCATTTTCATCATTTTCAACAACGGTAATGCCACCTTTTTTTGGGCACACAATGAGCGGGGCTCACCCAAGGACTATCCGAGATAGGGTAAATCAATCCGGCATCAAGAAGTTTTATGACTTCCGCTTTGATAACCTCATGAATTTTAGGATTCACCCTTCTTTGGTGTTGAACCGCCGGTTTGAAGTCATCTTCCATGAGAATTTTGTGAGTGTACAAAATCTTGGGTCAATACCCTTGATGTCGGCAAGGTTCCAAGCGATGGCTCGCTTGTGTGACTTCAAAACCTTTATGAGAGCGGCTTTTTCATCCTCACTCAAGTCTTTAGCAATGATGGCGGTGATTTATTGTCACCCTCCAAAATGCATACTCGAGATGAGGTGGTAAGTCCTTAAGTTCGACCTCGGGAGGATCATTAGATTTTTCAATTGTTTTGATTTCCTCTTTATGAAGTTCTTGAGGAGGGAGTGATGAAGGATCTTCATTGAGCAACTTCTCGATGAGAAGAATATCTCCCTCAATATGCGATGGGGCGTCAATTTCCCATGGAACTGAATCACTAGCCAAGTATGCTTCGATCTCTTCCAAAATAAAGTCACTTCCCTCGAGGAAGAGGGGGAGGGAGAGCAACAATGGGATCACCCGAGGTGAGATTGCCACTCGAGAATCCAAGAATTTCTTGAGAATACTCCTCCGACACAATGTCAAGGACATCAATTTTGTTGCCGGATTGTCTCCATAATTGGGGGAGTATTTCGTAACTTGATTGAGATTGAAAGTAACGGCTTCCTTGTTTACCCTCAAAGTGATTTCCCCTTCATCAACGTCGATCAATGCCCGACCCGTTTTTAAGAAGCACCTCCCAAGGATGAGGGGTACTCGAGGATCGGCATCAAATTCGACAACAACAAAGTCGGCGGGGAAATGAAACTTGCCTACTTTCACAAATACATCCTCGGCTATTCCTAGCGGACGAGAACTTGTACGCGGTCATAGCTTCGAGGATCATACATGTAGGTGGCGGGGTAATGAAAGCTTTTTACACATGGAGTGTGGCATCAAGTTAATGCTAGCACCAAGATCGGCCAAGGCGGAGCATTGAACTATGCCTTGAAAATCACATGGGATGAGAAATTTTCTGGGGTCTCCTAACTTTTCAGGAAGTTTTTTAAGGATAACCGCCGAACAATTTTCGTTCAAAGAAGTTTTAGCCATTTAGGAATCTTTTATTTGTTATTCAACAAATTTTGATTGTTGGACCGAACTTTGGCATTAGAAGAAAGCGTCCATGAAACTAATCTCGAAGTGTAAATCTTGAAAGATTTGGATAAGCTTCTCCATTTGTTGACTAGTTTTATCACGGAGCTTTTGATCATTAAGCCTTGAAGGATAAGGAAGTGAAGGCTTAGGAATGGTCATCGGAACAACGGGTTCCGGAATTTGAGGTAAGACCACAGGAAGGTTGGACTTGTGCGGTACCATTGGGCTTGAGTTATGCACCTTGTCCTTTGATACCTCGGTTTCTTGTTCCACATCCCTCCCGAGAAGGATTAGGCATCGAGGGTCCTCATAAGATTTACCACTTCGGGTGGCAATAGCATTCAATTCACCTTTTGGGTTGGGAATGGTATTACTCGGAAGAGCACTCGAAGTTGAAGCTTGATTCTTTTGACTCATGAGACTAGCAAACATGCTTTCAATCTTGCTTTGAGATTGATCAATTTTGTTGCTAGTAGCTCTAAGCTTGGAAGTGAAATCATTCTTCAAAGTGGTAATTTGACTTTGCATGGATGCCATTTAGCTTCATTGCTTTTGATGTAATTTGTAATGTCAATGGAAGCTTGAGGAGGTGGGGCATGCGTGTTTTGTTGAGGAGCTTGGAATCGGTTTTGATTGAAATTTCCTTGATTTTGAAAACCTTGATTTTGATTTTGAAAATTCGATTCGACTCGATTTTGATTGAACCGATTATTTCTATTTTGCACATTTTGATTGTTACGATTTTGATTAAACCGGGTGGTCCAAGGAAATTGTTAGAGCGATAGAGAAGGTTTGGTCCCCTTAGGTTGGTAGGAATTACCTCCGTATTGTAGGAACCGAAGCGGCATATCTCTCTTGAGTGAAAACCACCGGAGGCTGGACACTCGAAATAAGGGTGTGGACCACCACAAGTTTCACAACTCTTGTTTACGACATTCACTTGTTGATTGTTATTATTTTGACTCATTTTAAGTACGGTAGTGGATATTTCTTCAATCTTTTTGGTGAGAGTCGTGTATTCTGAAGATGGAAGGGTGGTAGATCTCCTTGACTCACTCCTCTCGGCTGAGGAATCCCAATAATTGTGGTGGGCGGTCATGTTTTCAATGAGATCGTAGCACTCTTCGGGTCGCCTTTTCATAAAGGTACCACCGTGGCGGCATTTATCGTGTCCGCGATGTCTCAATGTTAACCCGTTATAGAACGTATCTATTTGGGTGACAAGCAACATGTTGTGGTTCGGACATCGATCAATCGAGCTTATAAGCGTTCCCATGCCTCAAATAAGGACTCATCGGGATGCTGCCGAAAATTGCGATTTCATTCCGTAGTTTCGTCACCATCGGCCGATTGAAAGTATTTCGCCAAGAATTTGGAGATCATTTCATCGAAACTATGGATTGAGTTATTGGGAAGACGATCAAACCATGCGGTGGCATGAAGCGTCAAGGAATATGGAAAGAGATATAAGCGAAGGGCGTCATCGGTGACCCCATTTTGCTTCATACTTTGGGTGGCGGTGAGAAATTTGTCGAGATGCTTGTTGGCATCGTCACCCGGTGATCCGTGAAATTGGCAAAAACTTTGGACTTGTTGAATCATGTGATGCTTAAGTCCAAAATCCGTCAACCTCGATGTTGGCCGGGGCAATTGGACGCCCGTCCATCCATCGTGGGTTGGCAAAGCTCCTCCATCGTTAGTCGGAGGCTGGATCTTGTGGACCAGGTGCGGGACTTGAGGTCCGTTCCCTTGGTTATGTGTCATTGTGATTTCGGCGGTGCGTATCTCGAATACGTTTGCTTGGTTACTGTTCGTCTGAGCTTGCGAGTGAGTGCGCTGCACTTCCAAAACAACACTTTCAATTGAAACAAGACCGAGGCAAAACACAATGAACTTAAACCAATAATCCCATTGAAATGATTACTTCTATAAGTAAAACGCACAAAGGAGGCGGAGACTTTGTAGGTGTGTAACTTATTAAAAACCCGTCTCTTTTCAGCCGCAATTTAATGTGGTGCGTCCTTATACCCCTCACACGGTTTGTTAAACGATAAAGTAAACCAAAACACAAGCGACACAAAGGCAAGTTTTAAATCTTTTGTTCGGGAACTTATAATGATAACACCTCGGTTGAGAATGTTATATTGATTGTGTCTTCTATTTATTTAAAACAACAAGAAAATCTTTTGTATTTTAATCTTTTACATATATATACAAAGAAAAGAAAAATATTTTTGTATTTTTGTATTTTATAAAAACAATAACTTCACGAGGAAGGTTCTTCAAGTCACTAATCGCAAAAAACTTCACGATATTGTCGCAACACACCTCCCGACGTGGCGCCATAAAAATTTGATTAGTTGTGAAGTGGTGGTGAAAACAAACACAATATCAATATATCAAATTAGTAAATTCAGCAAATTAACCCTTTAGGAAAAGGTCAACGTTCCAAACCTCCGGGTGTGATAAAAGTGATCCGGGAAAGTGATTTCCCGGGTTGTGTCCCAACGAGGTGTGAATGGAAGGATTCGTTGAGTTTCGTGATTTGAACTTGAATTGGTTTTAATGATTTTGGATTTGATTACGAATTCTACAAATTAATTAACGGGAAGGTAATTAAGGCAAAGGAATCCTAAATAACTAAAAATAAACTAACACTAAGCCTAAGGAATGATAAAACGAAGCTACACTAAGTCCTAAGGTGCTAAAACGTAAAAGCGTAAAAGCAGGCAAACACCCCGAGCCATAGCGTAAACTTTTGCAATTTAAGGGCTACGGGTGTGAAATCAATTTTCCTACGTCCTAATTGACTAAAAATAATTTTTGAAAAAGACCGGTATTTTTAGACTTTTAAAATAATTTATATGAATTAAAACTAATTAACACTAATTAAATGATTAAAATACTAAACTATTTTTAAAAATCAAAAAATTCATAAAAACTACTTTGCTATACACTGATTCTAAGAAAATTTAAAACTTGGGTGTTGCTTTTAGAATAAGCTGAAAATAAGCTCAAAGAGCTTAAAATACAAAAGCTGCCAATGTGTTCTTATAATGTTAATTGTCAAGAATCTACTTGAGACAAGTCCCAAAGGATTGGTTGTGTGGTGTTATGAATTGGTCGAGTGTCTTGTGAGTGGGGAGACCAAGGTTCGAATCCTGGCTCCTCACTTTTTGAAAATCAAATTTTTTTTTTTTTTTTTTTCAACTTTTTCTTTTGGAACTTAAAGACTCAACCAAGTTGAACCTTTTTTGAAAACTTTTCTTTAAAACTTTTGAAATAAGCAGTGAAGCCTTATACTATTGTCACCACAAAACAACCAAACACCCCTTTTACGTTTTTAAGGAACTGAAACACAAGTCCTAAACTCTTGACAGTGTTTGCCACACTTGTAATCTAAAGCTCAAAATAAGCCACATTCACACCAATCTCAGTTGTAAAAGGGGAATAGCGGTTGGCATATTAACTAGGAAATCTTAAAACTAATTGAATGGAGATAAGCTAACGATCCTAATTAGCTCTAAAGGAGAATCTAATAAGTTAAAGCCTAGGTACCTAATATAAGCTATCAAAAACTCATAACTTCACTAAATAAGCTAAATTATCTACTGATAAGCAAAAAAGAAAAAATTAGAATATGACACATTACTCTTGGTTTCTTTTGCTTCTTGATGCAGGCGGAAAGGACTTTGATAAGAGCTTATTAATAGCTTCACATGATATTCCAAGTAAGGTAAAGTGCCAAAAGTTGGTTATAGGTGGGTTTAAGAAAATTGATTAGGGGTCAAATTTTCAGCGTAACGACTTATAAAAATTTTGTTATCGGCTGTGTTGGTACGAAGCAACCGCGAACATTAGTTTTGGTAACTGACCGTTTGACCCAATGGCAGACCCCTCAAAAGATTTTTGAATTTTCCCTTTTGACCAAAGTTAGATGACCTCTTGAACTATTGATTTTTATTTTTATAAATTTTATCACATCTAAAACTTGGCTAAACCACTAAAGAAAAATCGAAGCCGAACTCAAATTTTTTTTGAAACCAAAGAAAGTTTAAAACTGTTGGAATACTTGTAAAACTAGTTTCTACTCAAACCACTTAACTTGGACACTTAAAACATGTTTGAATTTAGTTGACAAAGTGGGTAAGAAATGATTTTGACCCGTTTTCAAGCAATAACCAAATACCCTTTTAAGACTTTTTATGACTAAAACAAGATTGGAAAAACTTGAAACTTTGATTATTTTGAAGACCTAATGACCTCTTTGCTAAAACTACTAAATCAATTTAAGATTAGCAAATGAACTTTAAGAACTGATAGACAAAATTAAGATAACTGGAACTATTTCATTACTTAAAAAACTGATTACAAGAAATAAAAGATTAATTTTAAAACTAAAAAAACAAGGTCCATTATAACTTGGCTACATCATCCTTTTATACTAAAACCCTAGGTCTTCAACTTCAAGTCTTGTGCTTGTTTTGTGAGATAAAAACCAACAAAGGCAATCTTGTGCTTTCTTCCATCCAATCTTAGCCATCCATATAGTAGGTACAGAGACTTATCTTAGCCATCCACTGGGTCTTTTGTGAGCTAGGATTGCCATTTGTGGCATGAGGATGGAATTGAGTGGGTTTGGGATTTGGTGGCTTGGTTAAAAGAGGTTAAGGTGGTTTTGGGTTTTGATGATTCGGGTAAAAGTATGGTTGGGGTTGAGTGTTTTGGGAAGCAGAGATAAAGAAGGAGTATAGGTTTCTAGGGTTCTTGGGAGCGAGGGTTTCTTGGGGGAAAAATGGGAAGAAGAGGCGGGGAAGGTGTGTTTTGTTTATTAATAAACATGGGTAACAGGTTTGGGTAGTGGGCCGGGTTAAAGGAGGTTTGGGCTTGGGGCAATGAGTTAATGGTTAATCTTGGACTTAACATGGATCCAATTAATACCTTAGGGACCAAAAGCATAAGTAAATGAGGGGACAAGACTGAATATTATGAAGTTGTAGTCCAAGGGTCAAACTTGCATATCTCAAATAAGTTAATGACCATTTTTGCAAATTGTGAAATCCCAAGGACTAATCAAGACAATTTTGAAAATCAAGGATCAAACGTAATTTCTCAAAACTATGGAACTTTTCACCAAAGGATTAATTATGACAATTTATGATTCCAAAGGGACCTTTGGTGACTTTTCTTTAATATCGTGCTTTCGGGGACTATTTACTGTCATTTTTTGAAAATGGAATTTGGCTTGCGCCAATTATGCAAACTTTGTTCGTTTTCATTTGTTTGATAATTTTGCATCTGAAACATATAAAACACAATTTTGAGATATTTTCATTATTTTGATGCATTTGGTGTTTTTAAATGTTTTCTGGCTGGTTGACCTAAAATGATGAGTGAATAAGCACTCATCACCTAACGAGCTTAAATGATCAAATTCAAATTAAAGATTATATTAAATTTGCTTTTGAAGATGAAGAATGGATCCTTATCATTATCAAAATCTTTATTCCATTTCTTCATTATAATGTGATTTCTCCTCTTCATTCACTCTTTAGCGGAATTGAGGATACCATCTTTGACGGTATCACCGTTTAGAGTTTTGCTAACCCGTGGGTATCTCCAGTTGGAACTTTCTTATGTTTCAATACTTATCCAAACCTCTTGAGCGAAAGTCGATGGAAATTATTTTTTTCCTTGCTTCCCCAAGGACAAATGAATTGAGGCGGGTCAAACTAGCGACTTCGATAACAAAACAAGCGTTTTTATCTTCTTTTCTAATAAGTGGCGTGAAGGGGTTAGCCTCTTCGATTTCTCGTGTTTGGTTGTTTGTGATGTTGTGTGTAGGATTTTCCCTATATAGAACTCGTTAACCGAAGTTTGTCTTTTCTCCACTCAGTTTCATGTTGATCTTGATTAAATCCGATATCTAAATCTTATCGACTAACGTTTATCTTTGAGCATACTTAATAAACGGCATTTAGATTTTCGTTGATACCCTTACCTTTAAACATTGAGGACAATGTTTCGTTTTAGTCACAGGGTAGGGTAATCTTGATTTGATTTGACCGCACTTGCTTATTTTTTGTGGTATACTCATAGCCCGTTTTTTCCTTAGAAAATGAAAAAATGTGCAAAATAGAGAAAAAATTTAAAATTTTGTAAGCTTTGCTAGTTTATGATCAAAAAGTTCTTGCTAGTCTCTTAGAAGTTTCTTTAAATATCGTTTCTTGAAAAAGTCTTTGCTAATTGCTTAGACAAGGCTATAAAATCTCGATTCTAGCTTCACTTAGGGCCAAAATTTTGCAAGTCTCCTAAGTGATTTAAATATCTTTTGAAAGCTTAAACAGAATTTGCTAGTTTTCTTATAAGTGACTTTAAAAATCGAGACTTGAGATTATTTGACAGAAGCATTAGCTAAGTTAATATATGTTTGACACCTTGTTGACTTTTCTGCTTTGGTGAGTAGGAATAGAATTCGAAGCTTGTGGGCGTGTTGAGCCAACTTGTTCCATAACCATAGATAATTTAATTATCGGCTAGCATCCCTTGAGGATCTCATTATTTGGGATTTTAAATTTGCGGAGATCGGGAAATGATAGAGTTACTTATGAGTTTAGATGCTAAGCGTGGAGTAGTTGGTTCTATTTAGAGCCCATCGAAGGTACTTATGGCTTTTTGTTCCCCACAAAATTGTTTACCCCATATCTGCTAATAATTAAAGATGTTGGGTTTATGGCGATGATAGTTAGTTCTTTGTCTTCTTTAGAATCCTCGCCCATGAGAGTTGGGTACACATCAGAGTCTTGTCGGTGTTCTTGATTGTAGACAACTGGCGATTCACGATAGTTCTTTGCTATTGTTTCTATTGTTTATAAAAGCCGTAGGATTCGGAGTTTAGTACAAAATTAACATGAAATAAGCCCAAATGTATTAAAGTTGAAAATTCCAAAGCCATAAAAGTTTTTCTATAATAGGCGGTACCGTTGTCATGGACTTCTAAAAAGGTTGAGGAAAATCCAAAGTCATAAATAAGACTTCGATAAGCGGTAATCCCGTTGAGTTAGTGGTTTAAAAGACCAAGGGCCTAAATTGCAAAAATGCAAATGTCTTTGAAACAGTGTTTAAGCCAACTTTGAATCCGGAGATATCTCTCTAAATCATGTTAAATTAGGACCTTGATGTGGACCTCATTCTTGTGTGCAATGGTTTTCGAGGAAGGTGGATACTAATGCATAAACAGCACATCTTTATCGGAATAAAAAGTTATGGCGAGAACATATGAAGAAATTCATTTCTCACAAAAATAAAAAATCTAGAGGAAAATAGGAAAATGGGAGCAAAAGGTAATTACACAGTAACTTCATGGGTAGTGTTAGCATCTAGATCATTTTAACAATGATTTCGTTTTAAACAGGGTTTGGGGACTTGTGAAAAATCGGGGCGATGTATTCTATCATTATATGGTCACTTAGCGACTGTGTTGTGTTTTACTCAGTGATCTAACGTGTCTTTTGAAAATGTTGGAGTTATTGTCTGAAAGTTTAACAAACCGTCCTCATAATTGGAATGTGTCGTATTAATATCTGTGGTTAAAGTGCAAAGGCGTTTTTAGAATTTAAGGCTTTCTTAATCTCTTTTGAGGAATCTTTGCTACTTCTTCATAGGTTTGGTAGAAAGAGATTGAAATCCTTGGTTTTAGAAAGTGAGTTGATTGCATTAACGTGGGGACCGACAATGGTCTCTTCACAGGGTATTTTTGATATGTGCTTAAACACATATCTTTTCATTATCAAAAGCCGACCCAAAATAACCAAGAAGAGCGTTTTATTGCTAATATTCTTTGTTTTCTTGAGTTTATGCATAATGTAGAATTGGGATATGATAAAACACACAAAGATGGCCAAATCAGGGCGAAAACCGATACGAGAGGAGAAAGAAGAGCAAAAATTTGAAGCGAGGGAAGGAATTTGCAAAATGGCAACTTTAGTCCTTGAAGATTCAGATTTGTCAAGTTTGGTCCTTGAAGAATAAATTTCTTAAAATGACAAATTTGGTACTTGGAGTTTGTGAAGAAGATGTCAAAATTACCCTTAGAATACACTTTCCAAATATTCTGACTTTTGGTCCACATATTTCCTGCGATTGACATTTTCTACCCTAAAATTTAAAACTAAATTCCCTAAATCTTTACGGGATCTAATCCTATTACCTAAGTCAAAAAATTAAACAAACTCCCCAAGCCCAACCAAGCCCAAAATAAAACTAACAATATCCATTTACCACTTAAAACCGGGTCAAACTTTTACCCGTTTCCCTTAGTTACGAACCCGGTCATTCCTACAATACCAAGTCAAATAATTAATAAAATTCCCATCCCTCTTTTGCCTAAAACGAGGTAAAACCCAAACTCTGTTTACCCTTCCTTCCCTTTTACCACATGCGCCATCAATTACCCACACTTAATATGCTTCTAGAATGATTCTAACACGTTGTCAGGAGGTGTGTGTGTCATTGGATTGCCAACATGGCCAGATTGAGTCTCTCATTGGTTGAGCACCTCATTATTGATCCTGGCTGTGGCTTAGATTGAATTTGGTGATGATGGGAAGTGATCAAGGGCAGAGATTAAAGATTCATGAAGCTTAAGATCCATCCCAGAAAACTCGGCCGACTTATAAATAGCTCCACATTCACAAGTCACAAATTGTCCATTTTCTCATAGCTTTTAGAGATTATGTTACCATTTATTTCCTGTCATTTAATGTTTTAAGCATTTTAATTCAGCTTGTAATCGTTTCTTCAGTTTTATATAATTCCTTTTATTAACATAAGTTTAATTTTCAATTTAGATTCTTTGTTAAATCGTTTTCAAATTGTATTGTTCCATAAGCTCTTTTGGTTTACCTTTAAAGCTCACACAAGCTTGGTAAAGCTTGTGTGGAGTTTACTATTGATTATAATTGCTCTAATTTTCGTTTTCAAAATAGTCCAACGGGTCAAATTGAGAGTCAAACTTCGGTTTGATAATCAAGAGTAGTTCTTAAACTGTTGTTTTGTAATAAGGTTTTGATCAGCAGAATTAGTTTACCGCGTTTAATGTTCTTATTTTGAAATAAGTTTTTAAAAGGAGTGTTTGGATTGACTTTGATTTTAAAGTTTAAATGATTTTTGGTCAAGAGTTATTCGATTTTAGTTGTTGTTTTTAAGTTTACCAATCATAATTTCAAGTTTGAGAAATCTATTCTTTGTGTTTAAAGTCTTTGTGGTGGATCGTCTAAAAGTGCTCATGTCTGCTGCAATTTCAGGTTATTGTCTCAATTAGTCATTAATTTTGATTTTTCATTTGTTCATTATAAGTCCATAGATCACGAATATTTGTATGCTTATTATTTGGTTTGCTAATCTAGTTACTTTGCATTTTTATGATTTTTTCACATTAGCTTATAGATAGTTTTGCTCTAGCTTTAAGTAGCCATTGTCATATCTTAATTACCTTTATAGGTTCTTGTTCGTCTCATGAGTGGTACAATTACGATTCCTACTTATTTAGTTATAATAATGGTTTGATTTTCCTTTGTTTGTAGTAGATTAGGTGACTCTTGAATTTTTGCTTTGTTAATCCTTAGGAACTTCAAGTTCAAAGTTTAAATGAACTGCGATTCACTTCCTAATCACATTTACATCGATTTTCATTCAGTTTAGTGTACACATGCATGATTTGGGTTTCCAACTGATAGATTCAAGAGTATACTAGTTTAGTTTTGGCTTTTTGAAACTTAGGAGCTAATTAGATAGTTTACTTAGGTCAAATTAGGTCGCATCTGACCTTATTCCCTTCATAATCTGTTACATCGGTTTTTCATTTTTGTCCCATGAGTACCTTTTTAGTTTTGATTTTTAATTCATTCAATTTAGGTTCCAAATTATAGAAATATTTTGGATGCTTGCTCTCTGGTTGGTTTTCTATTCATAGGTATTTTTATTTAATTTTTGTGATTTTTTCTAGCTAGCTTAATCAGTGCTTAAAGTACCCCTTGAGGGCCGTTTGGAATAAGTAAGTTTGAACCTGATTTGTAGCTAAATTGCATCCTGCTTGTGCTATTTTGATCCAAAACAGTAAATAGCCATAAATAAGTTAGTTTAGAGTTTAGCTTCAAGTTTTGGTAGCTTTTTGTAGCTTGTGGTTAGCTTATTGCTCATTTTAAGTGCTTATTCATTCAAGTAGTATGTCCAAATCATAGTTCTTGTGCTCTAAAGTTGTTTCTGTTAATTTTCCCTAGTTCTCAGTATTATTTTATAATATAGGCGGAAGTTTTTCATATTTTTCCTTGTTCATTTGCTATTTTTATGCATTTTATGTCATTTTCTAGCATTTTAATTAGCATTTAATCAAATAATTAGAAAAAGATCGAGGAAAAATCAATTTCAATTTTATTAGTTTATAAAAATCAAAAGTCATAAAAAGTATTTTTCCAGAATTTTCTTAGCTTTATAATAGTATTTTTTCTAGCATTTTGATTAGTTTTAAACAGTTTTAATTCATAATAAATTGAGAAAAAGTCAAACAAATGATTCAGGTTCTGAAAATTCTTTTTAGTTAAATTTGATTTTGAAAATATTTTTTGTAATTTTTCTAGCTTATTTTTCCTAATTTTTTATAAAAGCATTTTAGCTTTTATTTTAAATGGTCAAAATTAGTTTTTAATTCAAAATAAATCAAGAAAAATCCAAAAAATTAGTTTTAAAGTTCAAATAAGTTTTAAATAACTTTCTTAGCTGTAGAAAAATAGAAGTTCATTTTCTTGGGTTAAAATTAGAGTAGTTGCATTTAATGCGCGTTTCATTAATTACGTTAATTCGCGTTTTTGTTTAATCTTGCATAATTAGTTGCATTTCCTTTATTGCATCATATATTTAGTTGATTTTATTGTTTCTCTTTACTCCCTTGCACGTGATTTAGAAAACCCAAAATTCCCTTTTACCCATTGAATCCGATTATGCATGGCGTGAGTTGTTTACTCCATTCATCCCTCGTTGGGAGAACGACCCGGGAAATACACACCTTTGTATTTCTTCGGAAAATATCTTTGTACTAAAAACGACAAATCAGACACTGATAATATTTATGAAGAATCTTCAAAATGAAATGTCTCTAACGATATTCTACAAGAATCACAACCTAAATCTACAACCGGTACTCCTTCGAATACTTTACCGATTAGAATTGTTTTGGATACTCTTTCTTCAGATCCAGTCGATAGACCTCAAATTTTTGATTATGACCCTAGCCAAAGAGAAGAAATAAGACGCCTATCTTATGATAGAGAACCTTGTCCACGTGGTCATGTCTTTCCATCAAGATTATAGGGGGTAAGGTTAGACGTTTTGTTGTGAGTTGGTTTAATGAATTTATTTGGTTAGTGATCATTTCATGGCGTTGAGTCCAAGAACTTCTTTTCATCGAGCAAGTTTTTCAACACCCTAGGCAGTGAACCTAATTGTTATAGTGTAGTATTGGGTAGCCTCGAGGTATTGATATCGTTCTCTTGGAGAATAGGAATTCTAGCAAGAAGTGTACTACGCTAAGGTGGGGTTGAGGATGATTCTTTTTTATCTTTTATATGTTTTTTAGAAAGCTAAGGGCAAAATCTCGGGGAAATTGGTTTGGGGGTGGTACTTCTACCGATTACTTCTACTATTCTAATTATCTATTACAACGGATAGCTATGTCTTTTTGATGTGTGCTCGTATGATGATTAAAAATGTGCTTACCTAGATACTATTACACCCTAGTTATCTTTTATTGGTGGTTGAATTGTCAAGTCATATTCTTAGCGTTGTGTTTCTAAGGTCATATGGAATGCTTATGCCTAACTCTTTGAGAAAATACCTTAAAGGTTATTGCCTACGAGAAATCAAGCTAGATGTTTCATAAACTAACCTAAAGGTTATCTTTGGATGTTTAGACTACGAAATCCTCTAAGTGATTCATAAACTAATGTTCACAAAGATTACTTAAGCATTTAAACATAGCGATAGCCTAGTGCACTCCTAAGCCATTTACAATTCTAGGGGAATAGGAATTCTAGCAAGAAGTGTACTACGCTAAGGTGGGGCTGAGGATGATTCATTTTTATCTTTATATGTTTTTTAGAAAGCTAAGGGTAAAATCTCGGGGCAATTGGCTTGGGGGTGGTACTTACAGATTACTTTACTATTCTAATTATCTATTACCTAGGATAGCTATGTCTTTTTTATGTGCTTTCATTATGATGATTAAAATGTGCTTACCTATATACTATTACTCTAGTTGTATCTTTTATTGGTGGTTGAATTGTCACGCGTCCTTATTCTTAGCAGCGTTGTGTTTTCCTAGATTAAGTATGGAATGCTTATGCCCTAACTCTTTGAGAATACCTTAAGGTTATACCTATAAATCATGAATGTTTCATAAACTAACCTAAAGTTATCTTTGGATGTTTAGACTACGAAATCCTCTAAGTGATTCATAAACTAATGTTCACAAAGATTACTCAAGCATTTAAACACAGCGACAACCTAGTGCACTCCTAAGCCATTTACAATTAAGATAAAAGACAACCAATCAATAATTAACAACTAGGTTTCATAGATCTAAGAAAACACACAAGAAATTTAGTCGGACGTGTTAAACAAACAAGCATACACATTCATGGAAGACATAATGATACTAATGGAATAAAACACTTATCTTGATGTGTAAAATAGGGGTTTGGGACCCTAAGATCTTTGTCCAAGTGTTCGGACTACAAGCGTTTAAGGTTTTACTCCACAAGTCTACCTCTTTAAAAACGAAAAATGAAAATTCTATATATATGATTTTACACTTACTGACGACATCGTTATAGGTGGGGCGTCGGCAGATCGTCGTCATTGGGTTTCCATATTGGCCAAGTTATCGTTGGGGCGGCGTCCGCGTTGTAGTTGTGGCCGTGGCGGGATTCAGCAAAGGGCGTCGTCGATTATATGGATCACGGGTGCGTCGAGATAGAAAAAGTCTTAGTGACGCCATTCCTTTTCAAAGCTGACCTTGCGTTAGGTGTATTTGAGCAAAAAGTCTTGAGCGTCAAGTGTATTTTAATTAAATCGTAGAGAGGGACGGCGTCGTACTTTAGTTAGGATTGCGTCGAGGTTGATTTGAAGCTTGAGTGGCTTAGGCTAGCGACTTGCCATTTTCTTCATGTTTTCACTCCTTTTTAGGTCCAAATATGCATCATTCCGGCATTTTGCTTCCAAGAGACCTAAAAGTGAAAGGAGCGAAATTGAGGCGATACTTGAATATAAAAAGTGGTCGATTAAGGGTTTAAATGAACCTGTAGAAAACTAGAAGGGGGGTTGAATAGTTTACCGATTAAAATCTTTGTTTTGAAACTTATTGAAAGATCAATTGATATTGATCTTAAGTATGTTAATGAAATATGCAAGCAATATGTAATAAGTAAATAAGGAAAGAAATGATCAAACCACAACAAGTTGTTTATAGTGGTTCGGCTTACAAGGACTCTTTTTCCTTGCCCTACTCCACTCCCCGAGTCTCACACTCGAGAGTTTAACTTCACTAGTCAACAAGCTCCTTTCACCGGCGGAGAAAACCTTTACACTTCGCACACACTATTACAGCCTAAGCTAGATGTCGAATTCTTTCCAAGGGTACAACTACTCCCACACACAATGTATTTTGAGGACTAAAATACTAACCACTCACACTCACAAGATTATGATGGTTTGATACAACAATGAAGTATGAATCAACACTAGATCATACAACACTAAACAAACAAGACTTCCAACTTCTCGTTGAAGCTTGAATATGACTTGATCTTCTTTGCTACAAAGAGATCACTAATATGATATGAAACTGAGTTAGAAAGGTTAGAGAGAAGATATGTATGAGAGTATGTTAGAAAGGGATGAGAAACTACGTGGCTTGGCATTGCTATTTATAGCCAAATTGGACGGGCGTCCACGGACCGCGACCCTTAAAAGGGTTCGCCCGTGTAACCAAAATGGTACCGCCGGTCATGACAGTCAAGATATCAAATCTTAAAAGTCAACTCTATCTAAGTAAGATTGTGCAAAATATGAAGAGTACAAATCTTCACAAAATATCTAATGGAATCTTCCAATGATTTCCATGATGTAATACATGATGTCAAATGTTGTATTACTATTAATAGAAATATGCAAATGCTTAAGTAGTGTTTGGTTTTAAGAACCTAACACATTCTACAAACTACTATCATACATAATGATTAGAGTCATATCAAGATGTTACTAATCATAAATGTAAATGCTTGAATGATGAATATATTGTTTGAAAGAGCTTGTTTTAATATCTATTAAACTTGACAAGCTTTAAGCTTTTATAAATTAAATTTACTTTTGTCGTTAACAAAACTTAGGCAAAGATCAAAATATAAATAACGTTTAATGACGATATTTGTATTAACAATCTCCCCCTTTTTGTTGAGGACAAAATATAAATTTTATTTTATAAAAGATACAAAGTTTGTACAAGAGTTATAAAAATATTAGTTTTAGAACTTGAAAAGAAAATGATAATGCAAGTGTATGAAATTTGACTTTTTATGAAAGTCAAAGAATTCACTAGTTGATGCATGATGTTGACTTTTGAGAGAAGTCAAAGTATGCGATTTGACTTTAGGAAAGTCAAAGTATCCAAAGTTCTATATTTTCTCCCCCTTTTTGTCTCAACAAAAAGAAGAGGCTATACGGAATGTAATGAGCCCGAGCTATTATCTCCCCTTGTTCAAAGCTCCTAAATTGGGTGCTTATGGGAAGATACATGGATTGTGAAAATAAAGCAAAAAAATGTTAGTAATAATGATCATTCACAAGCATTTCCAAACACTATGTACACCAACAATATAAACAACATTCATTAGTTAAAATTTTTCATGAGTAAAGATCATGAAAAGAGAACACAATGATGTGTTTTAGTACAAGAAAATGAAAATTATCCAAAAAGAAATAAAATAAAGACTATTCTAAAACCATCCTAAAGTGATGGTGGATGGGAAAAGCGTTGAGAGGCTCAGAATGTGGTTGAGGATGAACCTCATTTCTTCGTGGAAGTCATGGACCATAATCCGGTCCGTTCCACGGTTTGACGTTGCTCACAAGTTGAGCAACCATGCCCTGGAGGGTAGAAAGTTTGGGGAGGTTGTGGTGGTGGAATGGTGGATGTGTTGGTGGTGTTGGGGATGTTTGGAGTGGTCATGATGGATGCAAGCAAAGCACTTTGCATTTGCATTGTCTCACTTAAGTGAGAATCCACCATGCCTTTGAATTGGTGGAGGTTGTGGAGTTCGGCTTGAATCTCCTCTCTAGTGGGATTGTCATCCCACATGCTCTCCGGAATGTCCTCAATATGAGGGAACATTGATGATGGAAGTGGATGATCCCCGTATAAAGGACCATGAATGTCCTTGTGAATGGGGTGGAAAAGGAGAGGTCTTGGCCCTAATGGGACGTTTGGGTCAATGGATGACCGAGGTGACTCATGAGCGATTTGCTCAATGGTGCCAAAGGATGGCAATGGTGGTGGATGACTTGGCCTAGGGGGCAAGTCTTCCAAGTCCTCTAGGAAAGGATTTGGTGATGTTGGTGGAGTTGAAAATAACTCCATGGGGGTGAGAGTGGGAGACCTTGGTGAAGGTGGTGAGGGTGTTTTGGATGTTTGGATGGGTGCGGGTGGAGGTGAAGTAGGTGTTTTTGTTGGTGGTGGAGTGGTGATCACAATGTGTGATGAAGTGGGTGTAGCTAAGGTAAGATGTGTATCATCTCTAATGGGAGATGAGATGGTGAGTGGTGAAGATTCGGATGATGAGCTAAGATGAACAAAACAACAAGGCCTTACGCTCATTCTAGCGGTTTTCTTGCAAGGTTTTGGTGATGATTTAGTCATTTTAACTTGGGTTTTGATTTGCTAGATAGTAGTGAGAATGAAGAAGGTGTGAGGATGATCATGGTAAAGCCTTTCAATTTATAGAGATAAGAAATTGTTGAGAAATGGTTTGATTTGATGTTGAACCATTGAAGAGATGAGGTTCCTAATGATTTGGAAGTGGGTTGAATGCTAGTCATATCACCCAAGTCAATCCATACAAAGATGATGGAGTGAAGAAGAAAAGATATGCAATAAATGTGTTCTAGTGAGTGGAATTTCCTAATATTCAGATTACCCACGGATTTGAAGGTACCAAAATTTTGGTTCCTTCCTTTATATAAGGGCTCCTTGGGTGGATTTTTTAAATTTTTGAATTTTGGTGGGAAATGGATTTCTTATATACCTTAGTGAATAATACTAGTTCTAATAACAGTATAAACTAGTTAAGATTGATTTATAAGTGATGGAAGATAATTTGGAATCACGAAGAGTCGAAATTCGAGAAAATTACTGGAGGATCCACGGCACCAAAATCATACACAGACGGTACCCTAAAAAGTGCTTGTGCAGTCACTGTACAGTATGGCGGTACCATATAAATAGACGGTACCAAAATTATGGTGGTCGTCGATCGTGGAGTCTTGAAAATTGGACAGAGTTCATTTTAGGTGTGGGAAATTTCGAAACACTGAATTTTTCTCAAAACCTGATATACTAAACATTTCTAGTTAGGAAAAGTAAATAACACATATGTAAACATAGTGGAGCATAGATTTTGAGCAAGGCTTATTGATTTTCACAATATAGTGAAAATGGGTAAATTTTGATAGCATACTTGTGCTATCCCCCTGCATGAGATTGTTAGCATACACCATTGTTTAAGTTATATTATCATCCTACATAATAAAAACAACTAAATAGTATCAAACATTAACGATAATGCATTGTTCCAAACACTCCTTAAAGTACCCTTATTTGTCCAATTTCTTGTAAATCTTGTTCATCATCCTACCAAGGCACTTGAACATTCCCTTAGTTTGCTTGAATTCTGATGATTCATTCTCAATCTCGGGAAGAGATAAATACTCATGAGGTGAAAGATGAGAGCTTGGAAGACCATCCTCGGAGCTATTTGATGATGATGATGAAGGAGTTGGAGGTTTAGCTCTCTTGCCTTTAGTCTTAGCAACTCGATCATCACTCAAAGGTACAAAGATGTGAGGGATGAGTTCATAGTGAAGGTGCATCCCTTTTGGGGTTGGTGGAATTGGAGCGAAGTTTCTATAGAGATGGGTGAGAAGCATCCCGTATGGAAGAGCAACGGATCCTTGAGTTGGAATATCAATCATTCTCCTAGCTATGTAGTAGGCTAAGTTGAATGGTTGTCGAGTGGACAAGTTGTAGAGCATGTGGCAAAGACAAGCGTTTATGTGATCCCTATTCCTATATGGTGCTAATGGCGTTTGCTCTAAGTAACTCCTCCCATTTCTTAAATTCAGGCTTAAGTTCATTTAGCTCCATTCCATATGGATCTCGGTTTACCTCTTTTCCTTTTTGGTTAACTTCGGGTTGTATCAGTTTTGGGTTAAAAGGTGTTCACGGATGACATCCTTATCGGTAAGCGGGTTATGTAGGGAAGAGAGCGGTCATTGATTGTTTCAAGAGCCATGAGTGACCACTTATCCGTGTAGACACAAGTTCCTCGGTTGGGAATTCCTAACACTTGAGCAAAGTTGCTTAAGGTGATGGTGTAGTCATTTTGGTTGATTCTAAACCTAAGACATAATTCATCATCGTCTTCATCACTAAACCGGTCACACTAGCATAGAATTCTAACACAAACCTAGGACAAATTGGTTCATCGATGTGAAGAAGACAATCGAATTGAATGGCGGCTAGTTCTTCACGAAGATTGGTATTTTCAAGGAAGGATGAGGGAATGGTTCTACCCTCATGGAAATACCTTGATTCTAGACCCCTTAATATTTCTACTTGTTCCTTGGTAAGTCCTTTGGTTTTGTGGTGTTTGGGAATGTAGTTAAGGGTGTCTTTGTGATCATAGAATCTTGCGGCTACCATGGTTATTCCTAAGGACAAGAAGTAATATGTTAAAAATATGAAAATAATTTTAACGTTTTTTTTATTCTAGTGTGTGCCTATATGAAAACAATTTGGAGTTGCGGTTATCTCGACTCATTTTATGCACAAAATGGTTTTAGTGGGGTGTTTGGTAAATACCATGAGATAACCCAAATGCTCTTAATTCAATGTGGCTACATTTGAATATACAGGGAGTGCATATTAGTGATGCAATACCTTTAGTATTCAAGAGCATGCAAGTGATGAAAATTCTAACGTTTCTATTTGTATTAGCAATGAAAAATGTTTTCCTCCAAGTGAGAAGCTTTTCAAAACTTTTGACATGGGGTGTTTGGTTGTTTGAATAAGGCCTTATATTTATTATCTATCAATTAGTGGGAAACATGATTTGTTTATGCAATATGATAATGTAGTACCTAATTTGAATGACTAGTTATGCAATTTGCCAATTGAATTCATATTTGGTATAAAAGCATACATAAAACCCCATGTAATGATTTGTGATAGTTTGTGCACAAATAAAAATCCTAGACTCAGAATTAAGAGATGAAATGTAGTTAGGATACTTACAATGATGTTATCTTCAGTTGATAGGTGAGTGGGAAGATGACAATAATGAGCTTGGTTTAAGTTTTACACGTTTTGGTAAAGTGGGTTGTGAGGAAGAGGATGTTATGTATATAGTTGTTTTCTTACAGCTTGTAGATCACGTTACGAACTCGACGCAAAAATAATTGGATTGTCCGTGTGACGATGTGCTTCCGTTTTCTGAATTAAAGTAGTCGTTGATGAATTCTGCTAGTGGATATAGACGTATTAAGGCATAATGTTTTGGTTTAATGGTGGATACATACCAAAATGATTACTGATTTTGAGCTTAAACATGACGGGTCTACTAGCCGTAAGATAAGGTTCTTTGATTAGGATTGTCTGTCCTTGTTCTTCAATTTCTAATGGACTTTTAGACTCTTTGATGTTGACAATTTCCTTATTTGATGGTTCATCTTCCTTGTTATTATCTTATCGTAAAGCTTTGACTTTCTATTATTTGACTTTCAACTAACTTCTTCGTCATCATCTTTTACCAAAGGTGATGTCTTAGAGTTAGAGGTGGGTTAGTCGATGTTATGTTCCTTGTTCATTCCTCCTCGACTTCTTGCATCATTGTTTCTTTATTAAGGATAATGTAGCTTTACCTTAAGGTTCTTTGATTAAGTTGTCTAGTTTGAGAGTAACCAGAAAAACAAAAACACCTTCATTGGGACTTTTGTGAGATAATTCCTAGAGATAATCCTTAGTACTAAGAATAAAACATTTACAACCAAAGACTTTAAAATATCCTAATGTTGGCTTTTTACCTTTATAAAGTTCATATGGTGTTTTGTTTAGGAAAGGGCGTATTAGGACTCTATTTAAAATATATGTAGAAGTGTCATTGGCGTTACACCAAAACTTTTACACCACACAACTCAGAGGAATGTTTTGTTCATTAAGCATTGTTCTACTCATTTCTTGAATTGTTCTATTTTTCCGTTCTACTACTCCATTTTGATTGAGGTGTTAGGTGGGCGGAAAAGTTATGTGTTAAACCATTTGTATTACAAAAGTTTCCAAATTGAGTTTCGTTGTCAAATTCCCGACCATGATCCGTTCGGATCGACACAATTTTGACACCTAGAAGATTTTGAATTTTCTTGCTAAGTATTTCAAATTTATCAAAAGCTTCATTTTGGTTTTCAAAAATAACGTCCAAGTAAACCTTGAGTAATCATCTACTATGACCAAAGTGTATAAGTTGCCTCCATAGCTTCTTATAGCGGATGGTCCAAATAAGTCCATATGTAATAATTCTAGACATTTAGATGTGGACACCATATTTTTAGATTTGTGACTACTATGTGTTTGTTTACCAATTTTGCAAGCGTCACAAAAGTGTTGGTCATATTTTAGTTTTGGTAAATTTCTAACCAACTCTTTTGAAGATAGGTTTTGTATAAGTCTCATATTAGCGTGACCTAAGCGTCTATGCCAAAGAGATGAGCTATCGTCTAATGTTGTTAGGCAAAGTTTGTCATTATATGTTTTATCTATTTTCATGACGTATATGTTATTTTTCCTAACTCCTTTAGCTATGGTGATACCATCTTTTAGTATTTTACTACCATTTTCATCAAATAGTACTTTATACTTTTTATCACATAGTTGGCTAATACTAAGTAGATTAAATCCTAACCTATCCACATGAGCAACATTTTCAATAGTTAGAGTTATGAGCAATCGTACCTTTGCCAATGATTTTGCTTTTGAGATTGCTACAGAAAGTGACATTACCTCCGTCATACTCTTGGTATGATGAGAAGAGATTTTTGTTGCCCGTCATGTGTCGTGAGCATCCACTATCTTTAATCCATTCATCGGGTTCCAATCCAACTTTCAAGCATACCTAAGAAGCAAATAACTCAAACATTTGGTCCCCAATATCTCATGGGTCCGTTTGGGTTAAACATACCATTTATTTGATTCATGTATGGAAATGATGGGTAAGGGTTCCATGGCATGTAATCCGGAGTTTGATATGGTCTAGGAAAGTTTTGATTCCAACCGTTGTGTTGGTAGTTAGGTTGAACGTTGTGGTTGCTCTTAGGAAGAGGCGTTTGGCAAAAGAAGTTTTATATCGTTGTTGAGTAGCTTTTGATCTAAATTCATTTTTAACAAGTCCTACTCCTGATATAATGGCTGGTTTTAGTTTAACATTATCATTGGTTTTCTTTGTTACTTTAACAAATTCATGCGGTCCGTATGCGAACATTACGTTCTGTTGAAGTACCCGGTACCATTTTGCTTAATGGACGGAACCCTTATTTTGGTTCATTAAGTCTGGTCCGTATCTTGTCTGCAGCAATTTTATCCAGAATGTTCGTCCTTTTCGGCTTACGTTTGTTTTGACTCTTTGGAATTAATACTTCATTAAAACCTAGCCCATTCATGTCTCCGGGTGTTTTATGGATTTTAACTATTTCATCGGCAAGAGCGATGTTTTTGTTAAACCTTTTAAACTTAGAATTATTTTCTATTAAAACTTCTTGTGTGAGCTTTAGTTTTTCTATTTCAAGATTAAGCTCTTGACATGATTTACAATCATCGTCATTTGCTTTTCCTTTTTCCAGTCGTTTTGCTTTTTCTTTTAACTCATATACCTCATTTTCCAAAAACTCCTTTTTAGTTTTTAGAAATTTATTTTTAGTTATGATTTTTAGACTTAGCTCACACAATTGATTATATTGTTTTTGCAAGGTGTCATCATCTATAGAAGAATAAGAAGAGTCGGAAAGTACCTCATTTGACTCATGTGCCATTAGAGCGATCTCTTCCTTGCTTGATTCTTCATCGTCTTCACTATCACTCCAAGCACCACTTACAAAAGCTCGTTGAGTTTTGCTTTTAGGTGGCTTGGGACATTCTCCCATGAGATGACTTGCATCACCACATCTAAAACACTTTCTTTCACCTTTACTCTTCTTATCATCCCGATCTTTTTGGAATGGCTTCTTTTCTTCTCGAGGTTGTCTTACAAACTTTCCTCTTCTTCTAAAGAACTTCTTGAAATCTCTAACGGCCATGGCATACTCCTCATCTTCACTATCGGAACAAGATTCACCATCATCGCAGATTCCGCTTTGCTTTAAGAGCAATAGATTTGATCTTCTCCTTTCTTCCTTTGATGATCTCCGAATCTTTCTCCATTACCATTTCGTGAACTTTGAGGTTGCCAATTAGCTCGTCTAGTGACATTATTGAGAGATCTTTTGATTCTTCAATAGCGGTCACTTTAGCTCTCCATTTTGGATGGAGTGCTCTAAGAAATTTCCCGACAAAGTTCTTACTACGAAAAGATTCATCAAGTGCTTTAAGTGATGTAATGATAGTGTTAAAGCGAGCAAAGCCACAATCAATGGTTTCATCTTCGGGGATAACAAATTGTTCATATTGTTGAACAAGAAGATCAATTTTGTTATCCTTGACTTGTGAATTACCTTGATGTGTAACAATTAAAGATTCCCAAATATCTTTGGCGGTTTCACATATAAAAATTCTTTCATATTCTTTTCTAGGTAAAGCATTATAAAGCATCATTTTAGCTTCATTATTTTTAGCAACTAATTTCTTTTGTTCATCAACGGAAATATCCTTTGTTGTAGAACTAAAATCTCCTTTAACAATAATAAACCAAAGATCTATATCTTTTGATTTTACATATGTTTCAAAGCGGTTTTTCCAATAGATAAATCCATTGGTTTCAAAGAGTGGTGGTCTTTGCATAGATTGCCCTTCTTTAAAGTTTTGAAGATCCATGGATCGTTTCAAATTTATAAAATACAAGTTATTTTAGAAATTCTTGAGCAACGAGGCTCTGGTACCAATTGTAGAAAACTAGAAGGGGGTTGAATAGTTTACTGATTAAAATCTTTGTTTTGAAACTTATTGAAAGATCAATTGATATTGATCTTAAGTATGTTAATGAAATATGCAAGCAATATGTAATAAGTAAATAAGGAAAGAAATGATCAAACCACAACAAGTTGTTTATAGTGGTTCGGCCTACAAGGACTCTTTTCCTTGCCCTACTCCACTCCCCAGAGTCTCACTCGAGTTTAACTTCACTAGTCAACAAGCTCCTTTCACGGCCGGGAGAAAACCTTTACATTACACTATTTCCGACACTAAGCTAGATGTCGAGTTCTTTCCAAGGGTACAACTACTCCCACACACAATGTATTTTGAGGACTAAAATACTAACCACTCACACTCACAAGATTATGATGGTTTGATACAACAATGAAGTATGAATCAACACTAGATCATACAACACTAAACAAACAAGACTTCCAACTTCTTGTTGAAGCTTGAATATGACTTGATCTTCTTTGCTACAAAAGAGATCACTAATATGATATGAAGCTGAGTTAGAAAGGTTAGAGAGAAGATATGTATGAGAGTATGTTAGAAAGGGATGAGAAACTACTTGGCTTGGCATTGCTATTTATAGCCAAATTGGACAGGGCGTCCACGGACGCGGACCCCTTAAAAGGGTTCCGCCCGTGTATTACCAAAAATTGGTGCCAACGATCGGCCCAGTCAAGATATCAAATCTATGCTAAAGTCAACTCTATCTAAGTGAGATTGTGCAAGATATGAAGAGTACAAATCTTCACAAAATATCTAATGGAATCTTCCAATGATTTCCATGATGTAATACATGATGTCAAATGTTGTATTACTATTAATAGAAATATGCAAATGCTTAAGTAGTGTTTGGTTTTAAGAACCTAACACATTCTACAAACTACTATCATACATAATGATTAGAGTCATATCAAGATGTTACTAATCATAAATGTAAATGCTTGAATGATGAATATATTGTTTGAGAAAGCTTGTTTTAATATCTAATAAACTTGACAAGCTTTAAGCTTTTATAAATTAAATTTACTTTTGTCGTTAACAAAACTTAGGCAAAGATCAAAAATATAAATAACGTTTAATGACGATATTTGTATTAACAAAATAGATTAGGGTTATAACCATATTGGACTTGGACTTCAACAAATATGATTACCTATAGATTGGGCTTTTATAAAACTTATAACTTGTACTCACGAGTATTGATTAATAGCAATTGTAAAATGAAAAATATATATATAAAAGCATATGATACTACACAGTAATATAAAGTCCACTTGCTTTTCTTGCGTGGCTGGAGTACTATGGTCTTGGCTAGGTAATGGATTATTACCGTTTACGGCCGCAGCGTCGCCCAGCTTTGATTTGTAGAAAATCTGACACCGCGTTCTGGGATCCGTTGGCACGAATTTACGGTGCCAAACTCTTTTTTGTTTTTTTTTTTTTATAAAATGTAAAAAGAATATATTCTAAAATTACTTTATTCATTAAAAAAAAACATTACAATAAAAAAACATAAAACTTAAAAAGATAAAATTACAAACTAGTTATAATTTCTCCAAACATGTTCCACAAGGTCTCATCTCAGAAGATGGCTGTGTATTTTGCTATCTCTACGAGTTGCTGTGCTTTTAGAGCATGTAAATCACATCTTTCTCGTCCATTCGATGCATATGTCACGTTGGATCCTTGAACACATCTCTTAAATTCACTCGTAATTTCGTCTTCCAATATCATGTTATGCAACATTACACAGCAATTCATGATCCTTGTCAAAGCGTTGAAAATATGGTTTGAAGAGTGTGTGAAAATATGAAAGAATAAGGAGGTTTTTATAAAAAAATTTGGGTACAAATTCAAAAAAAAACGGCTATATTTTACCACCAAGCTACTTTTCAAAAAAAATTAAGTTTGAAGTTTGGCGGCGAGGGGGTAACGGTCTTGGCGTCGTGAAAGGGTTTGTACGAATAGCGACTCCATAGTACCTCTATAACAAATTATAAAAGTAGTATTGTCTATAATCTTCATGAATTTTAGAATGTTTATATTTTAATTATTTGCTTAACATGTACAAACACTATAAAACTTGATATTGTGCAAACATTTAATAGAAAATGTTAGATGCTTAAGGTGTGTAGATTCTTGTATGGTATAGAATATGGGTCATGTTATACAAAATCTTCTGGCAATTTGTACAACCCGCGAAGCATATACTACAACATCGCAATGCACACAATACAACTCTTTGATGCGTGTAATGATTGGAAACCCCCTATAAGGGGCTATATAAACTGCCCCATAGAATATTTATCAGATTTTCTCCTAACCATATACGACTAGAAGTCACTATTTTAACATAAATAGTTTGTTTTTGTTTAAACTTATCCCAACAAAAATTATAAAATTCCTCATATAACATATATATATTTAAATCACATTATTTTTCAAAACTTTTGATTTTTAGGCAACCGATATTGCTGTGGCGAGATGCATTGCTATTAGATATTATAGGTTTGTTGACCCCTCTCAATGCATGTCGTTGTCCCATACTATAATCGTTATATTAGATATCATTAATTTGGTTGTTAACACAAAATTATCGGCAGATAATAACAGCTTGGTTCAAAGTCAGAGTTGCGATAGTCGAGGTGTTCAACGTTTGCACATAACTTCAAAGTTTTAGGGGCCTTAAAATTTATAATTTGTTATATACTCGGGGATCAAAAGTTCGATATTGCTTGAACTAAAATTCTCGCCACTTTTAAAGTTTGTATGATCAAATAGTATTGTTATAGGAATATAAAAAAGAGTTCTTAAATGTACATATGAGCAAAATGGTTTTACAAATAAAAGTCAGAGTATGTGTTTGATTTTATTTAGGGATGAGCATTCGGCCGAGATTCGAAATCGAACGAACCATCTTAGAATCGTCTTAGCATTTAGATGTATGATACGTGCCGGGACTACTTAAATAAAGTGAAAAATCGGGACCACTAATTGATGCGAACCGTACCATCGAGAAATTCTAGAAAAAACGGGGGAAAACCCAATTTCCGTGCCCATTCGCGATATCCAGTTGAATTCGACGCAGTCTGGGGTACCTACTAATTTATGCTCGCGAGAAAAATGCGGTACCACTAATTCGAGTAATGCACGGATGGTCGGGATAATTCAATTTGTAAATTTATAAAGCTTAACTAACATATAGTAATGTCTTTATTAGTAATTTTACTGTAGCATTATAAATAATTCAATTTAGCCAAACTACTAAAAATTGATTATTGCTATATCAAATAGCATAATCAAACCAAACACCATGTTTTTAAAATCACGCTTTTGTAACAACTTATTATCGACATTCGCTTTCAAAACGCATAATCTATTTTCTATAAGCAATCCCAAACACCCCCTTAACCTCTTGTGCTTTGGGCGAGTATGCATTGATTTCAGTATGGTTTATAATTGGGATTGTACCTTTAGTTTTGACTATTGATAAATACAAATATGAAAATATGCTACTTAATTTATGTCTTAAAGATGCTACTCATGCTACTTTATATGTTTATTTGGATATGAAATAGTTTGCATCGTTATGATTTATAGTTATTTTAATAAAAAATTATCATTCGTTCATAAAGTTAATGTTAAAAAAATGTATAAATGAACAACATTTGCTCGCAACAAAATTTAGTCATAGGGTATCCGTCGCCGCATCTATCGGGTACCCTGCTAGTATTTTCTAATGAGTAGTGAAATCATTTTCTACAAACGTACATAGAGGAAAATAAGGAAATTGTTCAAAATGCATTATAATAGAACTCATTGATAGAGGCACTTTATTTTATAAATCGACTTTCAATACAGTTTGATCCCAATAGAGGTGATTTGCAAGATTTAATATGTCTAAACTTAAGTCCATGTTTTTTTCTTGTCTTTTTTATTTTCTTTTTATCTTTCTTATTTATTTTCTCATTATTTGTATTTTTTTTCACTTTTTATTCAATTTCGGTTTTTTTTTTTAGATTTAGTTTTCATACGCTTTCTTTCATGCGTTTGATAGTTTTTCATACATTTTCGTCCGTTTTTACGCTTTTAGTTTGTTTTCTTACGTTTCGTCACTTTGGTTGCGTTTTTAGGTAGCTAGTCTTGTTAGATTTTCATGCGAACAACCACGTTTTCTTAGGTTTCCATTTCCATACATTTTCTTCGCTTACATGCGTTTCGCCCGTTTTCTTAAGTTTTTCATCGTTTCTTACATTCTCGCCAGTTTTTCATATGTTTTGCATACTGTTTTCTTACATTTTACATCGTTTTCATACATTTTTTGTGTTTTCTTACGTTTTTGGTTAGTTTTGATACTGTTTTCTTACCTTTTAAATCATTTTCTTCGTTTTTCGTCTTGTTTTCTTCACGCTTTCACTTTCGTTTTCACGTTGCCTCGATTTCTTCACGTTTTTGTCGTTTTCATACGCTTTCATCAGCTTTTCTTACATTTTATGTTTTCTTACATTTTCGATCCGTTTTTCCTATGTTTTAAATCGTTTAACTACGCTTTCATCCATTTTCTTCGTTTTGTCCATTTTGTACCTTTTGTCACGTTTTCTAACGTTTTTAAAATTACGTTTTCTTACGTTTTTGTTAGTTTTTCTTACGTTTTCATGTGGTTTTCATTGGGGTTTTATAACTGCGGCTTTTGTGTTTTTACGTTTGGGTCATATTTTAGACGGCTTTAGATCTATTTTAGGATGTTTTTAAGCCTATTTTCATCCGTTTTGAGGCGCTTTTTCCGCTTTCATAAGCTTTTCATTCGTTTTATCGTTTTGTAGAGTTTTTCATACGTTTTTAAGTCCATTTTCACAATTTTCGTTTCGTCTATTTTCATATGTTTTCATGCTTATTATTAAAATTTATTATATTACATGTCTAATGCCAATTGTGATATTTTATTATAAAAAAGTAAATGTCTAATTTCACTTGTGATATTTCATATACAAACAAATTATGTATTTTAACATTTAATATCACCGAGATATTTCATTTACTATCGTATATTTTTATATATTGAATCACCTATGTGTTTTCTAATATTTTATAATTTTTAAGTTACAAAGATAGTTTGTACCTTTCCCATACATTGATGAGCACATATTTTTTTTGATGCAACCAATGTTATCTATCACTTGCGATATTATACTCTTAGCATAAATAAAAGGTTTAAAGTCTCTCTTTAGGTGAATTCTTATTTTTGTTCAAAAATGCTAATTTAATGCCTTACTTGTTTTGATTTTGAGAATATGTCTAGTCTCATTTTCATAGTTTAGCTCTTTCATTTATTTTGATATTTTTTTTTAAGTGACACTTATTTATCTCTTGTGATATAACGCGTAAGAAAGATGAAGAAATCATATATATTGTTATAGGTTGATACTCAATGTGAATGTGAAATATTAAATTCATACAAAAATGATAAGATTTAGTATTTTTACCAAGTATATATGAAAGAAATGATTATAAACATCACTTATTATATTATTGTGATTATTACTTGTTCATTTTCTTTATTTGTGTTTTTGTAAATATTTAGAAAGATTTTTGTGTTTTATGATAATATGAAATATTAGAAAAGGTGTTTTAGCGAAAACAAAGAGTTATGAACTTTTTGTTAGATTTGTGGTGATTTTTGTTTATTTAAGGATTACATTGTGCGTATTTCGATAGGTTTTACAGTAGATTTAATAATATCTATGGTTGGTCAGCAAACTAAATAATATGGTTGAAGAAAACACACATCTTTATAAACAAAAGCGGAAGTAAGCTTCTAAGACTTGTAATATCACACATGATATCTGGTGATATCACCTCACTTATGATATCACATGATATCACAGAGTGATATAAACTATGATATCACATGCTATCAGCGTATTATCACACATGATATCACATGTGATATAATAATGTCACAAGTGAGGTGATATACTTTGTCATATTCCCTAGAGAATATTTGAAACTTCCTCCGGTTTGTTTATAAAGATTGTGCTATACTTCAACAATAACTTATTTGTTTCAACTTTCATAGATATTTTCAAATCGGTATACGCCATCAGTTTATATCATTAAATAAAAAATCCAAGGCATCTAACACTATCATAACATCTCTTGTTTTCACTTAATAACTTTTGTATTTCATAATATCTCAAAGTCAGAAATAACTTCTAAATATTTTCAAAAAACAACTCATCATTCTTAGTTGAGTATCACAACGGTAACACATATATGATGAAGAATGCTTAATTACTTTTCATCTTCACTACGAGTTTTATATCACGAGGATAAATAGTCTGACTTACAAATATCAAAAATGGCGATCTAAGCGGACAAAACGTATAAAATCGAATAACGAAATATAAAAGCGATATGAAAGCGAGAAAGCGGTTTAGCGTATAAAACGGACGAAACATATAGCGGATGGCGTTTGCAGCATATAACTCGGATGCGATGAAGCGAGGCGAAAGCGTCTAAAATGGGCCGAAAACGTAAAGCAGGATGACAGCGTATGAAAATGCACAGCGATAAAATCGGCAACGCATGAATACGGTGGCGTATAACGAAAAAATTGAAAAAACGTGAATTAAAAAAAGAAAAAAAAATTTTATATTTTAATAAAAACGTGAATTTCAGAAAAAAGAAAAAGAAAAAAATGTTAATAAATAAAAAACCTGAATGAAACTTAGCAGCACTAGGTTTTAACTTATTAAAATCTTAGGTTTATCCCCACTATTAGAACAAACTAGATGAATGGTAAGGATCTGTCCCTTAGTAAGAACCAAAATAAGAGTAAGCATTTGAAAATTCCTCCTCATTGATAATAGAGTGCATTACATAGACGGTCACTATAATTTTTCGGTTTTTGCAAATTTAGTCACTAAACATTTTTTTCATCAGGTTCGGTCATTGGGGTTTCAAATAGTTACGAATCCAGTCTAATTTTGGCAAACTTTAGTGACTATTCGTGAATTTTTGACAAACCACAGTTATCATTTGTGTAACAAAATTGGATTGAATCCGTAACAATTTAAAAACTCTTTTTATATAATAGCTAGATAGGTAGATATATATAATTCCACCTTTTTTAAGATATAATGCGATTAGTTATCTAAACATTCAAGATATTACGCATTTAAGATAGTATTTTCTCATCTAAATATATTTTATTTTATTTCGTGAAAAATAACATATGTATATAACTAGGGATGAGCAAAACAAACCGAAAAAACCGAACCAAAAAACCGACCGAAACTAAAAACCCTTGTTCGGTTTTTACTTTTTAAAAAACCAAAAAATACGGTTCGGTTTGGGTTTTGGTCGGCCCAAAACCGTTTATTATATAATCTAATTAATATAATATGAATAAATAACTAAATAAATCAAATTTATAAATTAATATTCATTTTTTGAGTGGATTTATAATCTATTTATCTTAAACGCTTTATATTTATATGGTTTTGTCACGGTCGGGTGTTTGTGTGAATATATCAATAAGCATACCATAACATTATCTACGTAATGTTTACTTGGCTATGTGTGTGTGCCTCAATTTTCACATGTTTGTAATTGCAGTAGAATTATACAATGCAAAACATTATTTTGCTTAGATTGACAAGCGGTAAAGAAAATAACTAGTTTTCTACGTAAAACAAGTTTGTTGGTATAAATTGGCCATACCCAAATATTAACGGTTAGAAACCGAAAAGACCAAAACCTACGGACAAAGCGATAACAACGAGAAAAACGAACCACCAAAAACTCGAACGGTTTTGGTTTTGAGTTCTACAAAAACCGAAAATTGTGGTTCGGTTTTGGTTTTAGCCAAAAACCGACCTAAACCGACCCATGCACACACCTACATATAACTATTAAGAGGAAAAATTTTGAAACCCAGAGGAGTCGCCCATGTTACACACCTAAAAAGGATCTAACACGAGAAAGATCCCCCTTGCCAACGGATACAAACTCCGCGTAAAAGTAAAATAAATAAAAGTGAATCAAATCCGCCACTATAAATAGAAAAGTTTGACCACACATTGACCACTTTCTTCCCATTTTCAAAACAAAATACTCCCTCCATAACTGAAGAAAAATGGCGGACGCGCTGGAACGTCAATTCGACTTCATATCTCGCGTTGCTGATCTAACAAAGGACCACGAAGGTATAATCATTAGTATTTATTATCACATTTTCGGTTATTATGTTCTAGTTTTTACGTAATTCTGTTCGTTATTGATTGATCATTATGAAATAATTTGAAGGTTAGAGATGATTATAATGATGTCCGTACAGTTTTAGTTAGTTTTGTAGCTCCGATATGATTATTATGTTCATAATTCATACGTTTGAAGCTCATTTGACGGATGATGATGTCCGTACAGTTTTAGGCTCTCGTTTATGATTTTGACGGTTAATATGTCATTTGAAGCTTCTATTTGATTATTAAGCTGTCCTACAGCTTTTAGTTACACTATGCTTAACTTTGATCATAACTGATCACTATACGACCTTATGATGCAGTTGAACGCATCGATATGATTAATAGGTGTACGGCTGTGTTAATTTTGAAGATTTGAGACGATATTTAGGTGTTAGAAGTATCAAATTAGGTTTACGTTAGTGATTTTAGCGGTTATTATGTTCTATTTTGTGATGTCCGTTCAATTCTCAGTTAACTTATTATATTATGCTGTCAGTTATGTTGTGGTTCTTCGTTTGAACAAGTATACACATTGCTTGGGCTTCATAGAGGCTTAAATTGTTGATAACGGCAATAAAGAGTTTAATGCCTAACTTAAGTTAGATAAAGCCTCTGCTAATGTCTGATTTTTTTTTTTTTTTAATTATAATCTCTCTGTTTATGGCTCAGATTTGTTAGAAGTATTAAATTCTGGCGCAAAATTAGGCCATGGATTGCGTGCATCCCAAAGAAAAAGATTGGATTGTGAGTATCAGAAACTGATTCTTGCAAAGCTATCCAGATGGAGGATCGTCTCTAAGATCAAGTATTGTGGTGATGATTATTTCGTTGCTTTGGCCAAAGAATATCTGGAAAGGCTTGGAAATCAGATTGTTGTAAAATGCGACGAGATACTCGTAACTCTTGACAAGTACTTATGCCCATCATCCGACACTGGAGAAGCTGGTGTCTTCTATTTTAGGATGTGAGTGTCTTATAGATTCTAATACATTTTAAAAGGCAAAACATTTGTGCTATGTGATAACACCGTTTTGGTACATTTGTACAACAGGATGGGTGATTACTACAGCTATGTGGCTGAAGTAAGCTACAAAGACTTTCGGGAACTTGCTGCATCTCAGTCACAAGAAGCTTATGAGGTTATTTTAATTTTAGGATTTTTTATAGATATTTTGTGATTTTCAATCATTTAAATAGTTGGCTTATTAATCATGTTTCAGGCTGCAACTGCTATTGCTGAATCAGATCTTTCGCCTGCTGATCCAGTTAGACTTGCCTTGGCTTTGAACTTCTCGGTCTTTCTCTATGAGATAATCGCCGATACTGAAAGGTATGTCAATGTGTCATTCCTACTGCATTCTGATGTAGACCTGAATTTAACACTCAAGTGTAGTTTGTTTAACCACACAAGTCAAAGTCAGGGACGATATAGTTTCCTCTTGGTACTGTTAATGCTAACTTGAATCACAGCCAAAGTTTCATTTAATCTTTTTTGAAATTTTGTAGGGCTACCTATGTGGCGAAAAAGGCGATTAAAGATGCGACTCCTGAACTCCATACCCTAGATCTAAGGTCCTACAAGAAATGTACTCACATAATCCGGAAGTTGAAGAAAAAGAGTGATCTCTGGACTGCAGATTCTACAGATGATGACAAAGAATGCCTCCAACCCCCACCCCGACCAGCATGGTTTGATGAGGTAGATTTTGGTAAGTCTTATTCCCATATGGTTTATACTGTCGAATAATTTTCAGGTTCAGTCTATAAACTGCGTTACTAGAAATGATATAACAATGATACACTGATTATTGTCTACTGAGTGCTAGTTTTGATTCAATAACACACATGATATAGTCAAGAACAAAAATTCTTATTTGTTCAATTTTATTTATCAAACAGCAGGAGAACTGAATAAGAACCTCAAGGACCTGAGAATTTAAACCTGGCGATTAAGAATAGTGGAGAGAATCTTAAGGAAGGTAAGGCATGTTTCAAACTCTCTGTACCTAAAGAAACTTAAGTCTATACTCTATAGTCAGTATTACAGATGTAAAACTTTGTTGCAGAGTTCGTCTTTACTCGTTTCTTCTGTTGATATATGTTCGCTACTTTGTTCTGTAATGAATTTTCATGAAACATTGGTATATACACATAGCTCATGTGATGTGATTTTGTACAAGTTTCACTAGTTTTTCCCTTGCATGCAACTTCTGTATTAGGTTACTAAAAGGGTTATCATATTCACCCATTACTTTGTTTCACTTGAAGTTAAAAACACAAAATGGGTAGGTTAGGACATTAGGTAAACGGGTCAAAACAGGCCTGGTTGAGTTGACCCTATCGATTCTCTAATACTACATTAAGAGTTACTGTTCTAAACATTAAGACCATTAAGAATTAGGTAGCGACAGTGACCGAGCCATTATTGTGGGAATGAAGGTCGTGGTTGTTGGTTGGGGCGTTTGTGATAGTGGGAGTGGCGGCAGTAGGTGGTGTGGTTAACTAAGGTATAGGAGGAACTTGAGGGATTAAAAACGACTTTAGGTGCTTATAAAGTTCCTTTGGTTTTCTACAATATAAGCATGTCCTGTACCTTTTATCACCACCATATTTGCATTATCACCCAAATGGCTGCATTTTTATCAAATATAAAACCATTAGTCGTTTTTACCCTCTTTGACTTTAAAAGTCAAAACATGTAGTACTGAAGAAAGTCAAACCTTTTCTGTCTGTAGCCCAATCTAAAGGATACTTGATCTTTATCACCCCAAATTATTTTCGTTGGTTGCATTATGAAATGGTACATTTGGGTGTGTTCAAAAATAATAAACGTATAACAATACGAGTGTAAATGAGTCGCAATTGATAGTAAGGAGTTGACCCGGAATATTTTGGGAATTTTGGAAATTTTACGGTCATTGGCTAGAGCAATAAGCAGCTCCTTTTTCTCCTCTATGTCTTCTTTGTTCTTCCCCTGCACCCAATACATCATGTTATGCCCGTCTTATATGTGGTAGCTATATGTCAATACCATTATATAGCCTGCATTTTATGTGATGAAATTGCTGTATATATTCCTATAGTTTGTCTTCGCCAAGTTTTGAAAATTTGTTACCACTTTATGCCAAAGTTACGAAAATTCATTGTTTGGAATAAACTATGATGCGTTGTGTCATATGTATGCTATTTTCATGCATAAAATGATAAAAATACATTTTCTAACAGAACTTTTAAAGTTGTTACCAAAAGCAAGATCAAACGATAAAAAAACATTTTTCTTGTTAGTGGGAGAGAAATGTGGGCTCAAAACCAATGTTTTGTAAACCTGGGCTGAACCGGTATGAAGGACGGGCCGGATGTGGCCAAGGTTTTAGTTTCGCTTGAAAAATTCAAAACCGATTAAAATGTTTAAGCGTTTTTACCCGGTCTGACCGGTTGATAAACACGGCCGGATCATGATTTTTTCATGATTTTTTTGAAGAAAAAAAAAACAACAAAATCCATTTCTTAGCCTTCTGTTAACTTTAACTCACAAGTTTAAGAACAAAACATAATTACTATAAGCTAGTATTGGTAGTATACTAGTTACTAACTTGATCTGGAAAAATAGTTAATAAAGATGTTAATCAAAGAACACCTCTAGTAAAGCATCTTATATAATTTGATTGATGAATAATATATGGGGAAAGTGAATATGTGGCTGTTGGGTACCTAAGAGCATCCATTATGGTTGTTTAAGAATAGGTCCAAGAAATTATGAAGAGGTTTAAAACTTTGTGTACCATAGTGAGAAACTATTTCAAGTCTAGGTGGCATGAAAAGGTCTAGCATTTTAAAGAGGTTTATAAATTAATGCATTGCATGAGTTGACAATTTTATAAACCTACTAAAAGCTTTATCTATAGTGGCAATAGGTTTATAGTATGAAAAATGTTTATAAATTAATGACATTTCATGAAATGGCAATCTTATAAACCTTTTAATAGGTTCTCATAGTGGATGCCCTAAGGTTGGGTATAGAATTTTAAAAACGACTGTGTTTTATAATCATCCAACAAAATCAATCCCTCGCTTTTCATCTTCTTCCTCTCCTCAAAACTGACTCATTCCTTTTTCTTTTCTTCTTTTCTTCATTCCCCGCCTTTCATCGAGTCTCACAAAATCATTTTGGTTGCGCCTTTCATTGAGTCTCACAAAATCATTTTGGTTGTAATTTACTCTTTCTTTTTAATTGATCTATAATTCTAATCATGTTTTTAATTCCATCTTTTTTGTTGTGGGACTATTGGCTTTATTTGATTACTTGAGTGTCGTTTATTTTCCAGCTATGATAAGTCTTTCACTTCAGACAAGTCTATTTTAAAGTACTGGTTAATATCTACTGCAGCTTTTTCTTGGAAATGTTTGATAAGAGAATAAAATTCCTTACCTTTGTATTGTTTTCGTTTCTTCAAATTTAATATATCAAAGACAAACTTGCTTTCGAGGTTACATTAGGTTCATTTGGAGACTTCATTACATTACAGCTTTCGAACTTGATGTCTCAAATCAGGACTTACCAAGTTCCACCATAAGGATTTGCAAGCCAAGGAGCCTGAAACTTATTGTGAGAACGATGTTTCATTACTTTAGTTGGTGTAAGGGTCAAATCATGATTATGTGTATCATCAAAGATATCCACACACCATTTGTCCATCTTTTGTTTTAGAAATTCTCAGTTCCGCTCCGCTTACAACCGGTCCTTACATCTCCTTCGACAAGCGTTTCTTAGATACCTCATTAGAGCTATTAACCTTCCGTCTTTTAAAACCCTCTTTGTTGCAAACATATAACTTTCTATAAACCTGATCATTTGTCGCCTTTATTTTTATAATCCCAATGTATCGTTGCATACCAAACCCGTGTAGGAAGGCATACCATATAAAATGTATCATAATGTCATCGGGTGTGTTAAACATCTTTCCCAAAATGTTGTCGCCCTTAATTTTAATTTCATCATCCAATATTCACTTGGTCTTCGCTTCGGTTTCTCCCAAATATCACAAGAATTAATTAAACCAAATAACCATTTGTATCAATATCTTCAATTAACTGGGCTTGCATTTGCATTTCAGTTGCCATGCTCAGAGTGAGAGGTCCTGGTGAAGAAACAATACACGTAGATAGATGTTAGGCCATAATGGTATGAAAAGCTACTTTGAAGTAGAATAAAAAAGATATGAATGATTAGTCAGCTCAAACTAAACATGAAGAACGGTGAATAAAATTCAGTACAATAATGTTGTTAAAATTTACAACCGACGTCAATTCAATTGAAATTTTAAAGTAGGTATTAGAAAAGCAAATCCCAGATTTCTCAAAAAGTGTAAGCATAACATTAATCGAACACTTGGTCTGTGACACTGCGATTCATAATCTTTTGTCATCAGATAGCAATAATATAGAAACATTTAATCAAACACTTGAGTGCGGTTCATATCATAATCTTTTATCATCAAAATTCTTGTACTCATTGACTTAATCTTACAATATAAACACATGAATAAAACGAAGTTTCTATTCTAACTCATATGCAAATTGAGATTTTAAGATTCAATGAGAAGATGTAGGGTTTCAATTGAAGTGGAAAGAAAATATAAGGTAATGACGACACAAACATCTAAAGGTACCTTTGGTTGAATAGCTATTCGGGATAGCATTGCCGGGTTGCGGTTGAAGTGGTGATTGGCATATGGAGAAAGAGATCATATAAAGAAACACACGGGTCTGGTTCCCTTTTGCTTTAGATGTGGAGAAGAAGTGACTTTGTGGTTTTTATAGTTTTACCAAAACTACGTAGTTTAATTGAGTTCTACACCTAAGCTTGTGTACACTACAGCCACACACTAATTTTTCCCATAATATATAATGATGTTTGGCACCACTCAAAAATGTTACAGTATATAAAAAGTTCAAAATGTGAAACTACTATTTTGTCACTAAGAAAGAAATTTTTCATGGTGAAACTCAAAGTACATTGTTGAAAATTCAGAATCTATATTTCATGGGTGTTGATACTCACACCATTTTTATACACACCTTGCGTCTGTGTGCATAAACACTAATGCATACTGTACAATATTGTAATGCACAGATGTGGTGTATATATATATAAAAAAAAAATGGTGTGAGTATCAACACCCATATTTCATTGTCAAAGGTTCTAAAAAAGGTAATAAATTATGCAGGGGCAAAACAATATTAATTTTTATGTGTAATTGTGTATGATCAAAATGTTATGTGTAGTCGTGTATATATCCATTTCCTTTAAACTTTATAGTCTTTTTCTTCTACGTATTGACCATCCAAATATACTTTTTTTTTTCATAAGTCAAAACACACGTTTTATTTCCTGGCCCCAAAAGGAGATTTTGCATTATTAAGGGGGCGTTTGGTTCAAGTAAATTGTAATTAAGGAATTTTAATTTCCAGAAAATTTCAAATTCTATTGAATTCAAAATCTCATTGTCTGTTTGGTTAACTAGTACTCCTTCCGTCCCATAATAATTGTTCACTTTGACATTTTTAGTCTTTCTTGTTCAACTTTGAACATTAACATTTTTTATTTCTGTTATATGTACTTGATGAAACTTATACCAAATGAAAATACATTTAAAACCCAATCTATTCATATATTTTTCATCAAGTATTATATTACACAAATAAAAATATTTATGGTCAAAGTTGAATAAAAAAGACTCAAAAAAATTAAAGTGGAAAATTATTATGGGACAGAGGTAGTACTATATGTCAAAGAATTAAAGTCATAAGCTTGTAAATTACTTAATTGTCCCTCATTCATTCACTTATAACAAAATAAATAAAAGGGCAATGTTGTCAAAAATATTACTTTAATGCTTTCCGTACTATGTCAATTAAAATTCCCCACTCAACTTGAGCATTTAAAGTTCCTTCATTTAAAGCTTTATTATCATTTTAAATTCTGCCAAGTTGTCATCCAAACATGCATGAGATGGAATTTTAATTTCAAATTACTCCAATACTCTTCAATTTACCTGAACCAAACACACCCTAAGGAATTTCTTTACAATTTGCTACAAGTCCCATGATCTATTTGAGTGTGCATGTTTTTTCTAATTAGATAACTAGATATCGTAGTTAAATATGAAGCAATAAATATTGGAAAGCCAAAAAGGCCTATTGAATGAGTACTAATTTTACATGATTAGCAATATTTTTGTCTCATTTAATCCTTTAAAATTAATGTAGAAAAAGGTAAAGCTAGTATAAAAACCTGATCATATAACAAGGGTTTGGGTATGGAAAATATTTGGGCATCATGGGTGGATCCAAAAACCATGCACACAACAACCAAATGCTTGATTTGAACACAATCCCAACCTTACATACTCATACCAAACACACCAGCTCAGCCAATGGTCTGATTTTTGTCACATGGGGCAGTGAATATTGGGATCCAAAACTCTTTGACCCAACACTTGTTAGTCTGCACTTTTGTACCTTCCATTGCTTAAGTCTTAAGATCGCATAATATACCAATTACCAAGTTATTAGGAGTCGAGGTGTGTGAAACTTTAATTAGTTATACATTACTGTAGCATACAATTTGATTATATAAAGCATTTAAGTTGCAAGCTTCATAAAAAATTAAGATAAAGAGCTCCAACCATAAATGTGCTACTTCTTAACTAAAAAATCACTTTTATTATCAAATTGAAATAATTTTTTTATCTATTTAATTTTCGAATGATCTAATTTCATCATATTTTTAAAAATTTTGTGCTCTTTAATTCAACATCCATTTTTGTAAAAGAAAATTCTCTAAACAGATCCCGCCCAATGCCAGTATGTCATGATTAGATAATTTTTTATCACCTTCTTAAATTAGATCAGGGCAATTAGACGACTGAGCAACTCAACGACAATTCGACACGTGTCAAACTTTTAATATTAAAGGACAAAAAGTGAGATGTATTGTAAGGTATGTGTAAGGTTATAGTTTTTGAGCAACTCTGTTTGGGTAACTTATAATAAATTTTGTTACCAACCTTACAAATAAACAAACTATATACTCATTTTCCACAATCACCATCTCACATCATTTTACATCCTCCAAGTAAAAAAAACCCAATCTCTCGCCTCACGAATATGCTCATCTTCCACCATCACCATCATCGGATCTCAACTTTACCATCTCACACTAAAATCAGCACCACCAAATCCTCGCGCTGCTTGCCAAGCCGAGGTCTCAATCAAGTTTTGAAGGTTTTTTTTTTCATAGATTTGTACATCCTATTTGTATTTGTTTTCTATTGTTAAAGGCGCATCCCCGCCGCCACTACCGTTTCGCAGGAAAGTTGACCCGAGATCTAAACGAAAAAAGGATATCAAAGGTATGAGGTATTGTTTTTAGTTATTTAATAGATCATTTCCTATTAATCAAGTTTTGAAGTTTTTTTTCATACATTTGTACCAACTTATTTGTAGATTTGAGTTATTTAATTTTTTATAATCAAAAAGTGTTTTATACAAATGTCTCTCATTAGGATCAGAATTTTGGGGTTTTTGAAGATCTTGTGGTTCTGTTGTTCTTGGGTTAGTTCTTGGTCACGATATCTCTAGATTAAGTGAATATAGAGTATTGTGGTAGTCTTTCGTTGCTTATGGGCTATAGCACTGTAAGTAAATGGTTTATTCTTGTAAGACTAACTAGCTTTAAGTTTAGTAGACTAACTAGCTTTAAGTTTAGTGGTAAAAACGGGTTGGCTAATAACTACTTGATGCCATACGCCCAGTGTAAAAGATGTGAATACATGCTTTGGCCAACCACAGTCATCTGACTTGGCTAAGGTTAGTCTGACGGGTGTGAGCTTTAATTTCTTTACTTTTAGCATTGGTTTTGAGTCTAGGTCGCGGGGAGTTTAGGATCCGGGCAGTATTGGAAGTTGAGATTTGTTGGTTTGTTGTTAGTTTGTTTGTAATTGCTTGGTTTGTTTCTTACTTGAGTGCTTAGTTGTTGCTTGGTTTATTTGTTGTGTTTAACTTTCGTTTAAGAAGTTTTTGGGATTTTCTTTTCAAGATGATGTTATGATTATATTGACTTAATTTCTTTTCTACTCATTAAATATCCTGGTGTGTAGATATTGATTTTGCTACAAAAAGGTTTCAAGGAGAACTTCTAATAATTTAGTATCTTACCATATAGCTACAAAGCTTGTGCATAGTTTTTGAAAGGACCTTAATACACGTTCAAAAAAGTCATGTCCAGTAACAGGGAAATGTATATTCATGAGTTAGTCACTTGTCGTTTTTACATAAATAAAAACATGTAAAAGGCTTTTTTTCATGCCACATACCCCTTAAAATATGTAGTGATATCGTTTACAACCATTTTGTTTATCTGTGGATACTTACAGGTAAATATGCCTAAAAGTAGTTGAAGTAATTTGTATCCACTATTTAGCGGTGTAAGAAGTAAGTTGTAACACTTAGCGAAAAATTAGAGTTTATATATGTGAAGGCGTTACTTAAGAAAGTTAAGGTTCAATATGTTATAGTTGTGGATTTTATAAAAGTGTTTAAACGAGAAGGTCAAAGTATTATGTAATAGGTGCTCTCATTACTTGTTGGGTGAATTGTTTAATTTCATCAATGAGACTGGAATTTAGAAAGTATGCTTTAACACTATTATAAAATTTTATTTTTTTATAATTCCATTCTTTTTCATGATCTAAAACCATCCATCCACCAAGTAATGCGGCCATACACACCTTCATACATTGAGCTTCAACTAAAACTAATATCAGGTCCATCTATCTAACGATGTAGATGTGTTACATTGCTTAATTTGAACGCCATCTCTAAATGAGTTCCATTGCTTGATGGTACTAGGGACGGTGTTCAAATTATGCAATGGAACCCATACATCGTTAGATAGATGGGCCTTGATAATTGAGGCGTGTTGATTGCGATAATGATATAGTGTATATTGTTCATGACATGCCACACTCCTTCATTATCCCATTCAACACGAGTCCTAATACTCACTCTTAACTAGAATCTACAATTGTATCATACTTTAGGTAATCTTAATTACCTAAATTGCTTGACTTGCTCCACAACTTTTCCTTTGGCACACCTGGGTACTTTGTGCTTCCCCTTGAAAATTTGTTCCTATGTCAACGTCATAGCTATGGGTTTGGTGCAAACCTTTGCACATATTACGTCGTCATGGCAATGTTGACCATTTGCTAGTAGTAAAGATAAAGATAAATATAAAGATAAAGATATTATGAGCCTCTTTTAATCTAGCCTTAGTCAAATGGGACCACTAAAATTTATACATATTCCACAATGATAGAAATTTTGGTCCATTTAATTAGGAAAACAACGGTTTTGCTGTTCTAATCTTAGCAGGTCAAACGTTAAAAACTATAGAAACTTAAAATTGGTCAAAAGGTATCTACTATTTTCATAACTTAAACTTCAGTTCAGTTTATTTCAAAAAGGTATCTACTATTGTTTATTCTAATTCTAACTTTACATATAGTGCGCCATTTTTACCCAAGGAGTAATAAATGGGTCGCATTTCGAATACTTCATCTCAACGCATATGCGCTTTAACCCAAGTAAAATCCCAAACATCATCACACGCTATAGATAAAAGTAACTATTATTGTTTTCCTCTTTGTAAATGATATAAAACCTGGCACATTGCTAATTCTAAGCAGCATTACTCGCGGGAATTTTGCCAAAAATGTTTATTTAGAGCTTTAGTGTTAACGGGTCGGCCAAGGAGATTAGAGAACACTTCACTACAAAACCTACCCATAAACAAACTATAATGATTTTTGAATGCACATGAACTAATCAAAAACATGATAAAATACAGTTTGATAAGTAGTCCCAAACACGCCTTTATTCCTAAAACTAACTAGTGACCTGCACAATGCCATCTGAAACAACAACAACATCTCAAGGAATTTTGCCACAACTTTATCTTAAGATTTAGTACATCATTAGTACTGGTCAAGCAATCAAAATCTAAAATACTTGCAATTGATGATGTAAAACAAAATTAAAACTAAAAGTTTCATTTTTGATTCTAATATTGTTTGGCAGCTGATATTTTCACAAAACACAATCTAATACAGTTCCAGTTGGGAAATACAAAACTCTTGAAAGCATCATAAGGAGCAAGTTCCTTAAAAGTAAGTAAAAGCTTCACGCATATCATATCAACCATTCGAAGCCTGTCTATACAAAATAGAAACACAAATTATTGAATATTTTTAACCTAACTGGTTAAGTTTCTCTTTTGTAAAATTGATATATTTGATTACGGCTCTAGCCAAAAAAACCAAAACCTAACCAACTTCCATGATCATTCCTACCTTTGTCTCATCAATCGTATATGCTTTCAAACTTCTGTTTTCAACTCACCCCAAATTACCATGCACCTTAAGGTCCAAAGTTTATTTAGCCTACCACTATATAGACAATAATTAACATGGATTGTTGAGAGTTGATCATAAAAGCAGTTTTTTTAGGATTAAGAAATACAAACCTTGAACTTGAACTCAGATAGCCTATTCTTAAAACTACAACAACAAACACAAAGTATCTAGTGTATTTCATATTCAAATAAAAAGATTGAGATTGATTAATAAGCAAGAACTACATACTCACTAAGGGAAATTCAATGGAGTATCTGACCTTGGAGACAATGTAGTGGCATTGAATTAAACTAGTAGGCACTGCTTGGCCACATCGGGCTTACGATAATTCAATCTATATGCAATATTGGGTGGTAAGTGTTTGAGAACGCTGAAAGATCTCGATGAGACTCCATCATCAATTGTATCGCTTAACGGTCATCTCTCATTGAATTCGAATGGCTAAAATTGTTAGCCAAAACCTGGCGTACCGTTCCCCGTTGAACAAGCGCTTGTCCGGGCCGATTGGATTTTAAAACTATATGTAACATCAACTTTTAGCTTGTATGAAGTTTTGTGTGTTTTATTAATTTGTATAATGTGTAGAATAACATGTACATTTTATTTTAGGGTGTTTTAAAAATATCTTTAATTAGTGTGTTTAATTATTTTATATTTTGGATTATGTTGTAGCTTCTTTAAATTATAAATTATGAAAATTTTATTGTACTTTTTAGTAAAGGGTGTTTTAATTGGTTGTTTTAAATTTGGTAGATGTGCTTTTAGTTGGTTGTACAATAATGTGAATAAATTATCGTACTTTTTAAATAAGGGTGTTTTAATAAGAATATTAATTACAATATGCACTTCTCTCATTTGACCAATTTCAATGATTCAACTTTCAACTTTTCACCTTTGACCGCTTTTTCTATTATATGTAGTATAGATATTGGAACTATAGAGTTTAATGAGTTAATTGGGCGTAAGCTTAAAGTGCTATAAGATGATTTTTCAAATTCTTTGGGAAGTTTGTTTGAAAATGTAGGCAAATTTATTTATCTCGTTGACTTTCTCTCTTCATACTTGGAATAATTCCAAAGAAAAGTTTCCTTCACTTTCAAGGTCTCAAATCAATACTTTCCTTCAATAGTTTCTATCAAATCGCTCCTTCAATTAACGATATGTCAATGCACATTACAAATAGTATCAAGTGCTGCAGATCATCAAAGAAAATCGATTGCTAACCAAGATCATCAACACAATACTTCTGATTTTGCATCTCCATTTTTTCTTTTTCAGAATGAGATACAAACTTTCTTGAGGGTTGTTTATATAGGCAAAGCTTATTTTCATTTTGAAATTTCCCCGCTTGGGGTTTAGTTTTAAAAGATGTAGTAGTAGTTTCTATTGTTTTAATAAGAGATACTTTCCATGCAAGAGAGGTTTCCACGCTAAATGTTTTACACACAATTGAATATAATTCTTTTAACCGCTTTTATGCAATACATGACAAAGAAAAAATATTTTCCATGCAAGATACATTTAATAATTTATTGAAAACTAGTTGATCTCGCTTTTTTTGACGTTTTAAGCTTGAGCACTTTTTATTTTTGACATTTGAAAAGGCTTAAAAAGCTTGATTTTCAATATTCAATTTTCAACTTTTCATTTTTCCTCTTTGACCATTTTTCCATTTTAGATAGTAAAGATAAAGATATGAGGCATAGAATTATGAGAATTTTGGTTTCTTATTGTTTTAGCTTTTGTGGTCTTGATTTTCCATGATTATTATTCAAGATTAGTACTGATATGCATGTTCATACTCATGAATATGTGAAGTTATCCATATAAGGATGACATTAATGGCTCACGCCTCTCAAATGAGTCGACCTCGCTTTTCTATCATGTTTCGCTTCATGGAACAAAAAATGCTGGTGGGTTTACTTGACTTGATCCATTTTTACCCATTGCTATCTGCTCAAAGTTGAGAGCTTTTATAATATATCGTTTAGGACTAAACCATTATTTGTTATTACTTTTGTGGAATATTTGTGTTCTAACTTTTTGATAAGGCTCTTAGGGTGTGTTTGATTGGTGCTTAACAAGACGACTGTAGGGAAACGGTTACACTTTTATTAATAAAATCTATATTACAATAAATAAAATTAACAGTAAATAAATAACAGAAAATTAAATACAAAGTCAGTAATGTAAGCAAGAGATAAACTATAATTAAATAAAATAATAAAATAGTCAAAAGACTTACTTGATCACTAAAATAAAGATCAACAAAGAAGCACTAAAAGCCGAGGCACGTGTTTGACACGCTTCCCTTTTAAACAGATTTCACCAAGCCTGTTTCTGCAGGTACAAATACCCAAAACAAAGTAAGTCAGCATCACTTACCTAACTAAACCGCCAGAATTTTTCTTAAGAGATGCGTATCTATATGCTGGAAATCAATAATAAATTTATTGATTTATGTATTTTAACCTATGGAATTAGGCATCTATTTATACAAAATAGTATCCCCTCTAGTTTACTATCCCAATCGGCGCATAGAAACAATTCAAAATTCATCTTTAAGCATGGTTCAATGCTTAACTTTGAGACACCATATTTCATTCACATCAACTCTATTTTGACACATATAAAGGCTCATTAAGGCTTCTTCGAGGAGAACGCAAACCTACAAACTATTACTTATATATATATGACACATACATATAGATAATTGTGTCCAAAGTTGGTCAAAAGTCACTTTTACCAACTAGCTTTCCAACAATCCTTACATGAATGGAGATCGGTCAGAATAAAAAATTACTATGAAATTCCATTAGTTGAATCTTCAGCGATAGGTAGGCGTAACCTTTGAACCTTCCTGTGAGATGCACTTAGTCTCCAGATCCGGTAAGATCGCCGGGATGTCCTTGAACTCAACTTCTCAACGAGACCCATTACACCTCACACAAGACTCTCCCACATTGTCAAGTCCTCATAGTCAGGTTCAGTTATGGGTCATGAACATTGCTAGCCCTGTTCTTAAGAGTTTTAGGATTTGCGCTCTACAATTCCCTTCGAAGCGACCCACTCCTCTCACATAGGTGATTTCAACTTGAATCATTAAAACATATGTTTTGTGATTTCATCTTGAACCATTATGCTTTTGTGATTTCATCCTAATCATTAGTTTTATATGTTTAACCTCTCAACAAGTCACAATTGTTATAGGAATGGACTAGGAAGTTACAACATTTATTAATCCCCCACATCGACGTGGATTCTCACATTTCTATTATTAGGTTGTCCTATTGAACCCAGATCTTGGGATCTCCACCAATCTTGTTAGGTTTTCCTTCATAGAAACTCATTCCTTCAAGGGCTTAGTCCGCATTCCTTTAGACGACTTACTAACTAACTGTTCCGCTAAGCCTTTCGTAGCTGATCCGCAGGTTACCCATTGACTTTACCTAGTCAATCGTGATAACTCTAGTTGAGAGTAGTTGTCGCACCAATCAACGCCTATGATGGATATAAACTTCGGTTCTCATCAAGTTTTACATTGTGATAGAGCTCGGCTAATTTCCAATTGGATACATCACACTCTTATATAGATGGTCAAGTACCGTTTACGCCATCTTGGTATGTCCCTATGAATTAACGAGATATCCAGATATTCTATAAATTTATCTCAAATGATAAATTCAAATTCCATCATATAGATTTAGCTATAAAAGCCCATTGAAATACTTTCAAGATTTCCAAGACAGCCTTCCCACGTAGAGTCAATACATCCGCTCTAGTGGATCTAGATTCTTCTATGTAAGAATCCATATTTGCATTACTCTATCATTAGATAGCAGTTGGATATCTTCCAAAGTGCACATCGTAGTATCATAGTACTTGTGTAATACTATTCAAATTGTCATCACTTGAATTATTGTTATATACTTAACTTGATTATAACTTCTAAATCAAGTTCCTTACACGCCATTAGACACATATAGCTTTCTCCTAATATTCTATGAGTATCTCAAAATAGGCAACACCACCTCCTATTATAAATAGATTTATAAGATGTCATTGAAGTTCTAGCTAGGCCTGAAGCCCCACATTGAACCTCTCAAGAATATTGTCCTTATAATGTTTTTTGACTTCAAAACAAATCCATTTGGTTTCATATGATCTTAGTTCCAAGAACCATATCGAACAGCCAATGTAGTTCATGTCAAATCTTGACTCCAATATTTCATTAGTGGATTTGATTATTCTGTTAATAATTTCGATAAGTATACCTTCTATATATAGACACATGATTACATATATATAGCCTATTAATTATTTCTTTCCCCACAAACATCCGTTATTTTTAAATCCACGCCTCGACATGACTTGAAGAAAAATGATGTCATTGTTTGGGAGCTTGCTTTAAGCCATATAATGACTTAACAAGCCTACAAACTTTGTTCTCTTGTTCAGGAGCCATGAAACCCTCGGGTTTGTCTATGTAGATTTCTTTCTTCTAAATCTCCGCTTAGAAATGCTGCTTACATCCATTTGGTGAACTTCCAAATTTTAAAGCTGCAATAGCAACTACTTAATCAGGTTATTCGCGAATAACTTTAATATGTATCAAAGTAATCAAGACCTTCTCGCTCGTCTAAATCCTTGATTACTAATCTTGCTTTTATACTTACTCAATGGTGCCATCGCTTTCATCTTCTCAAGATCCATTTATAGCCTAGTGGTTTACAATTAGGAGGTAAATCCACGAAATAAGTGAGATTTTGTAAAATAGAATCTATTTCACTTTTTAATGGTTTCTTTCCATTGAGGCCCTTTCGAGGAAGTAACCGCTTTCCTCTATATGAAGTAGGTTCGCTTTCAACCATAAAAAGAAACAAAATCGGGTTCAAACAATTCTCGTTCTTGCCTCTTTTGCTTCTTCTAGGTTCATACCTCTTCTTCCTCACTGAATCTTGTGTCTCATCTTGGAGATCATTATCAGCTCTGCCGTTCTTATTAGAACAACATTATCACCTGATGTCTCATCATGAAGACATCATCATTTAGTTTCCTCTCATCATGGACAACTATATCATCTAGTCTAGATGAACTTCCATTTTCCTCAGATAAATAAGGTAAATACAATTTCAAACAATGAAAGTTTTCTCCTAGGATTCCACATCGTATCTTTGTATATATTCATTTTCTGAATCATATCCAAAATAAATGATAAGACCATCAGAATAAGTATATCACAAAAAATATGCAATCCACTTAGGTCCAATATATTGGTCCTGGGTGTCGGGACATAGACACCCCTACATTCGTAAGTACTTTTATAGGATGGTTTGCTTTCCCATCCATAGTTCATAGAACTATCTTCTTTCCTTAAAGGGGATCTATCTAAAAGATAAGTAGCCACAAAACCGCTTTTCCCCACATGCTATGGCTTAAACTCCCCGACTTTAACAACATGGCATAACCATATATTTAAGGTACGCTCTTTCCTATCAACTAATATGTTAGTATATGAGCAATAAATTTATATCTTATTCCATGTTTAGAACATACATGAAATGGAGACACATATTCACCTCCAATACTAACCATTTTGTTTTCTGTATACGTTGATTCTAACTTATTTGTATAGATCAATCTTGTCTATATCCTTACTTCCGGCGCTAAAGTCGCAATATTTTTTGTACTACCAAAAAATTACGATGAAGTACCTATTTGCTACCGTAGTAGGTAATGACCTGAAATCACATGAAACTATTGAATCAAGGGTTCGTGGTTAATTCGTCAACCGATTACAATCTTGTCATCAATAACAACATAAGTTTTACTTTGTAATCCGTGTTCGCTTATTTAATTAAACAACGTATTGAGTTAAAATTAGCATGTCCGAAATGGGCATTATGCTTATACATTCAAAGGATCAAATAAGGTGGATTCATACTTCCTTATTAAAAAATTCAAATTAAACATTTAATGAAAGACATGGACCCGGTAATTTACCTCAAAATTTTGTTCAATGTTAACTCAATTTTTATTTGATTAAAATAAAATAAAGCCAAATGCTATAAATCAATTATTCGACACATGATTCCTACGAATCTCGCACATACAACGAGGTTGGTTCACTTAAGCTTCTTTTTTCAGCATGTGAATTTCAAATACCACATTTCTTTTGCTTTGCTATTAGCAGTTACCGCAACGCATCTCCATTTTCTCGGCATACTTTGAAAGAGTTAACCAAAACCCCATTATCATCATACTCATGACATGATGCCCAAGTGTTAATCCACCATTTTCTAAATGGATCCCCTGCGGTGGTAACAATTTTCATTTCATTCAGGCCATTTAACCCCATAGTTATGGTACATAAAAATCTGGAATGTTTTAAAGCATCTACCGCGTATAAATAACTCGAGTATCGGTCTCCCTACATCAAGTTCGAGCAGATCCTTTAGATGTCACCATGACATTCTAACATTCTGTTAATACGAGATTCCGTTATTAGTGTAACACTAAATTTGGAATACCTAACAACTTGCTATATTTCAAAGTGTTTCTTAACAAACACGATAACATCAAATTTTGTTTAAAACACTACCGCTTGTAAGATCCGCTATACAAAACCGCTTTAAACAAGTCTTTCATTAAACAACTAAAACAATATCGCAGTTATTAGTATAATGCTTCTTTAAACAAAAACAAATTTGTAATATGATTTTATAATCTTATTTTAACAATATCTAATAGATCTGCATCACATGGTATAATTCTACAATGAAATCCTCGGCTAAAGTTTCCAAAATAGATTTACCTTTCAAAGAAACCCTAAATAAGGTTTTATAGAGTTACTTTCAAATGCATAAGTTTCAAGAACTGTATTTAGCTTTATAATTAAACTCAACCTGGTTTAAATAAGCTTAAATGTTAGAACTTTTCCACAAAAATATGATAACAACTTGTGCTATCATATTTTGCTTCAAAGTTTCAAACTCATATCTTGGTTTCAATAAACACGCTCTAGTTATCTAATAAAATAACAACTTGTATTTTATGAGATTTGTTTCAAAGAAACTCCACTTGGTTTCAATGAATTTGATTTCATCATGATTTTTTAACGATGTTAGTAACTGGCATCTTCAATTACATTATCCAAGTAGTGATTCACTATGGTCACAAATTATGTTACCATCGCTTAACTTGTGAATATTTAAACACAAAATGCTTAAAAACTCTTAAACAATATGGTATCTAATAAACTCGACATGGTTTATGTAAACTTGTACAAAATATGAATCGAGAAACATAACCTAGTTTCAATATCCAGATTTAAACAATAACATGTACCAAATAACTAAATAAATCAGCTTTGAAAAAAGAAAACTTTATCATGGTTTCAATATAAACCGATTCAATAAACTGCTTTTAAAAATCATTTATAAATGTTATACCAAATCTGTTATCAAAATTGCTTAGTTATAAACTGATTTTCAAAGAAACTCAATCTTGGGTTTCAGCAGAAAAGCTGTTTGTATAAAATCTCTAATTATATAAATCAGATTTTAATAAAATGTTTAATTTCGCTATACGCAATGCTTTAAGACCTGTCAGGGAAACGGTTACACTTTTATTAATAAAATTAAATAAATAAAATTAACAGTAAATAAACAAAGTAAAAATTAAATACAAACAGAATGTTGCAGATAAACGGTAATTAAATAAAATAATAAAATAGTCAAAAGACTTACTTGATCACCAAATAAAGATCAACAAAGAAGCACTAAAGGCCGAGGTACGGTGTCAAGATACGCCTTAAACAGATTCGCCGGCCTGCTTCCTAGGGTACAAATAGTTAAAACAGTAAGTTGTACTGTCGAACTTAACTAAACTGCCAGGAATTTCATCTTAAGAGATGCGTATTCTATATGCTGGAAATCAATAATAACTATTGATTTGATGTGTATTTTAACCTATGGAATTAGGGCATCTATTTATACAAAATAGCATCCTCTAAGTTTACTTCCATCCCAATCATGTGGGATAGAAAACAATCTGTACCTCTTTACATGGTACTGAATGCTTAACTTTTGAGACACTACACTCAACCCATATCAAATCTCCATTTGGAATACATAAAGGCTCATTACGTAAGCTCTTTGTTCTTGAGAACTAACCTACAAAGTATTACTTATATATATGACACATACATATAGATAATTGTGTCCAAAGTTGGTCAAAAGTCACTTTTACCAACTAGTTTTCCAACACTCATCGCTTCTTGCTATTAACTTAATCGGTCCGTTCGCTTGATGGAAGAAAAATTGCCACTGAATGATAGATATTTGCTCTGGAAAGTGCCTTTAACGCGCATAGGCCTATTTAACCGATCTGGGCAGAGCTGTGATTACCCATATACCCAATATTCACCATATAAAAAGTCAATTTATGATTACGGATCAGTGCCACAAATCTATCTACATATGATATAATATATTACTTTGTTTATTTTTCATTTTTTGTACTAAAAGTTATGTTCTGATAGTAAATGGTTTACCACCACCGCTAGGTTTTATGACTCTCATGTATATATTTCTGTGTAGCTACATGTAAAACCAATAAACAAAAAGGATTTATTAAAATGTAAATGTATTGTATATCCTTTTGGTACTAACATGTATGTTTATATATCTAACTTTGTCATTACATAATTTGTGAGGAAATAATTATTATACATTTATTTATAGTTAATTAAATTAAATGATGTACAGATGCATGTTACATTTTAACTCAATATTAGTCTTGGGTTAAAAGGTAATTTTCATATATTCAAAAAGATTAATCCGAGAACATTTATCAAACAATCACGTAGCTCTAATATTAACTCAAGACTATTGAACTATTCAAAGACCTTTGATTCGCTCAGCATAAATTATAATAGCTTTTATCAAAAATGTACCTTAGTGTATTGAATTTGTATCACCTTGAGTAATTTGAGAAAATTGTTTAAGGCTGTTAATGTATTGAATTTGTATCATATTAAGGTTGACATATGCAATGCTAAAATTCGCTATATGTTAATTTCTTAAGGGTGTCTAGGATAGCCTTTTAAAGACTTTGGTTATGGCATACTTTCAATATTTCAATGAAACTATTTATTTCACGTAAATGAGTGCGGGAAAGTTTGTGATGATCGCATTGCTCAAAGCTGTTAAATCACATCATTTTAAAGCATTTTGTTAGTCTATCTTTTTATTATAAAAAGACGAAAGTACTTATAAATAAAGTACTACTTACATAACAGGTACTAAGCTTACTGCTATTGCAGGTGAGTGTTGGGATTTCAAATCTAGTTAACCAAGTAACACTACGAGCACGCAGCGAAATTTGGATCTAGTTTATACAATTAGGTTAACACATAATTAATAAACAATTCTAAATAAAAAGGGATCAAGAAACTAACCCTCAGAGCTTCACCCGAAGTCACCCACAAGAAACCAAGTATTCAAAAGAATACTCCTACGAGTTTACGCACACAAACACTTAACAACTGTAATACACTTTATAAAGCTAGTCGTGAACGCTAACCCAATCAAACTCTTTGAATACTTGAACAAAACTACTAACAAAAGAAAACCTAAGAAACTATTCTTTCTTTTGTCCGATCCTAGCAACAACCAGAACGATTAGCAGCTTGTCCGATACTTCATGACACTGATCCGATATATTTTGCCCGTTTTTTTCCGAGAACCACTCAAAACGTAAACCAATCCTTTGTCTTGCTTTCATGCATCAACTAGAGCATTTGAAAGAAGATTAAAAAAAACCCTAAACAAAAACTTCTGATCAATGATTATGCCGAGGTATTCGAACAAACTAAATAACCCTAATCGGATATTACAAATCCGGACAGTATTGAGTTCTTTTGTGGAGATAGATCGATCTAGAGAAGAAATAATTTTGGGATATATAAGTGGAATGAATACAAAATGGGTACATACCTCCAAACCTAGCTGCATTATACTCAAACTTGGAGCGCATAAGTTACCGCACTTTCCTAATCAAAATAATCTCAACTTAACCCATTATATTACCATCCAAACACCCCTTATTGACCGTCAATGGGTTGGATCCATGGTTAATCGGATCAAATCTACTAAAACCGGTCAAATAAAGTCCAAGTAGTAAACGATAATGACGCACTCATAGTTTAACGGTGCCCTATATAGGCTCACACATTTCTAGTCGCTTTGACGACATCAACTCCTACATTCCATCAGCCCCACTCCTGACTAGCGCAATATACGAGGAACCAACGATTTGAAATGCTTAGCAACGCTCTGACTCGCTTATTTAACTAAAATTGTCAAAGATATAGTTTCATAAAATCTTCTCAAGAGGTATGGTTGTTAATGTTCTGTTTTAATCGGCCCTTTTGTTATAGATACCGCTAAACCATGGATTTGATCCTAACTCATTCCATATAGTTTAAATATTTAGAGAATCTGTTATAGAATTTAATTAGGATATACCAAATGTAATCAAGTATTTCATCCGTAGCAAGTACTTTTGTGTTCGCCAACAATTATCCGATTAATTCTAGAGAGGCGCTATGGTATCTTTTTGCAAAATATCATGGAGTAACAAATTCTTTTATTGACTACAAGTGTTGGTGACGCTGCTCACATTACTCCAAAATATAGCTTTGGCGAATCGACTTCATTCAGGATAGCGCTTTTATACTACAAAAGTGATGTAATAATACAACAGAATTGCTTGTATCTCAAGTCTAATGAATATCTTTTAACAAACCATTTTCATACTTTACTTATGACAAGGATCCAAAAGTAAATGTTTGAAAGTTGGGCTATCCAATATGCATCCCTTGTGAATACATATGAGTTGGGAACAATCCACATTTCAAGTAGAATATAACCAAATACCATATTTGCCTACATAATAATATTCCCATATTGTTAACCCAGGACATTGGACATATTTAGAATAATAAAATTATTCAAGGATTCAACATGAAAATATAGGATAACAATTATTATATGAATGAATAACAAATACCAAGTATCTTTATTTTTATCATAAAGCAAAACAAGCACCATGCACCCAACCATCAAAAATACTAAAACGATATGCACAAGACTAATCAGTAAGTTGAAGTCTAATGTTTCCAATCTCAACATTTCGTTACAAGAAAAAACTAAAAGTCAGGAGTAAACTTTCCTGAATACTTCTTTCAAATTTCACATATAGCGATGGATTGGAAAATATAAGATGAATGTCTTATCTCAATATATGCTCTCATACTATTGTAAGCTGCCATAGTATGGAGAGATGTCGCCTACCTTTCATGAGGTATTAGAAGTCAACGACACACCTAAAATCATCATTACGCTTTAAAATGTAAAAGTAGTCTCATTCCTTAATGTGTAAATACCTCTGCCGCTGAGCATGAGTCTAGTTAAGGTGACATCATCAAGCAAACATAAAATCCTACTTTAGCTAGTATTTAAATATTCTCTAGCATCGCTTGTAATTATACAACACTATGTTTTAAGTAATTGTAAACATCTGGTACAATGTAAATAATTTAAAACTCACATTAGATATTGTCATCATCTGCTCTTCTTACAAAAGCAAATAACCATTTTATGCACAATATAATATATACATGATAAACTTTAGTTAAAAGACATAAGTAGTTTCCATCCATGTAATAAATATTCCAAGTGAAATATACCATTTAAGACTCGCATGAATGAATATTGCATTAGTGTTGGACTTAATTTTTTTATCATTTGTTTATTTCCACTAAACATTTATTTCGAGGTTATGTTTGTTTTATTCTCAAATCAAGTGAAGTTTCATTCCAAGCTTACATGATTAATGTCTAGCTTTAAATGGGAGAATGATATCTTCAGACTTAAATTTAAGGAAAAACACAATGTTCTATGGTTAATGTCAGATGTATTCAAGAGTTATCTTAATCTAATCAAAATCATATTGTAATTAAATTCAAGATCTCATCTCCTAGATGCATGATCCAGTCCAAACTTAGATTGCTAAAATTTGTATACTACATAAAGATTATATAGATTCATAACCCTTTTGATTACACACCGTTCTCACAAAAGGTAATTATAAAAGAAAGAGTTATAAAATTTTAATTTCCATATTCCACATACAAGGAAACATGTATAACAATTAATTATCTTTATATAATTAATGAGTATTAAATGCCATGAATTAACATGTACACAATTTTGTCCTTGTGAGCCTTTCCTCAAAAGAAACTCATTCCAACCTCATAGGTTAAGTGTTAGTACAACAATCAAGTTTCCAAACATAGATTTGCCTTTTAAGCGACTGCATCTTATCATTCATAGTTCCAAGATATTTTCATCGGATTCAAGATGACACGTATTTTAGTAGTTAGTTGATTTGGTTGTAATAATCTTTCAACTTTTATATCCTCAACATTGGATACTTAAAATATCACTCATGATGAGGCAACTTTGTGGATTTTCATAAGAGTAACATTATACTTCTGCTGACATTTATATGTTTAACTATGACATTAATAAGTGATTTAGAAGGTTAAGTATTTTTGTTCTCAACAATTTCTAGATTTGTATATAGAGACTGTGAGAAAACTAGAAGTGGGGGTTGAATAGTTTCCAATTAAAAACTTTGTTTTTATTGTAAAGATCAATTGATATTGATCTTAGATATGTTAATGAAATATGCAAGCATTATGTAAGAAGTAAATAAGGAAAGAAATGATCAAACCACAACAAGTTGTTTATAGTGGTTAGGTCTACAAGGACTCTTTCCTTGCTCCTACTCCACTCCTCGAGTCTCACACTCGAGAGTTTAACTTCACTAGTCAACAAGCTCCTTTCACCGGCGGAGAAAACCTTACACTTCACATAACTATTCCGACACTAAGCTAGATGTCGAGTTCTTTCCAAGGGTACAACCACTCCCACATGCGTATTTTGAGGACTAAAATACTAAACTCCACTACTCACAAGATGATGATGATACACAATGAAGTATGAATCAACACAAGATCATACATACAACACTAAACAAACAAGACTTCCAACTTCTAAGAAGCTTGAATGTGATTTAATCTTCTTTGCTACAAAAGAGATCACTAATATGATATGAAACTGAGTTAGAAAGGTTAGAGAGAAGATATGTATGAGAGTATGTTAGAAAGGGATGAAAACTACTTGGCTTGGCATTGCTATTTATAGCCAAAGTGGACAGGAAGCGTCCACGACCGCTGGAACCCTTAAAAGGGTTCAAAAGCCGTGTTCCATTTTACCGGTACCGTCCGACATCAAGATATCAAATCTTTGCTAAAGTCAACTCTATCTAAGTGAGATTGTGTAAGATATGAATAGTACAAATCCACACAAAATATCTTAATGAAATCTTCTAATGATTTCCATGATGCATTACATGATGTCATAAGTTGTATTTCTATTTATAGAAATATGCAAGTACATAAGTAGTGTTTGGTTTTAAGAACCTAACACATTCTAAAACTACTATCATACATAATGATTAGAGTCATATCAAGATGTTACTAATCATAAATGTAAATGCTTGAATGATGAATATATTGTTTGAAAAAGCTTGTTTTAATATCTATTAAACTTGACAAGCTTTAAGCTTTATACAAATTAAATTTACTTTTGTAGTTAACAAAACTTAGGTAAAGATCAAAAATATAAATAACGTTTAATGACTATATTTGTATTAACAAGCTCTCCCTTTTTGTTGAGGACAAAATATAAATTTTATTTTTATAAAAGATACAAAGTTTGTACAAGAGTTATAAAAATATTAGTTTTAGAACTTGAAAAGAGAATGGTAATGCAAGTGTATGATGTTTGACTATTTATGAAAGTCAAAGTATTCACTAGTTGATGTATGATGTTGACTTTTTGAGAAATGTCAAAGTATGCATTTGACTTTTTAGAAAAGTCAAGTATTATCAATGAGGTTCTGTTTGACTTTTAGGAAGTCAAATGTAAGTTATTTGACTTTTTGAAAAGTCAAATATAAATAATTTCAAAGTTCTATATTTTCTCCCCACTTTTGTCTCAAATGAAAGAAGAAATTTCTCAGGAATGTAATGAATTGCCGAGCTCATTATCTCCCCTTGTTCAAAGCTTCCCCTTAATTGGGTGCTTTAATGGGAAGATTCATGGATTGTGAAAATAAAGCTACAAAAAATGTTAGTAATAATGATCATTCACAAGTATTTCCAAACACTATGTAATGACACCAACAATATAATAAACAACATTCATTAGTTAAAATTTTTATGAGTAAGGATCATGAAAAGAACACAATGATGTGTTTTTAGTACAAGAAGTAAAATTATCCTAAGAAGTAAAATAAACTAAAAAAACTAGTCTAAAACCATCCTATTGTGATGGTGGATGGGAAAAGCGTTAAGGCCAGCTCGAGGATGTGGTTGAGGATGAACCTCATTTCTTCTTGAAGTCATGGACCATAATCCAGGGTCCTTTCACGGTTAGGCCGTTTGCTCACAAGTTGAGCAACCATGCCTTGGGAGAATTGGTAGTATGTTTGGGGAGGGTGTGGTGGTGGAATGGTGGATGTGTTGGTGTTGGTGGAAATGTTTGGGGTGGTCATGATGGAAGCAAGCAAAGCACTTTGCATTTGCATTGTCTCACTCAAGTGAGAGTCCACCATGCCTTTGATTTGGTGGAGGTTGTGGAGTTCATTTTGAATCTCCTCTCTAGTGGGATTGGTATCCCACATACACTCCTCAATGTCCTCAAGATGAGGGGACATTGATGTAGGGAGTGAATGATCCCCATACAAAGGACCATGAATGTCTTTGTGAATGGGGTGGAAGAGAAGAGGTTTAGGCCCTAATGGGGGCGCTTGGGTCAAGGGTATGACGAGGTGACTCATGAGCCATCCGCTCAATTGAGGCAAATGATGGCAATGGTGGTGGATGATTTGGCCTAGGAGGCAAGTCATCCAAGTCCTCTAGAGAAAGGATTTTATGATGTTGGTGGAGTTGAAAATAACTCCATAGGAATGAGAGTTGGAGACCTTGGTGAAGGTGGTGAGGGTGTTTTGGATGTTTGGATGGGTGCGGGTGGAGGTGAAGTTGGTGTTTTTGTTGGTGGTGGAGTGGTGATCACAATGTGTGATGTATTGGGTGTAGCTAAGGTGAGGCTTGTATCATCTCGGATGGGAGATGAGATTGTGAGTGGAGAAGACTTGGATGATGAGCTAAGATGAACAAAGCAACAAGGCCTCACGCTAATTCTAGCGGTCTTCTTGCAAGGTTTTGGAGATGATTTTGTCATTTTGACTTTGGTTTTCTTTGCTAGATAGTAGTAGGGAGAATGAAGAGAGGTGTGAGGATGATTATGGTAAAACCTCTCAATTTATAGAAGTGAAAAATTATGGAGAAATGTGTTTGATTTGATGTTAAACCATTGAAGAGATGAGGTTCCTAATGATTTGGATGTGGGTTGAATGCTAGTCATATCACCCAAGTCAAGCCATTCAAGAGAGATGGAGTGAAGAAGAAAAGATTTGCAATAAATGTGTTCTAGTGAGTGGAATTTCTAATATTGATCACCCTTTGCATTTGAAGGTACCAAAATTTGGTTCCTTCCTTTATGTAAAGGGCTCCTTGGGTGAATTTTTTAAATTTTTGAATTTTGGTGGGAAATGGATTTCTTATATACCTTAGTGAATTATACTAGTTCTAATAACAGTATAAACTAGTTGAGATTGATTTATAAGTGATGGAAGATAATTTGGAATCCGCGAAAGTCGAAATTGAGAAAATTACCGGAGGATCCACGGCACCAAAACATACAGCGGACGAGGTACCTAAAAGGGGTGCGTCCGGTCCTAGCTGACAGTGCAAATACGGCGGTACCAAAATACATAAAGGGAGCGGGTACCAAAATTATGGTGCCGATCGATCCAGTGGAAGGCGCATAAAAATGGAATGATTTAGTTTTTGGTGTAGAGGACTTTTCGAGAACACAAATTCTTCTCAAAACTTGTTATACTAAACATTTCTAGTTAGGAAAAGCAGATAACATATATATAAACATAGTGGAATATATTTTTGAGCAAGGCTTTTTGATTTTCACATTATAGTGAAAATGGGTAAATTTGATAGCATACTTGCGCTATCCCCCTGCATGAAATTGTTAGCATTCACCATTGTTTGAGGTTATATTATCATCCTACATAATAAAACAATGAAATTGTATCAAATATTAATGATAATGCGTATTGTTCCAAGCTGTCCTTAAAAGTACCCTAATTTGTCCAACTTCTTGTAAATCTTGTTCATCATCCTACCAAGGCACTTGAACATTCCCTTAGTTTGCTTGAACTCGGCTGATTCATTCTCTATTTCGGGAAGAGACGCATAATACTCATGAAAGGCGAGAGCTTGGAAGAACATCCTCAGAGCTATTTGATGATGATGATGATGGAGTTGGAGGTTTTGCTCTCTTGCCTTTGTCTTAGCAACTCGTGCATCACTCAACGGTACAAAGATGTGAGGGATGAGCTCATAGTGAAGGTGCATCCCTTTTGGTGTTGGTGGAATTGGTGCAAAGTTTCTATAGAGGCGGGTGAGGAGCATCCGTATGGAAGAGAACAGCTTAGATCCTTGAGTTGGAATATCAATCATTCTCCTAGCTATGTAGTAGGCTAAATTGAATGGTTGGAATGGACAAGTTGTAGAGCATATGACAAAGCGCAAGCGTGTTAATATGATCCCTATTTCCTATGGTGCTAATGGCGTTGGCTCTAAGTAGCTCCTCCCATTTCTTAAATTCGGGCTTAAGTTCATTTAGCTCCATTCCATATGGATCTCGGTTTACTTCTTTCCACTTTGGGTAACTTCGGGTTGTGTCACTTTTTTGGGTTAAAAAGGTGTTCACGGATGACATCCTTGTCGGCCAAGCGGGTTTGCAGTAGGGTAGAAGCGGTCATTGATAGCATCAAGGGCGTGAGTGACCATTTATCAGAAGTAGAGACAAGTTCCTCGGTTGGGAATTCTAGCACTTGAGCAAAATTGGCTAAGGTGATGGTGTTGTCGTTTTGATTAATTCTAAACCTAAGACAAAATTCATCATCGTCTTCATCACTAAAGCAGGTCACACTAGCATAGAATTCTAACACAAACCTAGGACAAATTGGTTCATCGATGTCAAAGACAATCGAATGAATGGCTGCTAGTTCTTCACGAAGGTTGGTGTTTTCAAGGAAGGATGAGTGAATGGTTCTACCCTCATGGAAATACCTTGATTCTAGACCCTAAATATTTCTACTTGTTCTTTGGTAAGTCCTTTGGTTTTGAGGTGTTTGGGAATGTAGTTAAGGGTGTCTTTGTGATCATAGAATCTTGCGGCTACCATGGTTATTCCTAAGGACAAGAGTTAATATGTTAAAAATGAGAATAAGTTTTAACGTTTTTGGTTCTAGTGTGTGCCTATATGAAAACAATTTGGAGTTGCGGTTATCTCGACTCATTTTATGCACAAAGATGGTTTTAGTGGGGTGTTTGGCAAATACCATGAGATAACCCAAATGCTCCTAATTCAATGTGGCTTCATTTGAATATACCGGGAATGCATATTAGTTATGCAATACCTTTAGTATTCAAGAGCATGCAAGTGATGAAAATTTAGCGTTTCTATTTGTATTAGCAATGAAAAATTGTTTTCCTACAAGTGAGAAGCTTTTCAAAACTTTTGACATGGGGTGTTTGGTTGTTTGAATAAGGCCTTATATTCATTATCTATCAATTAGTGGGAAGCATGATTTGTTTATGCAATATGATAATGTAGTACCTAATTTTAATGACTAGTTATGCAATTTGCCAATTGAATTCATATTTGGTATAAAAGCATACTTAAAACCCCATGTAATGATTTGTGATAGTTTTGTGCATAAATAAGAATCCTAGACTCGGAATTAAGAGATGAAATGTAGTTAGGATACTTACAATGATGTTATCTTGTGAGTGATTAATGAGTGGGAAGATGACAATAATGAGCTTGGTTTAAGTTTTACATGTTTTGGTAAAGTGGGTTTTGAGGAAGAGGATGATTTGTATATAGCGGTTTATGCTTACGTAGACACCATGGACGGGAGTTGGCACCAAAAATTTGGTTCCGATCTTTTGTTATCGTTGGTGCAAAATGGCTACTGATGCTTGAATACAAGACAAAATTGTTTTGTTTTGACTATTATAATGTTTTGGGCTATGTTTATCCTACATGTTTGGTTCCATTAACCTAAACCAAGTCTAAGAAGATTAAAAGGTTCTCGTTTAAGAGGCTTAGTTAAGATATCGGCAATGTTGTCTTCGGAGGATACTTTCTCGATTGAAATGTTTCCTTTTTGAACATTGTCGCGAATAAAGTGATGGCGGATTTCAATATGTTTTAATGCGAGCATGTTGAGCAAGGGATTCTTCTTTGAGATCGATGGCTCTTTTGTTGTCGCAAAGTATCACAATGTCGTTGAGATGAATTCCATAATCTCCGAGAGCTTGCTTCATCCAAAGAGCTTGTTGACATGCCGCTTTCAAGGCCGAGAGGGCGACACTTCGGCCAGATGGTTGAAATGGCCAAGGCCGTTTGCTTCTTTGCAAACCATGAGGTGAGACAATGTCAAACAAAAGTGCAAATACCACTTGTACTTTTCTATCCATATAGTCTGGCGCATGATCGAGTCGGCATACACTATGGTTTCTATACACGTTCCTTTGGGATACCATAATCCTAAACACGTTGTTCCCTTAATGTATCTAAAATCCTTTTTAAGGCTTCTAAGTGTGATGCCTTTGGGTTTTCTTGAAAGCGAGCACATAGACAAACACTAAACATAATGTCGGGTCTACTAGCCGTAAGATAGAGTAGGCTACCAATCATTCCTCTATATTTAGTGTTATCTACTAATTCACCTTCCTCATCCTTGGTTAGTTTAGTGTCCGAGGACATGGGAGTTTTAGTTGGTTTGGAATCTTCAAGACCAAATTTCCTAAGCATGTCTTTTATATATTTAGATTGGTTAAAAATATGCCATCTTCTAGTTGTTTTATTTGAAGTCCTAGAAAGAAATTTAACTCACCCATCATACTCATTTCAAACTTCGTAGCAGCATGATTTTAGAGAAATCATCACATAATTCTTGACAAGTTGATCCGAATATAATGTCATCAGCGTATATTTGAACAATGATAATATGTGATTCCTTTTTCTTGGTAAAAGAGTATTATCTACTAATCCCATAGTATATTTGTTATCAATAAGGAAAGTCTTAAGTCGATTAGGTACCAAGCTTTTGGTGCTTGCTTAAGACCATACAATACTTTCTTGAGTTTGAAGACATGATGTGGTTTCTCAAAGTCGTTGAAACCGGGAGGTTGAGCAACATACACTTCTTCGTTAATAAACCCATTAAGGAAAGCACTTTTAACATCCATTTGAAATAATTTAAAATCATAGGCACATGCATAAGCAAGCAATATTCTAATAGACTCAAGCCTAGCTACTGGTGCATAAGTTTCATCATAATCAATCCCTTCTTGTTGATTATAACCTTGCGCTACAAGCCTAGCTTTGTTTCTAGATACTATCCCATTTTCATCCATCTTATTTGGAAAAACCCATTTTGTTCCAATTATAGTTTGATCTTTAGGTTTTGGAACTAATTTCCAAACATCATTTCTAACGAATTGGTTTAATTCTTCTTGCATGGCAATAACCCATGATTCATCTTTTATTGCTTCATTTATGGTTTTGGGTTCAATGGTGGATACAAAGCAAAAATAATTACTTTGATTTTGGGCTTGTGACCTTAAGGTTCTTTGATTGAGTTAGTCCTATGACTTTTTCAAAAGGATGACTTTTAGATTCTTTGATGTTGACAATTTCTTTATTTAATGGTTCATCTTCCTTGTTATTATTAATTATTTCTTGACCTTCTATCATTTGACTTTCAACTAAGTCATCATCTACCAAAGGTGATGTCTTAGAGGGAGGTGGACTTTCGTCGAATGTTATGTTCAGCGATTCCTCGACTATCATTGTTTCTTTGTTTAGGACAATGTAAGCTTTACTAGTTTGAGAGTAACCAAAAAATACACCTTCATAAGACTTTGGGTCAAACTTGGTGAGATAATCCTTAGTATTAAGAATAAAGCATTTACAACCAAAGACTCTAAAATATCCTAACGTTGGCTTTTACCTTTATAGAGTTCATATGGTGTTTTGTTTAAGAAAGGCGTATTAAGACTCTATTCAAAATATATGTAGAAGTGTCAGCGGCGTTACACCAAAACTTTTGAGGAATGTTTTGTTCATTAAGCATTGTTCTACTCATTTCTTGAATTGTTCTATTTTTACGTTCTACTACTCCATTAGATTGAGGTGTTCGGTGGAGGCGGAAAAGTTATGTGTTATACCATTTGTATCACAAAAGTTTCCAAATTGAGTTTTGTTGTCAAATTCCCGACCAGTCGATCCGACACGGATCACACAATTTGATACCTAGAAGATTTTGAATTTTCTTGCTAAGTATTTCAAATTTATCAAAATTCATTTTGGTTTTAAAAAACAACGTCCAAGTAAACCTTGAATAATCATCTACTATGACCAAAGTGTATAAGTTGCCTCCATAGCTTCTTATGGCGGATGGTCCAAACAAGTCCATATGTAATAATTCTAGACACTTAGATGTGGACACCATATTTTTAGTTTTGTGACTACTATGTGTTTGTTTACCAATTTTGCAAGCGTCACAAAAGTGTTGGTCATATTTAAGTTTTGGTAAATTCCTAACCAATTCTTTTGAAGATAGGTTTTGTATAAGTCTCATATTAGCTGACCTAAACGCGTCTATGCCAAAGAGATGAGCTATCATCTAAAGTTGTTAAGCAAAGTTTGTCATTATATGTTTTATCTATCTTCATGACATATATGTTATTTTTCCTAACTCCTTTAGCTATGGTGATACCATCTTTTAGTATTTTACTACCATTTTCATCAAATAGCACTTTATACTTTTTATCACATAGTTGGCTAATACTAAGTAGATTAAATCCTAACCTATCCACATGAGCAACATTTTCAATAGTTAGGGAGTTATGAGCGATCGTACCTTTGCCAATAATTTTGCTTTTGAGATTGCTACCAAAGGTGACATTACCTCCGTCATACTCTTGGTATGATGAGAAGAGACTTTGTTGCCCGTCATGTGTCGTGAGCAACCACTATCTTTTATCCATTCATCGGGTTCCAATCCAACTTTCAAGCATACCTAAGAAGCAAATAACTCAAGCATTTGGTCCCCAATATCTCATGGGTCCATTTGGGTTACACATACCATTTATTTGATTCATGTATGGAAACGATGGGTAAGAGTTCCATGGCATGTAATCTGAGTTTGATATGGTCTAGGAAAGTTTTGATTCCAACCATTGTGTTGGTAGTTGGGTTGTAAGTTGTGGTTGCTCTTAGGAAAGGGGCGTTTGGCAAAAGGAGTTTTATATTGTTGTTGAGTAGTTTTTGATCTAAATTCATTTTGACAAGTCCTACCCACGGAAGTAACGGCTGGTTTTAGTTTAATACTATTATTGGTTTTCTTTGTTATTTTAACAAATTCGATGTGTCCAACGATTACGAACATTACCGTTTCATTGAAGTACCCACGTGCACCATTTTGCACAACGGACGGAACCCTTATTTTGGTTCCGTCCGCCCCGTCCTTTATCCAAACAATTTTGACAAATGTTCGCCCTTTTCGGCCGTTTTATTTTGACTCTTTGGAATTAATACTTCATTAAAACCTAGCCCATTCATGTCTCCCGGTGTTTTATGAATTTTAACTATTTCATCGGCAAGAGCGATGTTCTTGTTAAACCTTTTAAATTTAGAATTGTTTCTATTAAAACATCTTGTGTGAGCTTTAGTTTTTCTATTTCAAGTTTAAGCTCTTGACATGATTTACAATCATCGTCATTTGCTTTTCCTTTTCTAGTCGTTTTGCTTTTTCTTTTAACTCATAAACTTCATTTTCCAAAAATTCCTTTTTGGTTTTAAAAATTTATTTTTAGTTATGATTTTTAGACTTAGCTCACACAATTGATTATATTGTTTTTGCAAAGTGTCATCATCAATGGAAGAATAAGAAGAGTCGGAAAGTACCTCATTTGACTCATGTGCCATTAGAGCGATTTCTTCCTTGCTTGATTCTTCATCGTCTTCACTATCACTCCAAGCACCACTTACAAAAGCTCGTTGAGTTTTGCTTTTAGGTGGCTTGGGACATTCTCTATGAGGTGATTTGCATCACCACATCTAAAACATTTTCTTTCACCTTTACCCTTCTTGTCATCCCGATCCTTTCGTAATGGCTTCTTTTCTTCTCGAGGTTGTCTTACGAACTTTCCTCTTCTTCTAAAGAACTTCTTAAAATCTCTAACGGCCATGGCATATTCCTCATCTTCGCTCTGGAGCAAGATTCGTCAACATCACTTGATTCCGCTTTTGCTTTTAGAGCAACGGATTTGATCTTCTCCCTTTTTCCTTTGATGATCTCAGAATCTTTCTCCATCACCATTTCGTGTACTTTGAGGTTACCGATCAACTCGTCTAGTGACATTATTGAGAGATCTTTTGATTCCTCAATGGCGGTCACTTTAGCTCTCCATTTGGGATGGAGTGCTCTAAGAAATTTCCGGACAAAGTTCTTACTACGAAAAGATTCATCAAGTGCTTTAAGTGATGTAATAATAGTGTTAAAGCGAGCAAAGCCACAATCAATGGTTTCATCTTCAGGAATAACAAATTGTTCATATTGTTGAACAAGAAGATCAATTTTGTTATCTTTGACTTGTGAATTACCTTGATGTGTAACAATTAAAGATTCCCAAATATCTTTGGCGGTTTCACACATAAAAATTCTTTCATATTCTTTTCTAGGTAAAGCATTATAAAGCATCATTTTAGCTTCATTATTTTTAGCAACTAGTTTTTTTTGTTCATCAACGGAAATATCCTTTGTTGTAGAACTAAAATCCCTTTAACAATAATAAACCAAAGATCTATATCTTTTGATTTTACATATGTTTCAAAACGGTTTTTCCAATAGATAAATCCATTGGTTTCAAAGAGGGGTGGTCTTTGCATAGATTGCCCTTCTTTAAAGTTTTCGGAATCCATGGATCGTTTCAAGTTTATAAAATACAAGTTATTTTAGAAATTCTTGAGCAACGAGGCTCGGGTACCAATTGTAGAAAACTAGAAGGGGGTTGAATAGTTTACCAATTAAAAACTTTGTTTTGAAACTTATTGTAAAGATCAATTGATATTGATCTTAGATATGTTAATGAAATATGCAAGCAATATGTAAGAAGTAAATAAGGAAAGAAATGATCAAACCACAACAAGTTGTTTATAGTGGTTCGGTCTACAAGGACTCTTTTTCCTTGCCCTACTCCACTCCTCGAGTCTCACACTCGAGAGTTTAACTTCACTAGTCAACAAGCACCTTTCACCGGCGGAGAAAACCTTTACACTTCGCTTACACTATTTCCGACACTAAGCTAGATGTCGAGTTCTTTCCAAGGGTACAACCACTCCCACACACAATGTATTTTGAGGACTAAAATACTAACCACTCACACTCACAAGATTATGATGGTTTGATACAACAATGAAGTATGAATCAACACTAGATCATACAACACTAAATAAACAAGACTTCCAACTTCTCGTTGAAGCTTGAATATGACTTGATCTTCTTTGCTACAAAAGAGATCACTAATATGATATAAAACCGAGTTAGAAAGGTTAGAGAGAAGATATGTATGAGAGTATGTTAGAAAGGGATGAAAACTACTTGGCTTGGCATTGCTATTTATAGCCAAAGTGGACAGAGCTGCCCACGGACCGCGAACCCTGTTCCATTCATTTTTGGTACCGCCGGCCCGACAAGTCAAGATATCAAATTTTTGCTAAAGTCAACTCTATCTAAGTGAGATTGTGTAAGATATGAAGAGTACAAATCCACAAAATATTTAATGAAATCTTCTAATGATTTCCATGATGCATTACATGATGTCATAAGTTGTATTTCTATTTTTAGAAATATGCAAGTACATAAGTAGTGTTTGGTTTTAAGAACCTAACACATTCTAAAAACTACTATCATACATAATGATTAGAGTCATATCAAGATGTTACTAATCATAAATGTAAATGCTTGAATGATGAATATATTGTTTGAAAAAGCTTGTTTTAATATCTATTAAACTTGACAAGCTTTAAGCTTTTATACAAATTAAATTTACTTTTGTCGTTAACAAAACTTAGGTAAAGATCAAAAATATAAATAACGTTTAATGACGATATTTGTATTAACAGAGACAATTCTATAGATACTAAGTATTTAAGCAACAATAAATTGTTCTTTATTGGGAACCAAAAATACATTTTAAGTTCTCATCTCAAGATTTGTTAATAATATGCTTCATAAGATTTTAACAAATTCATAACTTAAATCAAGACACAATGATGTTCCTTCCAATAACTCTAATTAGGGTTTGTAGAAAAAACTCTAATTTTGTATCACTCTTTAACCAAAAATCTTAGCAACAGTTTTGTATTTTGTCGAGCTAGAACGAACACCAAAACTACAATCTTCAAGCTAGGAAGTGTAGAAAAATCAAAAATCCAAAAGGGTTTAGGATTCGATTGGTTTGAGTGGAAAAACCGAAAATCCCTAAGAGATTAGGGGTGTCGGTTATGGGTTGTTTTGAATACCTTCTTGTTTTGAACTATATTGAGTGTATCCACGACACACGCGATTTTCTAACCTTGATATATTTGGAGGTAGAGCAATTGAGTTTCATGAATCAAACAATATAAATAAGGTTTGTTTCAACACATTAGACATACCATAATAAAGTGGTATTCTATAAGTATTAGAATTGTGAGACTATATCGAATTTCATATAACTTAATCTTTTGGACTAAATACTTTAAATTTAGGTTGAGCCAAATTGCATATTAAGGGCCAAACCAAGTGCATGCTATAATGTATATTCCTTGAATAATACAAGAACCTTATGTTCACGTGTTCTGATAAGGTTTTAAAATGTACCTTTTTGAGGGGTCGTTTAAGCCCTTATTTGATCACTTTTGTATCCGTTATTACTTAATATCGTTCCATTTTACTTTTTAGGTATCTTGAAGGCAAAATGTCGGAATGACACTTATTCGGACGAAAAGGCCAATATACGTACAAAAATGGCCAAAATCAAGAATCGAGACACTCAGCTGCTGGAACTGCGACGCTAAAAGAGGTTATCTGACGCGACCACTTTTGTGACGGCTCAAGAGCCAAATTGCTTATTTACAAGTGACGGTGTCGTGTTTTAAAAGAGTAGGTCGTCGCGAACTCGGACGGCCTAGATTTAATCCGATCGACGCCGAGACTAAAGGGGACGGCGCCACAAGTAAGGTGACGCCGTTGCAAGACTAACGTGGCCAAGACGAACCCCATGATGACGGCACCGGACGCCACAAATCAAGGGTGACGCCGCATATGTAATCTTATATATAAAATCCGAATTTTTAGTTTTCGTGTAGTCTTTTGGTAAAAACCTAAACCGAACCAAGGCTGTCTTGTACAATATTTTAGGGTTCCAAACCCTATCTTACATCAAGATAAGTGTTTTACTTCATTAATTCAATTATTTCTTCAATTACTTGTGTGTATGCTTGCATGTTTCTCATGTCCGGCTAATTTACTTGTGTGTTTGCTTAGGGAATATGAAACTTAATTATTGAATATTGATTGGTTGTCTCTTATCTTAATTGTTAATGATCTAGTAATGCGATAGGTCATCCGTTGTGTAATTAATGCTTGATTAATCTTTGTGAACCTTTGTTTATAATACCTAGAGTTGTTGTAGGCTAAACCATCCGAAGAGTACCTTAGAGATAGAGTTTATAAATCCTAGAGACTTTGTAGGCGATAACCTTTGGTAGTTTCAAAGAGTTAGGGATAAACGCATACCCTACGACCTTAGACACACAACGCGATTAAGAATAAGGACGTGACAATTCAACTATCAATAGAAGATAATTAAGGAGTAATAAAACCTAAGTAAACACATCTTTAAACCATCATACGATCACACAATAATTAGACATAGACATACCTCACCACTAGATTAGATAATTAGATAAGTAGAGTAATCGGTAGAAATACCAAACCCCCAAATCCAAACCCCGATTCGTGATTTCCATTTCCTAAAAAAATATAAAAAAGATAAAAATAATCTTCCTCAACCCCAACCTTAGCGTAGTAACTTCTCACTAGCATTCCTATTCCCCTAGAGAACGATATCAATTCCTGAGGCTTACCATAATACTACTACTAAACGATTAGGTTCACGCTTAGGGTGTTGAAAAACTTGCTCGACGAAAAGGAAGTTCTTTGACCCGAACGACGCGGTAGCGTTATCAAGTTTTTGGCGCCGGGGAATAGAATAGCTAGTTAGGAGTCCACCTCGTTTAGGTTTCTTTGCTTGATTCCTATCAAGTAAATTTTTCTCATTTTAGCTTCCTCGTAGTCTATCCCCTTTCTTCGTGACCTTTGTTCGTAACCCCAACACTTTTCATCATGGAAGGTGATAACCAACCACCACTCAACAACCCACCACCAAATAAATCACTTTCCCTCAAAACCCAAACCAATGACCAACACAACCGGGGAAGCCGTTATGTGAGTAGAAACACCGACCTTCAAGATTTGCAGAAGGTATTCGATAGCACAATTAGGGAAGCTGTTGAGAAAGTGGTCAACGCCTCTGTAGTTGGCTCCATGATCAACAGAATTGAAGATGGCTTAGTAAATGTGAATGAGGAGGATAGTGCTTATTTTAATCTTTACCCCACTAAGGAAGAGGTTGCTATCACCAATACATAATCGATAATCCCCGATCACCCATCATTAGAATATGTCCAAAGATTAGGAGAGGAAATCCTTGGAACCTAAAAATTCCTTGTATGATCGGATATAGGAATGTCGAACATGCTTACATAGATACGGAATCTCCCATTAATGTGATGTCATCTCCTATTTATAATGACATTATGAATGAGCGACTTAAGATTAGGAGAGACCCTAAGTATCCAGGTGGAGTTTGCAACTTTGTGGGAAGAGTCAAGGATGTACATGTCTTTATAGGAAATTTCACCTACCTAGTTGATTTTGTGGTCCTAGAAGATGTAGGATGCGTCATTGACTATAGCTTATCCCAAGTAGTGCTAGGAAAGCCGTTTGTTGAAACATCTAAAATGAGCCATAACAAGTATGATGGAACGGTTAGGTTTAAGGAAGAAAATGAGAGATCACATAGGATGCCTTGGAAGATGAATGAATATGGCCATCTATCCCTTTTGAACGAGACAATATTAGAGCTGGGACAAAAGCAAGGATGATGTTGAAAAAGGTTACAAATTCATGTGAGAAAGAGGCTTCTTTATTATAAGGATTGCTTGACCCTATGGCCTAGGTATAGAGTCGATGAAAATTTTGTCAACATGATAGAATTCTCATTGAGAATGCAAAACGAGACCACGTATAAGGCAACTACCAGTCTAGCTACAAGACTCTTAAATAAAGAAAAGCTGGGAGGCAACCCATGCTTAATTGTTTGCTTGTTTGTGTCATATATCTTTTGTTGATTGATTATTCTCATGTTTAAATTTGTAAAAATTATTTATTTTGTTTTAACCTCGCCTAATTACATATAAAGGTATTTTACATAAAGGATAAGTGTAGGGAGGATTACACACGCTTTCAAAAGAAACGTAAACATGAGAATTTCAATTAATTAAAAGATATACATGTGTGTTTGTTCGAGTCAAATGCTTGTATCGAGTCATAATGGTGTTTTGCGGAAATTTTTCATTCTAAAGATGTAAATTTTCTAGAATTTTTTCCGAAAAATCGCAGACCAGTTTTTGTCGATAACCCGACGGCGCGTCAGATCGCAACCGACGCCGAAGGAGCAAAACAACTGATTACTTTTTCTCGTTTTCTGAGCTACTTATAATTTTTGGAATTTTCCAGGTCTTAATTTTCCAGAAATTCAGTAAACATCCATTCCACAAGCATTATATCCTAGTTTAGTAGAGTCTTATATATATATTATTATCACGATTTTACGCGAAGGTTTCGTTTGTTTTCTTCAAGTGTGCATGTTTAATTTATCAAGAAGGAGATACATAAGATGAGAATGAGCTTTTCACGCAAACGTTCTTCTTGAAGAAAGATGTAACCACCACTTTACATGGATCCTACCGAGCTAATCAGGGGAGTACTAGTTTCTTTCATCTTTTATTACCAAAGAGGTCAAGCCAAGTAATACTCACCATGGGTTGGAATGGCCCTAAGGTCTGACCAAAGAGGTCAAGCCAAAGGCACGTGTTCATAGTTGTGTGGCATAGACTTAAAATTTTACACATAGGTTATTCACATAAATGTGTTAAAATCATGTCCAAAGAAGCATGAAAAACAACTTTGTAACACTTATTTTAAAAACTTTTGGTAATGACACTGTAGTGATCATCATTGTTCACGGTAGCTCCAATCGAACTCGCAGGGAGGCGGAGGACTAGGTCAGCGCGAGGCAATAACCGGAAATCCTTTAGGTGTGATTGTGCACACCTCCTTAAACCCCATTTATAGTTTGTTCTAGTGGGTGAGCCGTACATCCCAAGTGTCCATAGCATCTAGTTTTTAAATTCATGAAAAACTTGTTTCACTAGTATAGGTCACTTAATTTTACAAAAACAATTTTCCACGAATCAAATAGTAGGTCACAATGAGTATGGTATTTAGGCGTGTAAATTAAGACCCTTATTAATGTTATGATTACGATATGTATTATTCCATATTGCATTCAATTAGGTGCAAAAAACAAGTAACAATTATGCACATAAAGAATCACAAACATATAAACATAAAACATTAATAAACACATATTGTTCTGAAATCTCTCGCGAGTCTTCCCCAAAAGGAGAACCATAAGACCGTCACTAGGTGCGAAACCTAGATCACCCCATACATCACAAAAGCAATGAAAGTGAATTATATAAAAAAAACACATAAAATATCATGGCAAACTAAATTAACTTTTAATTATGCTATTTTATGTATTTAATTAACAATGTAATTCTAAGTAACAATTTAATTCTAATTAATAATTTAATTCTAATGAACAATTTAATTCTTATTAACAATTTAATATCATTAGTTTGTGTCTAGGTATTTTTTTATTAATAATTAACAAGTATTGCATTATAGTTGTCAAAAACAAAAATAAAACGAATAACTAATTAGATTTCATGCAGCCTTTTAACATGTTTAGTAAAGCGTGTAACCCATAATCACAAAAACAAGATGACTCGTGAGGCCACTGTTGGGATTTTAAATCTAGTTAACTAAGTAACACTACGAGTACGCAGCGGAATTTGGATCTAGTTTATGCAATTAGGATAACACATAATTAATAAACAATAATAAATAAAATGGATCAAGAAAATTAACCCTCGTAGTCACCCGCAAGTAGTTAACGAACAAGAAACCAAGTATTCAAAACGAATACTTCTACGAGTCCACACACAAACACTTAACCACGAATACGCCCGATAAAGATAGTCGTGAACGTTAACCCAATCAACCCTTGAATACTTGAACAAACCACGAACAAAGAAAACCCAAGAAACTATTCTTTTCTTTTGTCCGAGATCTTCAGCAACAACCCAAGAACTATTATGTTATGTCCGATATCGGGTGACACGATCCGATATACTTTTGCCCTTTTTTCCGAGAATGACTCAAAACCGAAACCAATCCTTTGTCTTGCTTTCACGATCAACTAGGAGCATGCAAGAAGAATCAAAACAAAAACCTAAACAAAACTTGGATCAATGATTATGCAAGTTTAGGTATTCGAAAAAAACAAACGACCCTAATCGGATATTACAAATCCGATTGGGTATTGAGTTTTTGTGCGGAGATAGATCGATTTAGAGTAGCTGAGAGTTTTTGGGATATATGCGTGGGGGGTATATACCCTCCAAAACCTAGTGTACTTGGGCTCAAACTTGAGCTCCAAGTTACTTCACTTTCCTAATCCAAACACATCTCAACTTAACCCATTATACACGATGCAAACACCCCTTATTGACCGGTCAATGGTTTTGGATCCAATAGGTAATCGGGTCAAATTCGTTGAACAAAAGTCGGGTCAAATAAAGTCCAAGTAGTAAACGTATACGATGTACTCTCGTGTTTAACGTGTGTGCCCCCATAAGCTCACACACTTTTAGTCGTTTTCGTACGTATCAACTCCCACATTCCTAAAAAGTTAAAACGTATATTTATGTAGTTAGGGTGTTATTTGCGTGTTCTTTTAGAGCAACTAAGCATCTTTTTAGTAATTAAACGAAAAAAATGCCAGCGTAAGAGGGTGTTTAGTATTCTCGAAAAATAAAGAAGAAAACATCGTTGTTAGGGAACTTATTATATTTTTATTTTAAACAACAATAATTCATAACTGAAAGTTTAGGAAAAAAAAAAAAAAAAAAAAAAAAACGACTTATTCATGCAGTAGTAGAGAAAGAAGACATACTTTACTTTGTAAACATATAAGCAATCCTACTCATTATTTTATTTTATTTTTACATGGAAACAAATATTCTGTAACGTACCACCCATGCAACATTATATGCAGCCCAATGCCATTCTTTCTCTCTATTATTAAGTCGGTGTCTTATTTAGTTACCATATATTATAATTGCCTTCCGGTAAAAAAAAGTATATATATTATAATTGCCTTCCGGTAAAAAAAAATATATATACAGTATATTATAATTGCCTTATTTCAATTAGGTCAATCTTGTTGTGCAAGGTATATGGATTGTATAAATACGGGACAAAGAAAAGAAAAAAGACAAGCAATAAATAGTTGCTCTTTATAAAAACTTTTCAATAAGTAAAACCCAAAGCGACTATCAATTTGTGAGGGTAGCCGGGTAGGTTTGCGAGTGTTTTGTTATAATTCACGCAATCACTTAATGACTGATTCACCTCTAAAGTCGTCACTGGTGACGGAAGAACCGAAGGTTATCAAACAGGCGGTGAAGGGAACTGACAAGTTTAAACGAACGAAGTCGGAGAATTTAAATGGTGATGACATCGCAAAGTTGAAGTCATACAATGATCATGACTTTGATGAGTTGATCAGTGATGGAGAGAGCAGTGATGAAGAGATCAGTCATGAAGAGTTCATAATTATGGTCAAGGCTTTTATTTGTGAGCAAGAAAATTTGATCAAACAGCGCAAGCAGCACCTAATGACTGATTCACCAGTAAAGCAGTCACTGGTGACGGAAGAACCGAAGGTTATCAAACAGGAAGTGAAGCGAACTGACAAGTTTAAACGAACGCAGTCGGAGAATTTTAATGGTGATAACATTGCAAAGATGAAGTCATACAATGATCATGACTTTGATGAGTTGATCAGTGATGAAGAGAGCAGTCATGAAGAGTTCATAATTATGGTCAAGGCTTTTATTTGTGAGCAAGAAAATTTAATCAAACAGCACAAGCAGCACCTAATGACTGATTCACCAGTAAAGTCTGTCATCGGTGACAGAGGAACTGAAGGTTATCAAACAGGCAGTGAAGCGAACTGACAAGTTTAAACGAAAGCAGGCGGTGACAAGTTTATATGGTGATGAGCGCTTGGGTCGTGTCTAGTCCCGTATGGAATAAGGATTATGTCGTGGGCTAAGTTATCTTTATTTATTTTAATTGGTAGCTAGGTCGTGTTTGTCGTAGGCTAAGCCAATTGTCATTGTCAATGTTTGGTTAAATGTTATCATTGTAAGGTTATAAATACGTGCCATTATAATGAATGAAATCATTGTTATTTCAAACAAATAGTCCTCTTCTCTTCTCTAATATTCTTAATGAACTTGCGTCCGCTTGAAGTGATGCCTTATCTCGATACAACCTCAACGGGTCTTATCAATTAGCTTGCAATAGTGGTAGTGACTCACTAAGGTGGGACAAAATGGGGTACCAAGATCACATGCAAAGACCAGTTTTGGCGCGTGAACCCCATGACGGGGTGTTTTGTTAGCACGTGAAGGACACAAAAGGGAGGTGTGGTTCGGTGAAGTCCAGCACCTAATGAATGATTCAACCATTCAGACTCCTTAAAAAGTTACTAACAGTATCTTAGCAAGTGTATTTGTCCATTTTATCCGTTTGAACATATAGTTTGAACTCATCTTAATTTTAAATAGGGTAAATTGCAAATTATGTCCTTAAAGTTATCGATTATTGCAATCGCCCATGAAAAAAAAAAAAAACTTAATTCCAATTGTATTCCTAAACCCTACGTGGCAGTGCAAAAACGCCCACGAAGCATTTTCTCTAACGATCCTCCCGTTAGTTGGACCAAAAGCCCGCGAAATGACTAAACTTTAGGGGCGAAATTAATTTGCAAGTATATATCATTGTTAACAAGTTCCTGATTTGCTGCCTATATCAGTATCTATTGTAGTACACATGTTTGTGATGACATGTAGTAACTGGTTACCAAATGAGCAGTAGGATGCCTTTCAATAAAAATATAATTAGGATGCCTTTCAATAAAAATATAATTAGCATTACTCGATAACATCGTAAACTTACGACCGTTTGAACTTTGAACCCTGTGACCTGTATATATGGATGATCCTTAAGAACACTATGTACCAAACACCAAAACACTAATATCCGCCACCCACCACCATCTCATACGACGACCACCGCCACCATCACATAAACATCATGTGATCATTTTCAAGCACTTTTATCGTTTCTATGTGTTATCTGGATTGTAATGTGATCGATATTCTACAAAAGTAATAACAAATAATGGTTTCGTCGTAAAAGATATATTATAAAAGCTCTCAACTTTGAGCAGATAGCAATGGGTAAAAATGGATCAAGTCAAGTAAACCCACCAGCAATTTTTGTTCCATTTTAATAAGAAGCGAAAAATGATAGAAAAGCGAGGTTGACTCATTTGAGAGGCGTGAACCATTAATGTCATCCTTATATGGATAACTTCACATATTCATGAGTATGAACATGCATATTAGTACTAATCTTGAATAATAATCATGGAAAATCAATACCACAAATGCTAAAACAATAATAAACCAAAATTCTCACAATTCTATGCCTCATCTATATCTATATATCTATATACTATATAATAAACACTCACATGTTACAACCCTATGGAGCACATTTTGCAATCAATGCGCTGATGTGTCTTGATTCTAATTGGTCGAAGATTTAATGCATACAACACACCATTGCACACCCCTTTAAGCTATTTTTTTAATCTAAAATTCAATTAAATTATTTAGGTAACTCATTGAATGCGTACTCTTTATAACACCATCTTAATTATTGACACAAGAAAATCAAATCAATTATCCTCAATTCATGGTTTGAAATCAAATCTTCCTCTCCAATATTTCAAATCCTCTTCAATTCATGTGTGTTTCTAGCTACGGTGATCTAAATATGGCATCGATTGAACCAGACCGATTTCTGTCAAAGAGTCAGCAAGATTGTAATATGGAAAGGATACATGACGCGTTTTGTGTGTATCAAAAAAGGTTTGAATTTCGATTATCCCCAATTGTATATCAATTAGTTAATTTCTTTTGTTATAATTTTATGTTATGTTATTATTTATGAATCAATACGAACAGTTTTATAGATGTCTCTAAATAATCATATATTTAATTGTGTTTTTATGCTTTCTTATTATTCACTAATTCATGATTAAAATCCCTAAACGAATATTTGTGGGAAATGTTTACTATGATACTTGGTGGTTTATGATAGTTTGACCTTTTAAAAAAAATAGTATTGGTCATTTAGGAGTTTGGAATCCTATAATTGATTTGGTGGAAATTAATTTTGAAAAAAAAAAAAAAAAAATAATAATTGAGCCTAAAATATGGAGTGTTAATTTTAGCAAATCTTGTACTATATAATTGAGGTAAAATTTTAGTCTAATGCACACATCTTTCTTCCTACAACTAATTCTTAATATCTAATATCTTATGGCTACCTACGTTGCAGGTTTCATCAACGATTTGTCTACAGTTAAAGACAATGTGAAGCTGCGAGTACGAATTGTTCGCACATGGTTGCAGCCTGTTTTTGAAAAGAACCACGTGAATAATCTTGAACTGATACTAATGGATGAGCAGGCAAGTAAATAAGTTTTGTTTGTTTAATCTATAAGATGGTAAAGCTGTTATACTTCAAGGGTACAACCTTGGAGAAATACAACCAAAATATAGGATTGTGAAAAAAGGACTGCGACTAAGCTTTTTAGCGAACACGTTGCTGGAACCATGTCCTAATTTTACAGGATATGTCCATGGTTTTCAGTTTCGGCCTTTTAACTCAATTGTTGGACTAAAAAATGAGGATGATGGACAGTTTGGTACATTCTTTCATTTTGTTTTGCACAATTATAATTATCATGCAATTGTACATATTTTTAAAAAATTTGATTTATTTTTTTCATATAGCCAGACGTTATAGGTCAAGTGGTCGCGTGTGGTGATTTGGATAGTTTTGACAAGAATGGAATGGCGGGAAAGAAGAAACCACTGGTGCTCATAGATTCTGAGTATGTTTTATATACATTTTTAACTGAATCACTTAACAAGTTTACGCATTTTTAAGATTCCATGTTTTAAATCTGAGTCATGATAATTTTTAGAGGTGTTGAAATGAACTGCACTTTGTGGGGGATCATTTGCTCAAGAATTTTGTGATTTCTTGGCTAAATGTGATGATCATGGTCTGATTATTGTTGTAGTTCAGCTGGCCATGATGAAGATTTGGGATGGTAAATTGTTTAAATACCTAACAAATATACTGTATTTATTTTCATCTTTAGTGTACTAAAAAAAATGTGTTGGTAATCATGACTTTAAAACATTTTTAGGAAAAATGGGAGTGCATAATGGATATAATGGAACAAAGTTACATCTTTTTAATGGCAAAGACACTATCGACACAACTTTATTCAAAGACGTTGATGATTTTAGACAAAGGTAATGTTCAAATCTCATCTGCAAATTTTATAAATAATAGGATTTTCAGTTGTAAGGAATATTAGCAAATTTGTAGTTTTAATGGCAACAACATATGTAATAAACAAAAGCATTTAGCAAATTTTGACGTTTTAGGTGTTCCACATGTTTGAAACATTACCCATATAACAATATCCTGTATCAAATGTTTAAACCAGAACACTCAAATGTTTGAAACATTATCCGTTTTGTAAACCCTATAGCAAATGTTTAAACTGTTACACGTAAAAATGGTAACGACTCTTTGATGAAAAAAAATCTTTAAACAACTGTAATTATGGAATCTTAATATGCAGTTTGGCTGATAAGCAACGTAATGAGAAGTCCGAAAATGCTAACTCGCGTATATATGTTGCTTCGAAAAACTCCACTAAAGAAGATTTTGTTCTAAAGTCGCCGCTCAGAAACATTGTCGACTCCATGGATGTGGGACAGTATTTTAATGACCGACCTATCACAAAGATATCTTTTAATGTACTACATAAATGTTCAACCATAAGTTACCTTAACATGAATTTGTAAACTTATTTATGTAGGGTGTGCATTCGATAATTGTTGGAACCATATGTACTGTAGTGGCATAAGGTTATCTTGGGGCATGAGGTTATCATACCAAGATTGAGAATTACTGCTTTCACACATAGACAACTATATGTGGCTTTTTCACGCGTCAAAAGCAAAAAGAGTTTAAAGGTTGTGGCTTGTGATTCTGATGGTAACCTATCAACAAAAACTACAAATGTAGTATATAAATAAGGTCTTCACGGCCTATGATCAATGTTCGCGAGGTATTTTTTTAAAACATTGCTATTTAATATATAGTTTACTACCATATATCAATATAATTTGTCTCATTCAGTAATTATGTATTTATGTAGGCACGTGCAGGTGCTTCAACAAATATTGCTTCAAATGATTATGCCAAGTAAATGTTTTTGTAAGTAACAATATTATTTATTTAGACGTTAATACGATGCACTACTAATAATCTTAGTAATTGCATGTGATGTGTAGGTTCATATTCATCTTTGGATTGCTTCGTAGTTTCAAGTCACACCTATTGAGAGATATAATTCACACGATGGACGTTCATTACATAGATATTAACAACCATTGTATTTTATACGATCGTTTTGTTACAAATTATTGTTGTATTCACAAAACGTTTCAAAGTTTTTACATTCGTTGTTATTTCTTACTTCATTCTAACACTTAATTTCTTGATTCAAAAATTCTTTAAAAACCCCGTGATTCCACGGGTCAATAAGCTAGTATCCTATAAACGCACGCAAAAATGCCACTATGCTTGGTCTTTCAATTCAGTTACATTCCTTCATTGGCATATTGATATTAAACATGCTACTGCATCATTCAACCATCATCCCATCAATAATATTGGTCCATAACTGAAGCTTTTTTTGGCAACTTTTCAAGTCAGTCTATCATCAATATAAAAATCTCAACTTCTTCAAAAGGAGCCATCGCTAACATGTTTGGTAGACACACCATATAACTAACATAAACTGACCCCGAACGTGTAGGCCTTTTGGCTCCAACTAATCCTACTTGATATATTGCAAATTTCACAAGTAACTTTTGCAAATCTAAATCATGGACCATTTGATCATACCTCTTTGCAAAAACGAAGAGTAAATTGCACAAAATGGTTTAAGTCCTTCATACGCTAATCCTGCAAAGAATGTGACCACATGTTGTTCTACATTTCCGACATTGAAACACCGAGTAGAGAAGCACGGTTAAGCTATATCTGATAGGAATTATGGGACCTTGCGGTTGCCTATATCAGTAAGTTTAATATACCCTTCTACAAAATATAATAATCTTTAAAAGGCTGAAATGTTAATAACATGTAAACAACCCAATCCTTCAAAGAAGAGGGGATATCATTATTCCCGCATATAGAAAGACCATTGCAATCTTTTACCCATCAAACACTCCCTCCAAAAGTATATAATTTTGACGAATGAAGGTTGTATTGATCAAAACAAAGGTTAAAGTCGTAAAAATTTGAATCAAAATAAAATAAACCCACTAAATATGTAAAAACTAAAAACTAATATAAATTTATCAAAAGGGAAAATTGTCTAAATGGATCGTGGAGTGTTCATTCCGGGCTTTATTAGATTTGAAATTTTCTCTTTCCAAAATTAGATCGAGCCAATTGAACGACTGGCCAACTTTAAAATATATGCGACACGTGTCATTTTTTATTATTAAAAGACAAAAAGGAGGAATGTATTTGTAAGGTATGTGTAAGTATGTGAAAGGTATTTTGCATAGGGCGACTAGTATTTTTTGAGCGACTTGTATTTGATGACTTTTTAGTTTTGACTTTTAACAAATTTTTAAAAATTAAATAAATAACCATATAGTACAATGGCTAACAAATAAACACATACTACACACTCTCTCAAATTAAACACACACTAAACACTCTCTCGTATTTGTCATCTTCAACCATCACCACGACCGGATCTCACTAGCACTCGGCCTCACCACCACCCAGCCTCACAACCACATGCCATAACCCTATATTTCAACCAACAAAGGTTTATCAAAGTTTTGAGGTAATGTTTTTTGTTGATTAATACTATGACTATTAATCAAGTTTTGAAGTTTTCTTCTTGTGTTTCTACATCCTTTTGTAGTTTTGACTTTTTAGAATTATTTTTGTTACAACCGCCTCTCCGTTGTTCAGTAATCACAATCATTGTTGCGATGAGACTTTTGAGAAACTTGGTTTGTCGGTAATCACCAATCGTTGTGCTATTTTTGCGAATGTTTTGTGGTAACTTGTGAATCTGATTGTCGATTATATTGTTAATTTATAATACAATTTTGGATCATAAGTTGTGGTACGCTTACTATATTATTGCTCTTCAGTTTACTGTGAGGCCTGCATCAGCATACTAGATGATGGGGTAATTAAATGTCAAGTTTCTGACTGCCAGCATCCAAGTGGATCACAAAAGGTGTTTAAGAAGCAATAGACTGGTGAGTTTTGGTGGTTCTCTAGCTACGCTTTAATTCGGCTGCATTTTTTACATTGGTGACAAAATGTGTGGGTTGGATATGCTCGAACCAAAACATTATTGTCAAATATATTTCATTACAACTAATTGCCCTTTAGTGTGTCGATTTCTTTAGTTATTTGAATAAAGTTATGTATGAGGTTTAGAAATACACTTTGGGAGAATTTTAACCTATTACGATAAATTTTAACCTATAACGGCTCATATATAATAGACGAGGCAAATTTTCCCACCACTAGAGTTATGGTATCAAGAATGCTTGTCTTAATTGTTTTTGGATCACATCTTCTGTATGGTTCTATGGTTTTCTAGGTCTTTGGATTCATCACCAGCCACTGATGAACCTTTAAAGTTTCCAACAAGATACAAATTTTCTGTAGTGGTGGACTGTTCATGTCTCAAAATTTCATCCAGGGTTTGTTGTAATATCTTTGGCCTAAGCTTTCTTAATAACTACTATTTTGTAGCATGACCAAAAATGTCAATTTTCTGCAATGAAATATCTTACTAATATCCAACAGCTGAGATTGGTATGTTTAAAACAAAGGGCAAATGTTTTTAAAAAGTATCATACTTGCCATCATTTGCTTTTGTGGGTAGCGAACAAAATGTTTTGCTTTTGTGGGTACTTTTATTTCAAATTCATCCTTTTTAGGGTACTATGTGACATTTTTCCCTTCGGGAAAAAAAATTCTATTAGCTAAGAGGGGCAAAAATGTCCAAAAAAGTCGCAAAATACCAAAAAAAATGATGAATTTAAAAGGAAAGTACCCACAAAAGCAAAAGGTTTTGTTCGCTACCCACAAAAGCAAATGGTGGCATGTATGATACTTTTTAAAAACATTTTCCCTAAAACAAATTGTGAAAAACTAGAAGGGAGGTTGAATAGTTTTACCGTTTAAAATTATTTTGATTTGAATAACAATGGGCGAATTTAAACAATATAGATAAACAAGAATAAATAATATGCAAGTAAAGGAAGAAACGGTCAAACCACAACACGATTGTTACATAGTGGTTCGGTCTACAAGGACTCTTTTTCCTTGCCCTACTCCACTCCCCGAGTGTCCAACTCGAGAGTTATCTCCAATAATCAACAAGCTCCTTTAGCCGACGGAGAAAACCTTTACACGTCGCTTACACAATATTTCCGACACAAAGCTAGATGTCGAGTTCTTTTACAAGGGCACAACCACACCCGACACACTAAGTATTTTAAGGACTAAAATACTAACTACTCATACTCAGAAGTTTATGATGATTTTGTACAAACAATGATGTATGAATAACAACAACAATACCAATAATAAACAAACAAGACTTGCAACAATTCGTTGAAGCTTGGAATGCCTTGATCTTCTTTGCTACAAAAGATGATCACTAAAAAGGAAATGAGAATGAGTTAGGGAATGAGAGAATGTATGTGTTTTATCCTTAGAAGGGATGAGTAAACAACTTGGTTTGGCTTGCTATTTATAGCCAAATGTCTCAGCAACTCATGGATCAAACGGAACCAAAAATTTGGTTCCGTCCTTGTTAATTTATGGTTCCGTGTCTAAAATCTCAACAAAATATTTACCATAATTAAGATCTTAACATATCTAACCAAAATTACATTTGATATGTTGAGTGAAAGTCTAAACAAGATATCTAATAAATCTTTTAAGAATTTTCATGATGATGCAACACATGATGTAATATACATTTTTCATTTTTAGTTTTATATGTTTATGTAAATAAACATTGTAATGTACATGTTAGCAAAATTTTTGTAAATACTAATTTGCTTGTAAAAGACTAGAGATGTAATGTGTCTTTTTGTTTAATAACCAAAATGACAAACTACCATTTTGTTAACAAACATCGAAAACATTTTGTGTTTAAAGAAAAACTTGTAGCTATATGTAAAAGTCTTGACTTGATTTATACTTTTGCTAAAATGAAATTTATTATTGTTAACAACAAAATATAGCAAAGATCGTAAAATATAAATAATGTTTTTTAGCGATATTTGTATTAACACAAATGATTAACAATCGATTAAAAAACATTGACACCATTAGGCATCAAATTCATTTACACGAACCTAAAACAGAGACATTATAGATTTTAAAACTATTCCTTGTAGTGAACCTAAGTTGCACTTGAAAGTGCAAAGATTGTAATAGGAACATTCACACTAATATGGTTGTAATTGTTGAACTGGAACAAAAAATATGCCAAAACTATGCTTTTCGTTCTATTTTGGTGTGATGTATACAAATATAATTGATGATTTTGGAATTTATATGACAACTATAAAAAAGGAATGATTATATAGTTTAATAGTATCAGTTTAGGTTGAATATGATGTTATTATGTAACAAAGTGAAATATGTATGCTTATGTCTTTCTGGTTACTATCAAATTTTGTAGGAACCTAAAAAGAAACCCCCATTGTTGTCATCTTTTTCTTCCCCAGATACAAACCCTATCAAACATGTCTTCATCTTCTTCCAACTATTCGAACCCAAATGAAGTTGTTGAAAACGAATGTAAATGCCATCTTCCACTTATGAGCCTCACCTCTTGGACCAAAGAAAACCCTTGTAGACGATCTCTTGTTTGTCCTAACATATATAAAACTGGAATCAAGAAATGCAAATTTTGGGATTGGTTTGATCCAGAGTTGGATAATGATTGGTACATATATCATTTGTTCGAGATGTATACGCTTCTTAATCCATCGCAAAGACAAGAACTGCAAAATGCAATAAGAAGCAACTCAAGAATGATTTGAAGAAAAGTAAAAAAAAAATCTTTTTGTACGTCATATGTCATAGTATTTGTTGTGTTCTCTTGGTTTGTATTGGTAATGAAGTAGTGATTATTTGGACTGTGATATTTTTGTAATCAAGAAATTAGTTGTATGATGTATTTCATGTGTGTATAATTGAATCTAGGTTTTTGTAATCAAGAAACTGGTGTACATGTTATGCATATGATGCATTTATTTATGCATATGTTGCATTTGCTTAGACTGGATGTTTGTTGTGATATGGCTTTATGGATATGTCCATTTAGCCGTTGAATTCTTGTAACTTGTTTATACATATGCATATGTTGCATTTGTTTATGCATATGATGCATTTGTTTAGACTGAATGTTTGTTGTGATATGGCTTTATGTATATGTCCATTTAGCCGTTGAATTCTTGTAAATTGCTGATTGAGTCATAATTATTATATCACCATTTGAGGAAAAAAAAGAATATTGCATTTGTTAATGAAGAAAGTATTTGTATGATATTGCACATGGACTACATTTCCATGTCTACACATGGAGTGCACAAAGACGCAAAATAACACAAAGACACAACACACATATGACTTGAAAACTGGAATATAAGATACATTAGATACTGCATTTCCATAATTCAAAGTGGTCAAAAGCAATAGTTTACTAATATGCAACAATAATTGTATCCATATGCGGAGTGGCGGAGCGTAAAACATGATCACGGGGGGCATCAAGCGAAAAGTTAAATACATGTCGGAAAATGCCAATTTTTAGCATAATTTGAAACAAATCGGGTCGGGTAAGCTATAATGCAATTAACACTAGTTATAAATTTAGGCGTCGATAAAATAAAATCCAGTTGGTAATTTCAAGTACTTATTTAGACTTTATAATATATATTAACGGATCATGTATGAAAATTAAACAAAAAGTTAAGAAACCAAATGTAGTAAAGGTTGGTCGTGGTTTATATGAATAATTTAACGACAAGGAGCAAATTAACCTTAAATAATAACCTTCTTGTTAACAAAATCATGTTAAAAAATATATGATAATCACAAAAACCAACTTTATCTAAAGTTACTCTATTCACGTCAGTATATAACTATATATTATGTTTCGAAAGAGAAAAAGAAATAATATTTAAATATTATGTATACCCCTACTAACCAATCCTCTCCCTACTATCCTTTCGAGCATTTATAGAACCATTAAAACTATCCATTCAGCCGATGTCAGCCAAATGATGGTTTAATCAGCGTGGTCTCCGTTGATTAACCAATCACCACGACACGTGGGAATGAGGGATGGTTTTTGTGGATGTTTTTTTTTTGTTCTATCACACCTCCTATCATTTCACAGTTCCCTATCTATCTTCTTCCATAATTTCCGATCAATAAACCCACCGGAAAACTCTAATATTTTAGATTAAAGAACTCTTTAATTGTTGTCCAGCTGAAGAGACGAGGGCACTCATATTTGATGGACGAGGGCACCGGACATTTTTGCAATAAATTTTACATTTTTTCTTATAAATTTTGTGTATCCGCAAGAACTCCGTTGGCCCCCCACTACTTCTAACATGGCTCCGCCCGCCTTTGTCCATTGTACATGCTCTAAGGTCTTCAAAGACGATCTTGGAGTTAGCCCCATAATCATACTTTGATTTACATAGACAGTTTGGTGAGCCGCTCCAAACACACAATAAGCCCAAAACAAGGGGCCATAACATCAACTACTAACAAAGTAAACAAGAAAAGTAGCCTCAAGAAGCGATATAATGAAATGTGAAGAAGAAATGGTGAGCATGTAGCCACGCTCATCAAGCCACCGCCACGTTCTTTAAGACGAAAATAAAATGAGCTTCCTAAAAAATAAAGAAAGCTCACAAGCTTCTTCACGCAAACGAACACTAAAAATAAAAAGCTCACTGCCCACTCAACGAACTCCAAAAAGCTCTGCTCCAAACATGCTGCAGCTGACCCCAAACCCCAAAATTTTATTCCCTTTTCATCTTATTCCTTCACTCAACAAAAGCTGCTGCTCTTCACCCTTCATCTCCAAATTCAATCGGTATATCTATCATTACATTCAATCTAATTGTTAACTTATATATATTTCATTCTTTTTTGCATATTCTGTAACTGTAACTCTTTATTGTAAAACCGCTATATAACAATCTCCTGTAACTGTTTAACAACGATATCGTAACTTATTTGTTCGTATTTCCGCATCATCTATTTGTAACTCAACTTGTACATTCTTTTTAATTCATGACTGTTAAGTGTTAACTCATTTGCTAAAATTTATGTGTTTAGATATAGTTTAAAATCTCTTTTGATGTTGAATGGTATGCAAGTGAGATATTGTATTACCAAGACTCGCAACTGATTTAGTTTAAGCTTGTTAACTGATTTGTTTTGATGGATGGATAATGCCGTGAACTATAACCGGCTTGCAGGCCAAGTTTTATTTATATTTCTTCTTTAAATAGGGCATTCTTAGGTATTATTGAATTTGAGTAGAAAAGAGTCGAGAACTGGTCTTCTCAATCACTGGTGTGGTAAACCATATTACACACCTCCGACAATACATATTACAAATTGCTTAATCTGCAGCCGCCCGCTTGATGTCACTTTTTAACTACATATTGTAATGATACATTATATGTAATTTCGAGTATTAACTTATTTGTTTCAGCTCGTGCGTAATGTATACATGTAATTTAACACTACATTTGCTTCGATTCGTGGTTGCTGACTGATTTGTTATAATTGAAGTTTAATTAATATGTAATTTGATGTTCTGCGGGAGGTTTCGGTATTTATTAGTATAGATTAATATGTGTTAAATTATGTCAGTTTGGATTTTTAGCTAACGAGATAAGTGGTTAATTTGAGATGGTGTGGAGAGGTGGAAGAGGACGTGGTCGTGGTGGTTTTGGTTCCAGTCAACGTTCTTGCAAAGAAGAACCCTATATTTTGTTTCCTGTAAGTCTTTTTCTTCTTTTTTTTAAATAATGTTTAGGAGTACTAAAGTGCTTGTATCCTAGTGGTACCTTTGAGATGATGCTCGTAACCAAATGGTCGTGGGTTCAAGTCCTGTCTATGAGATATTTGTTATGTTGTATATATTGTGAGATTGTTAGTTTGCTTTTTCAATACACAAATTATTAGTTATTTGTTAAAAAACATACAACTATGATAATGTACTTGATTAATAATGTAATGGGTGCTGCCTCGGCCTAACATCCATGGATTTTGCGGGTAGTAGTGAGTGCTACTTTTTTTTTATAAAAAGCCTTGATTTTTTATTATTTTTTTCTTCTAAATGCACCTAGTACGAATAATAATTGTGTTTAACACCTAGTCAATTGTTGTCCGTCCCTGATAATGTACTTGATGACTACTTGATTTAAGGGTATGTTTGCTATTGCTTATTAAAACTGCTTGTTGTGTTTTGAAATTATCTGATAAGCAGTTCTGATGTTGTTTGAGAGTAATTATTCAAAGTTTCAAACTGTTTTTTTGTTCACATGAGGGTGAAAAAAGCAGTATTGCATACTCAGTATGGGAGCTGCTTATTCAAAACTGCTTATCTAATTATTAAAAAACAATATATTACTTCATAATATTGTACTTGATATTTGATTTAAAGGGTCTTCTTGATTGGTTAAACTGTTTTTTTGTTCACGTGAGGGTGAAAAGTGTGTATTGCATACTCAGTATGGGCTGCTTATTCAAACTGCTATCTAATTATTAAAAAACAATATATTACTTCATAATATTGTACTTGATATTTGATTTAAAGGGTCTTCTTGATTGGTTATTAAGAGGGTGTTGGGGATTGTTGTTTGGAGTAGATTATGGTTATTTCATGATTGCGTTTGCAGATAATTGTAAACAGTGTTTGAGAAATTATATGAACAAAGTGAGTGTTACGCAGTTTGAAACTCGTAATCTGTTTTAATAAACCAATCCAAAGCACCCTCTATAATTGTTTTTATTGCATTATGATACATCAGATTATAGTTTGTGGGTGTTTGGGATCAATTATCGAAACTGCTTTTTGATTGAATGAGGGTGAAATAAGCAGTTTCTTTGTAATCAGTAACGGAGTTGCTTATTCCAAACTGCTTATCGGATTATTTAAAAAAGCTTAAAGCAGTTTTTATACGCAATCTCAGATGCATACAATTTGATAGTATCTAGTAACTGAGAATATTTAGTTTTTGTCCTACACCATGAAAAAATTGATTTTTGAGCGTCGGCTGAAATATTTTGTACGCGAGATTGTGTTTAATCGATTTCGTTATAGCATGAAACCGTTACAAGTCTTGATCTTTTTAGTTGTGTATTGACTCTGAGATGATATACATGCATTGAAGAGGTTATATAGATTGCATGATCTTCTATGCTTTGGTGTTTAATATTAAAAACTTATATTTGTCATTGCAGGAAATCAAGGAATTCCCTGCTGTCAATCCTCAAGAAATAGATGAACAGTTAAGGAAATTAGTGTCATGGGGTAACGATTTGCAGAAGTTTTGGACTTCATCTTCATATCATTTGGACGATGCCCGTCAAGGAGCCGAAAGTAAGCTTCCATTCCTTAAACTATTATTTTTTATACACAGGACTGATTCAGCGTCAGTTTTCGAAGTTGAATAGTTGTAATTATATTTACTTAGATGACTTCTGTTTGGTTTTCAGGAAATATCATGTTATTTATCTCCTAATTCTTTCTCGGACTCCATTTTTTATTTTATGTTTTAGCTATTTTAAAGTCTAATAAACCATTTTATTAATTGTGGTGGCAGAGAATGGAGGTCTAAAGAGGCGCCCACTTTCGGACTTTATGATGATGACTGATGACTATGTTCCTTCAGAACTAGGTAAACCATCGGTATTTAGTAAAGCATAATGGGTAAAGGTGTCAAATTATTTTGTTTCACATGTTATACCTTAAGGCTTAATCGATTAAACACCAATAAGATACTTTTTTTTTTTTTTTTTTAATTTTCAAATAGTTGCAAAGAATGCGAGGCGTAACAACAAGAAGGTTCGATGGGATCCACAGTCAGGTCTGTTTTGAAGTTATGATTTAACTAACTAGTGAATGAACAAATCTACCCTTCTAAGTTTTGATTTATGTCACGTATATAACAATACTGTTTTTTGGGGGCAGACCTACAGAGATTGGATCTCTTTGAGAAGCTGGATCAAATAAAGGTAATTTTCCATTTAAAGCTATTCAAATTTAAATAGGTTTATAGAAAGAAATTGGGTATTAATTTTTGTTGTATGCTTCTTTTGCTTAGGGTCAAGATGATGATGACAATGTAAAAAAAGAGGATGAATATGAAGATGGGGAAGAAGACGACGAAAATGTTGAAGACGACGAACAAGAGGATGGATATACAGAGGTTCGTAAAAATAATCTACTCTTTCAGTAATAATTAATAGATTATTAGATTTTTCTTTCTTTTACCTGTGTAACAAACTGGATGGATTGGGTAATCAGTCAAAACTGATAAGTTTTATGTAAGGTCAAAAGGGGAAAACGGTGCCAGGTTAAGCTAACAGCACAACACTAAACACTCAGTCCCAAAATTCTGAACTCTTATAAGTAAATAATTATGGTCCTAAACAATTTAGAGGTTGCACCTATAATTCTGATTCTGTTGGTCAGATGGAGTTAATGTTAATTCTTGAACTGTGCAGAATATAGGGTTTGATGATGATGAGGACGAGAACAACCCGGAAGATGACGGTGGTGGTAGTCACTCATTCCATCTCTAATCTGTGCATTATTAGCCTACTAGTTTAATCTGTGGATTATTAGCCTATTATTTTAATCAATCTGTGCATTATTAGCCTATCTAGCGGTGGCAATTTTGACCCATTTGTTAATAAATGGGTCGATTTGGATTATGCTTTTAATAAGCGGGTTGAATTGGTTGCAAGGATCAAAACTCAAAAGTTCCCCCGAGTGTATTAGTAATTTATAAAACCTCATTATATTAAAATAAGAAAACATATCTTATAATCAAAATTAAATGATTTTTAACAATCGATATTTATAATAAACTTGGTTGTGAATCGTGTGTTTTTGGGTCAATCTCTATACCATTTTGAACTGCCTGCCTATTTTGCCACCTTCAGTTTTACACGTTTCGGTTTTGTGAATATAGTACATTTTCCATTAATTTACGTCTTTCATTGCAGATGAGGAGGGTTATTACTAGGTGATGCTACTCAGGAGGGCTCACTCAATACGTATTGGTACATAGCTTGATTTGCTTTGGTTTAGTCACTTAGACTTGGGAGCACTTTTGACTCCTTTAAAGAAGGATATTATTGTCAAATTACTTTGTTAAGAAATTGGTTTATTAAACTGATTTTTGATTTCTATATTTTAGATATTTTGGTTGCAGTTTGATGTTTTTGTTTCCTGTACCTAAATTCTATGACCTGTTGAGGATTTTCTGAAGTATATTGATAATATTGAAAAATCATGGAATTTCATTTTACGGATGCTGTTCGATTGAAAAGGTGGTGTAAAATGCGAATGACAGTGATTAGCCATAATCAAGTCATCTGGGTTTACCATACAAATCATTTAATTAACAGGAATCAAGATCCTCCAAGTTGAATCAAACATAAATTATGTGAGAGGGTCTTAATCAGCATACCAGGTCATACAAATTCTGGGGAACAATTTTGATCCATTTCTGTGAAAGTTAAGCGTTATCATAAGATATAAGTATCAGTAATGGGTATAATCAACTAAATATGTAGTGGGTTAAACGTAATGAATCGTTTAAGGAGTTGACTTAAAAAAAATAAAAATAAAAGTACCAGTGGTCGATGATTCGACCAACTAATTCAAACATCTTATATTTGATGTTACGTACTGGCAAAATTGGTTACACGTGGAGATTTGAGTATACTACGAGCTTCACAGTCACTTGATTTTCTCACAAGTTCAAGGATTCAACTGTAGGTGGCCAGGGAAGTGTCAAAAAGACTCGTCCCGGAAGGAGAAAACCTCATTTGTTTACCCGTTTATGAGCCACATAGTCATGAGTTGTCTTTCAGTATAATTTTAAGTTGAATGAGCTTATCGAGTCAATTTATTATTTTCGATTTTACAAATGGTATAGTGATGCCTCTTAGGGTATGTTTTGGTACTAGAAATTGCAGCAAGAGAATGGAAATGGTCCCATTCTCTGTTTTAATTCCAGAAAAAAGACGGAGAAATGGGTAGAAATGGTAGAACGTAGTGTATTTGGTTACCCATTTCTCTTTAATATTGGTAGTAAATTTTTAAACTGATAATTTTTTTTTTTTTTTTTACATTTAAAAAATTAAAAATAAAAAAAATATATTTTTTTTTAAAAATTATTTTTTTAAATAAGTTTTTTTTAAATAAATACATTTTTTAATTATTTTAAAAAATTATTTTTTTAAATATTTTTTTAAATAAACACATTACATTTAAATAAATACATTTTTTTCAAAATTATTTTAAAAATTATTTTTAAAAATTTATTTTTTAAAAAATATTTTTAAAATTTATTTTTTAAAAATATTTTTTAAAATATTTTTTAAAATTATTTTAAAAAATGTTTTTTAAAAAATAATTTTTTAAAATTATTTTTTAAAAAATAAGTTTTTTTTTAAAAATAAGTTTTTTAAAAAAATTATTTTTGAAAATTATTTTTTTAAATAATTTTTTTTCATTTCTCTAGTCTCATTGTTACCAAACATTGGAATTGCCACAAATTCTCTCTAACATTTCTATTCTCCCAGATTTTATTCTCTACTTCATTTCTTTTCTCCAATTTCTCTCACCAAACTAACTTTAGTGTGTGAAGAAGACTTGCAACCCTGGAGAAAGTATCTAGTTGGAAAGTTCGTAACTTGCCTAAAATGGAGAAAAAATGAGCATCTTATAAGTTACTATAAGCTGTAAGTTGGTTTCTATAGCTTCTTGTGATGGCCACATGGTTTAAGTCTCCCAGTACAATTAAGTATTACAATTTTTTTTTTTGAACATCAGTAAGTATTACAATTAAGTTAAGAACTTTTTGAAATATGTCATATCGTGTGTTTGTATACGATATCACATTATAAAACAAGCTTGTTGTAAATGTAACAACTTGATATTGCGGCAAATTGTCTCACATTGGTTGTTGACTTGAACAAATGTGAGTTTATTAAGACAAGCATCCTATACATATTTTGAATGGGATAGTAACCTCTTGAAAAATGTTAAATAGTGTGTGTTTATATGTTCAAGATGGCTGCTATCACTTTTTTTTTATGCAAACGAAATTCTTTTTTATTTCATTATATAGTTATTAGTACAGATTAAGTACTTTTTAAAGTTTTTCGCAGTGTACGTGTGTTTATAAGTTTGAAATGTCGTTTTATAGTTTTAACTTTTAACGCATATAATAATTTTTTCTGCTTTTTCTTGTATACTTATTACAATTTATTTTGGTTGAAAAATTCAACCCGCTGTTTACTATAATCATATTGGTTTATTTTAATCGTCAAACTATGTACATAAATATAGGTGTTTTGACTATATGTTACATAAACTTTATCTAATACATCGCATATATTTTCTAATGAGTTGTGAAATCATTAACTGTATATCAAAATGCATTATAACGGAACTCCTTGATTATACGGCTGGTCAGATGGAGGAACCATCACGAGGTGGTGCCTCCACCACGCCAAGCAGATCCCATAATACTCTCACTATCATGCGACCGCTAGCCTCAAACCACCAAACGATTTGATTTTATTATTATTTTATTTTTTGGTATGTGAATGTGTGTTTTGTATATGACTTAATTTCAGATAAAGTGATATACTTTATATTTTTTGTTGGAGGTAACCATAACACCTGCTGGTAGGTATGGGTTTGATAGTGTGTTGAATTGATGAAGTGTTGCATATTGGTGAAATTATTAATTGGATGTGTTTGTGATTAACATTGGTGAAATTATTAAAATCTCGCAAATCCATTGCGGTTTTGTTATAAACATTGGTGATAGCCGCCTTGCATGATGATCATGCCTCAAAAACTCTTAGTTTACACAATGTTAAATAGTGTGTGTTTATATTTTCATGAGGGGAACTCTTTCATTTTTTAAAAACAAAATTCTTTTACTTTCTTCTATAGTTATATTACGTGTTAAGTAACTTTTTCAAGGATTTCAGAGTGTAACGTATGTTTGTAAGATCAAGTATGTCATTTTACTAAGTCTTGACGCATATAATAATTTTTTTCCTGCGTTTCTGTTATTATAATCATGTTGGTTTATTTTAATCGTTTAACTATGAACATAAATATACGATGTTTTGAGTTTTGACAATATGTTACATAAACTTTATCTAATACATTTGCATATATTTTCTAATGAGTTGTGAAATCTTTTTCTACAAACGCATATAGAGGAAATTGTTCAAAATGCATTATAATAGAACTCATTAATAATAGAGTGCACTATATAGATGGCCATTATGACTTTTGGTTTTGCAAATTTAGTGCTAAACATTTTTTTCATCAGTTCGGTCATTGTTTTAAATAGTTACTAATCCAAATTTAATTTTGGCAAACTTTAATGACCATTCGTGGTATTTTACAAACCATAATGTATTTATTTATATAAATCTAAATTGAATTGAATTTGAAAATAAATTTGAAAAAAAAAAAAAATCACCGCCTAAATCTGCAAAACCGGAAACCATAATGACCATTCATGCAATTCAATCTAATAATACTATAAATAGACACGTGAATATGAATAAGAAAGTAAAGATTTTGATAATAAGTTAAAAGAAAAATGACCTAATATTATTAGAATTAGTAAAGCATTTCTTATAAATAACTCAAATATATGTATAAATAAGTTAATATAGAGGATCAT
>OU343223.1:8048983-8132455 GCA_910596185.1 Chrysanthemum makinoi
TTTGCCCATCTTTCTTAATAATTTCTTTGAATGTTACTACGTCATGTTGTTGGAGCTTGGGACTTATGAGCGTAACTAAGAGTGGTATTATACACAAGCATTGATTGGTGACTTAAATAAAAGTAAGGTTATATACACAAGCATCTTCGACATCTTTGTAAATATGAAATAGTTTGGGTTTATAGTAATTTAAAAAATGTGGAAGCTTTTCTTTTTCTATTTTTCTGTTATATAGTTATTATTACTGATCGAGGATATTTCGAAAAGATCTTTTTTCTTTTTCGCTTAGATAGTTATTATAGTTTGAGGATTTTTGAAAAGAGTTAACAATACATGTTTACGAGTGCACATTATAAAGCAAGCTTGTTGTAATATGTACTTCTTAATAAGGTTCTTGAATGCTTCAACAGCTACAGCATTGCTGCAAAGTGTCCCACATTGGTTGTTGGCTTGAATGAAAGTGAGTTTATTAAGACAAGCATCCGTTTTCATAATCAAATGAGATAGGAATCTATTGAAAAATGTTAGATGCTGTGTGGCTATATGTTTTTTGGGTAACCATGGTTTCCGACCTTTTTGGCCGACTAATCCACGGAGTTTGATCCCACCGCCTCACAGACTCAAACCAGGTAAAGCCCCTCCCTTTTCAAGAGGTTGGCGTGGCCACTTCAAGGTTGTTTGCAAGGTTATATGTTCAATATTTTATCAGTTTCATTTTTTAACTTATCTACTTGACATTGTTATAATAAAATTACACCAAGGGGTGGTTGGTTGGGTGTACGTGTGGATTGTTGTGCTCTTGATCATTTTTACATGGTATCAGAGAACACTGTTCTGATCTGGTGGTTTTGAGATTCTAGGGTTTCTAGGGTTTCGAAGGTTGATTTGGGGTTTTTTGCAATTGAAGGTTTATTTGGTTAATTGAGGCTGTTTTCTTAACAGCCGTGGTTGATTTGATGTGTTTGGGATTTGATCTGGTGATTTTGTGGGGTTCTTGGTTAGGGTTTTTGAAACCCTAATTTGGATTTTTGCGGGTTTTTATCCCTGGTGGTTTCTTGGTATTTTTGGGCCCGTTCTTGGTTACAATCTCACTAGACTAAGTGAATCTAGTGATTTTGTACTTCATTCCGCTGGTATATCACTGTAAGTTCATATTTCTTCTTTAAGATAACACTTACTTAGTCAAGAAGGTGCAAACAGAGTGGTTAACACCTTGACCTGCCACCGTGAGTGGTACGGAAACCTGCTCTGGCCACTCTCAGTCTTCTTGACTGGTATTTGGTTATTCTTGGGTGTGAGTTTAGCTTATTGTGTCTAGGTCGAAGGAGGATAGGTATTGGGATTAAGAAGTTGTGTTGAGGCTGTTGTGTTTAGTTAGTTTGTTAGTTGTTTGTTGTTTGTTTGTTGTGGTTTGTTTTCTTGGTTGTTGCTTGTTCTTTTATTTGTTGTTTAGTTTGTTTATCTCTATTTCATTATGGCTATTGGTGATCCTAGTGGTAGTAATACTGAAGTCTTAATTAGTAATCTTGATGCTGGTAATCCTCTTCATATTCAAACTAATGATAATAGTGGTACTGCTCTTATTCCATTTAAACTTGTTGGAACTAAAAATTATAGAATATGGTCTGGTGCTATGAAATTAGCTTTACAAGCTAGGAATAAGTTCAGTTTTGTTGATGGTTCTTGTGTTAAAGAAACTTATTCTACTAGTAATGTGCTTGCTGCTCAATGGGATAGGTGCAATGCTATTGTTTTAACATGGTTAATGAATTCTGTATCTCAAGATGTTTATATGGGTCTTGTTTATTCTGATAATGCTGCATGTGTCGGAAAAATTACAAGAAACATATAATAAAGTTGATGGTTATGTGGTTTATAGTCTTTTACAGAAAATTAATTGTGTTAAACAAGGTGATACTTCTGTTGCTGATTATTATCATAGGCTTAAATTTTTGTGAAGAGAGTTTGATGCTTTAACTAAGTTGCCTATATGTGTTTGTGAAGTTAAGTGTTCTTGTGCTGCTAGTGAAGAGTTGGTGTTGCATAATCAACTTTTGAGATTAATACAGTTTCTTATGGGTTTGGATGATTGTTATCAACCTATTAGAACTTTTTTGTTGACTAGGGATCCCCTCCCAGAGGTCAAAGATGCTTATATTACTGTTTATAGAGAGGAGTCTCATAGGGGTGTTCCTGAGTCTCTCGGTGTTACTGAGTCTAAACTGAATGCTTCTTCCTTTGTCATAAGACCTTTAATAACAATAGAAGAGGATTTAATAATAATAATAATAGTAACACTAGAAGTACTGCTAATAATAATAACACTATTAATAGAGGTCCTAATCCTAATCTAAATTGCAAAAACTGTGGTAAAATTGGACATACTATTGAAAGGTGTTATGAAATAATTAGTTTTCCTCCTGGTTTTTCTAAACCAAATGGTTCTTTTAAGCAAAATGGTTTTAAAAAAACTTTTAATGCTAATGTTGAGGCTAAACCAATTGACAAATCTTCTTCTACTATCACTTCTTCTAGTTTTACCTCTGAACAGATGAAGAAACTTTTGTCTTTGATTAATGATTCTCCTTCTGGAAGCATACATGCCAACATGGCAGGTAGGGCTTCATTCTATAATCATAATGTTTGGTTTAATATGAATTTCTCTAAATATTATTTCGCTAATTCTAGTCTTACTGTTAAGAGTTTGACTTTGGGATGGATCATTGATTCTGGTGCTAATCAACATCTTACTGTTTCTACTAAAGGAATGTTTAATATTGCTGATATATCTAGTTTACATATTAATGTTGGTCATCCTAATGGCACTCTTTTGCTACTAGTCATGTTGGTAATCTGAAGCTTACTAATAATGTGATTTTATATGATGTTCTTGTTGTGCCTGGTTATTGTGTTAGTCATTATTCGTTAATAAACTTATCGAGATAGCAAAATGTTTGTTGGTTTTGATGAGGATAAGTGTTATATTCAGGACTTGAAAAGGGAGAATGTCTTGGGGATTGGTAGCCAGTCTGATGGTCTATATCTGTTTGATATGCAACTTGTTGATTCTGTGAGTAATTGTAGCTTGATTATGTCTTATAATGTGTCTAAGTTTGTGTGGCATAATAGACTAGGTCACCCTGCTGATCCAGTCTTGAATGTTCTCTAAGCTGATCTTGGTTTCTCCAAGAATACTTTTGTGCCTGTTTGTGAGATCTGTCATAGGGCTAAGCAAACAAGAGAGCCTTTTCCTGTGTCTGACCATAAGTCAGAGACTTTGGGTGAACTTGTTCACCTAGACTTATGGGATCCATACAGAGTCACTAGCAGAGAAGGGTATAGATATTTCTTGACTGTTGTTGATGATTTTTCTAGGGTTGTATGGGTATATTTAGTTAAAATTAAAGATGAAGTTTTTGATGTTTTTGTGACATTTATAAACATGTTTCTAATCAGTTTAATTCTAAAATTAAAATTGTAAGGTCTGATAATGGAACTGAATTTGTGAATAAAAAAATGCATCAAGTCTTTTTTTGAACTTGGCATAGTACATCAAACTTCTTGTGCTAATACACCTCAGCAAAATGGGATTGCTGAAAGAAAACATAGACACTTGCTTAATGTGGCAAGGAGTCTTATGTTTCAGGAGGACTTTAAAAATCGTGTTTGATTGTAATTTAACTGCATCTATTTGATTAACAAGCTGCCATCTTCTGTTTTAAAAGGTAAATGTCCCTTTGAGATGATTCACAATAGAAAACCTAATTTTTCCCACTTGAGGTCTTTTGGTTGTCTTTGTTTTGCAAACTTTTGAATAATCATGATAAAATGAGTTTTAGATCTGAAAAATGTATTCTTATAGGTTTTTCTACTGTTAAAAAGGCTTATAAACTTTTAAGTTTGGATTCTAGAAATGTGTTCTTTCACAGAGATGTAAGGTTTTATGAAAATGTATTTCCTCTTAAAATGAAAACCTATGATTCTGCAGATACTCAATATGTGAAGGAAGCAGATCATTTGAACTTTTTTGATAATCTTGAGTCTCAAAGTCCCTATAATGATGGGAGAGATACACCAGTTGAGTATGGCAGTGAGAAACCCTTCCCTGTTGCAGCAGATAATACACAAGGTATTAATACAGATACTGCACATATGCAACATGAAGGGTGGCAATCTGCAACCAACTATGGTGACCAAAGCTGGTCTGAGGTCAATTTAAGTCAAAATCTAAATGAGTCATCTCAATCTAGTTATGAAAATGTTGATGTGCAGTCTGATACTCAATCTCCTATGTTAAGAAGGTCTAGTAGAGAGTCTAAGCAACCTATCGTGTTTAATGATTATGTGCTGAGTTCTAAGTTGAGATATGGTATTGAAAAATATGTGGATTATAAAAGACTGAATATGCATAATAGATGTTTTGCCTCTTCTTTGAATAAATCTGTTGAGCCTACATGCTTTAATGATGCCGTTAAAGATCCTAATTGGGTTGATGCTATGAATAATGAAGTTGAAGCTTTAAATAGGAATAATACTTGGACTGAATGTGATTTGCCTTCTGGTAGAAAACCTATTGGTTCAAAATGGATTTGGAAAATTAAATATAAATCTACAGGGGAAGTAGTTAGGTATAAAGCTAGACTTGTTGCTAAGGGTTATAATCAAAGAGAATGTTTTGATTATGATGAAACCTTTAGTCCTGTGGTTAAAATGGTTACTGTGAGAAGTCTTATTAGTATTGCTGTTAAAATGTCTTGGCCTTTGCATCAATTAGATGTGAATAATGCTTTCTTGTATGGTGATCCGTTGAAGATGTTTATATGACATTGCCTGAAGGGTATAATAGTAATGATAAAACCAGAGTATGCAAACTTAATAAATCTTTGTATGGTCTTAAATAGGCACCAAGGCACTGGAATGCTAAACTTACAGCTGCCTTGGTTGAACATGGATTTGTTCAAAGCAAGTTTGATTATTCTTTATACATTAAACAAAAGGAGTCAATTTTTGTAGCTCTTCTTGTTTATGTAGATGATATTGTGATAACTGGTAATAATGAGGCTGAGATTAGTAGTTTTAAAAGATTTTTAAACTCAAAGTTTTTAATTAAAGATCTTGGTGAACTCAAATACTTTCTTGGAATTGAAGTATTAAGAAATGATAAAGGAGTTTGTATGTCTCAAAGGAAGTATTGTCTAGAATTGTTATATGAATATGGTCTGTTAGCTGCTAAACCAGTTGATACTCCTCTTCCTGAGAATACTGTGTTGAATCATATTGAAACAAGTAAAGACAAGGGTCTTAAGAATGTTAATGCTTATCAGAAATTAGTTGGAAAACTGATTTATCTTACTAACACTAGGCCTAACATTAGCTATGATGTACACTGTTTGAGCCAACATATGCATTATCCATTGCAATCTCATCTTAAAGCTGCTTTAAGGGTTTTAAAGTACTTAAAAGGGTCACCTGGGTCTAGTTTACAGTTTAATAAAGAGTCCAGTCTTAAGCTGAGTGCATACTCAGATGCAGACTGGGCTAAATGTCCTAAAACAAGAAAATCTATTACTGGTTTTTGTGTGTTTCTTGGGTGATTCTTTAATCTCTTGGAGAAGTAAAAAGCAGGAAACATTGTCTAAGAGTAGAAGTCTTGCATCTGTGGCTTGTGAAGTCATATGGTTGGGTAATCTTTTACATAGTTTGGGTCTAAGTGAGTTGTATCCTGTGAATGTGTATTGTGATAGTAGTGCTGCCATTCAAATTGCTGCTAATCCTGTTTTCCATGAGAAAACAAAGCATTTTGAAATTGATGTGCACTTTGTTAGAGAAAAAGTGGTTGCTGGTGTTATTGTCACTAGAAAGGTTCATACTGATGAGCAGACCAGATATATTTTACAAAATGTCTTGGTCAAGCTCAACATAAGGTGCTTTGCAAAAATCTTGGTTTGTTTGACATGTTTGCAGGTATTAATAACTCTGGTTCTGGTATAAGTGATGGTCAAGCTAAAGGGAGTTTTGGAAATCAGCTTGAGGAGGGGTGTTGAAGATATTGGTTCAAGCTTATTTCTTATATTGAAGGACTGAAGGTGTCAATATCTCATTCTCATCTTTAGTCTATTCAAGTCTTTGCTGGATTTGTCAAGTTTTATAGTTGAGGGACTGGAGTGCAACATTGGAGGCTATATAAACTCTTTATACTGATTTAGGGTTGGATAATTCAATCTCTCTTAATTAGTTGTATTACTCTCTAAACGCTTCATACTTGTCTGGTTTTGATATCAATCTTGATATCGCTTAGGTGTTTGTATCAAGATCAATCTCTTTATTTGATCTTGTAGTCTGTGTGTTGAGAGTTCTTGTAGTGAGGTTGATTGGTGTCTTTCCTGATCAATCTTTCTTGTATTCGTTTGGTAAGCACCCGATTGGGGACTTATCTACTTGACATTGTTATAATAAAATTACACCAAGGGGTGGTTGGTTGGGTGTACGTGTGGATTGTTGTGTGCTCTTGATCATTTTTACATTTTATGCAAACGAAATTCTTTGTACTGTACCTATTTTTATAAGTTCAATAGGTCGTTTTACTAAGTTTGAAGGCATATAATAATTTAAGTTAACTACAATTTTTGTCCAGTATTTCATTTTCTCCATCCCTTTAGACCATCCGTAATAGTATGCCCATGCACGCGTCTAACTATGCCACCTAGGCTAAAAGAACGCGTCTTCTTTATTACGGAAGACATGGAGCACGCATCTTCAAGCAAGAAAAAGGAAGAAACGGTCTTGTAGACGACAGAGTCGTGAGTGTATGTTTTTTTTGTTTGTGTATCGTTCGACGTTGTCGTGAAAGAAGGAAACGATGTCAAATGTTTGGTGGACTCAGGCCTCTTGAAGCTAGCTACCAAGTCGGTATATCCATTTACCACAACACGAAACAACAAGAAACATGAAACATGACCATTGAATTATTAAGGCTTGACGGTCCTAACCATGACCAAGTGGTCAAACCCATTTCCGGTGAGGCTAAAACTCTGGGCTTCTTCCAGGTAGTGAACCATGGTGTTCCGTTGGAACTCTTGGATTCGCTTAAAAGAGTTAACTAGTTTTTTAACCAACCAATCGAGTATAATGCGGTAAGGATACTAATTTGTTCGATAAACAACCAATGTATATATAGTACCTTATTTATCTTTTATTTTCTCTAAATCATTTGAGTCGTCCATTTAGGACACAAATGGCGTAAAGATTAAAGCCAGAAACAACCATGTTGTCGTGTTATTTTTATTTGCTTCTTATTGAATGTTTCATTTACAGCAGTTACAATCGTAAAATTATTAAGACCTCAATGTATACTTTTCAAAGATACAACATCGCATTTAAGTTGAGATTACAGCATAGTTATAGCATAGCATTCAATGTTATGAGATTTCACATGTTCCACTTTTCCACTTTTCACTTTTCCAATTGTTGATTATTTGACCATTTTGTGTTTTTATGTAGTATAGATATAGATTGTACACAAAAAGAGTATTATTGATTGAATATGTTTGTGATTAGGATTGGTGAAATTATTAAGATCTCACAAATCCATGGCGCTTTGGTAATCAACATTGGCATATACATTACAAAGAGAGCCGCATTGAGGGTGGGCGAGAAGGACGCCTAAAACCAATTCTTAGTTTACGCAAGTTCTATTGTTCTAAAAAAAATATTGGAACATAATAAAGCCTCATGAGTGCTAGACTTTATCATGGCGCTTTGGTAATCAACATTGGCGATACATTACAGCAGAGCCGTCATTGAGGGTGGGCGAGGTAAGCGATCGCCCAGCCCTAAAAACCAATTCTTAGTTTACGCAAGTTCTACTGTTCTAAAAAATATATTGGAACATAATAAAGCCTCATGAGTGCTAGACTTTATCATGATGCCAACAGTTTATATGTGAAGTAGTCCATCAAGTTTATATATTAGCTTTGAGATTTATCTTTCACCAATGTGGGATTAAGTTTGCACCAAGACAAGTGAGATATGGTTTAACTTCCCATCATGCTTCATATACCCTGTTTTTTAGCCCGTGTTCAGATTTAGATCAACTCGAGAGGTGAAATATGGCACCATTGCTGAAGATTACATTTTAATAACAACGTTTACGAAAAGGCAATCAAAATAACGGTCGAATATGAGTAGAATAAACCATTGGTGGAAAGGCGGTGGAGTCAAGGTGGCGGCGATGGTGTGGGGGTGGTGGTGGTGGGTGGAGTTGGTGGTGGTGGTTGTGGTGGGTGGTAGTGGTGGATGGTGGCGATGGTATTATTCCAACGTGAAAAGGCCGGCCGAAACTTAAACGTGTTAATATACTAAAAGTACGAAGAAAAGTCCAAAATACATCCCTCTGTTAGTAAAATAGTAAATGAGGACAAACGATGCAAATATTTTAACTTGCGTTAGGAGATAAAGGGAGAAATAATTTGCACCGTTAGTCCTCGCTGACTGACTTTATTAACGGAGGGATGGTTTTATGCCAACTTTACTAACGGAGGGATGGTTTTGTGCCAAAATAAAACCACGAGGATGTAAAGCGAAACATGAGACAAACCACAAAAATGTATTTTGGACTTTACTCTTTTGAATAAGTAACATTGGCTATATTAGTTTATGTCATGTTGAGATGACATCATGTATGAGTAATGTTGTACAAAAGTTGATGTTTAAATGCTTTCAAATGTGTAAAATAATGAGATTTTAATGAGATATAAAAACCTATAGTTGAATATTCAACAATTGAAGTTGAGATGATAATATGATGATCAATCTAAAGGATTATAGCTATAGATTTGAAGTAAATAATATATTGTTTAGTTCTCAAGCAAAGTACATAGTAATATAATTTCATGCAATGAAGTTACTTTTGACCTACTAGGTTGATGCGACCGTATTCTGTCCGAAATCACTATAATACTTGCATGAAACTCTAAATTATATACTTAATTACTCGTCTTCTAAGTTATCAATTTAAGTATTGCAAATAATCATCGAATCACATTTAGAATCGGGTATATACTTTAATCGTTCAATATTATTTACGCTTTAGTCGTACATGAGCACAAACATAAAAAAATGTTGAATTTTTGGGTACTTTTTAAAAAAAATCGGTTCTAATCGGGTAGAACCGAAAAACCCGAATCAGAACCGAGAACCGAACCGAACAGAAACACACTCTTAGGTCCGGTTCTCGGTTCCTAATATATGTATTTTGTGGTTCTCGGTTCTCGCGGTTCCGGGTCGATTCTTTGCGGTTTCGGAACCGCGCTCACCCCTAGTTCGTAGTGTATGTTTATAAGTTCAATATACGAGATCACATTATTAAACAAGCTTGTTCTAATATGTACTTCTTAATAAGTTTTTTGAATATTATTATATCATATTGCTGCAAATTATCTCACATTGATTGTTGACTTGAATAAAAGAGAGTTTATTGAGATAAGCATCTTTTGAATAAGAGTAAAGTCCAAAATACATCCATGTGGTTTGTCCCGTATCTCGCTTTACATCCCTAAACTTTTTTTTGGCACAAAATCATTCCTCCGTTAGTAAAGTTGGCACAAATACATCCCTCTGTTAGTAAAATCAGTTAATGAGTAAACCGAGGATTTAAAACGCGCCCCTAAACTTTCAAACTTGAAAAAAAACTGCCCTAAGGATAGTATTTATTCATCTCATTCAACCCTAACCCAAAACCTAAAGCTAATAACTCTCCTTCTTCCATTTTGTTCCTACCACACAAATTATAACCACCACCACCCATACACCGCCACCACCAACAAAAAAAAAAAAAACTCAAACCTTCCCTTATTTCAACTCCCTTGTCACCGATATGAAGTGTACGCGTTGTCAAACTCCTGTTCACCGCCACTTTACATACTAAAACATCACCACATCCACCTCATAATCAACCTTGTGAGGTTGTTTCTGAGGTGCACGTGCTTCGAAACACCACTGCCATATTGAGATGGTGTGGAGAGGTGGAAGAGGACGTGGTCGTGGTGGTTTTGGTTCCAGTCAACGTTCTGCGTTAAGAACCCTATATTTTGTTTCCAACACGTCTTTAATCTTTAGACACGAAATGAGAAAGTAAACTCGATCGCATTAAATGGTTGTCGCTCGGGAACATCATAACAACATAACTCACTTAGTATTGCATCCACGTTGGTAAAAAGCCCCGATGTACACACACTACTTCTCCTTCTTCAGTCTTAAGCACAAATCCCTTCGTCTCAAAGATAAAGAAGTCCACCCGTGAAATGTCACGTCAATAATACTGTACAAAAACCCCGTAGTCATTTTTCCAGATCTTCGCTCAAGCCGTGAATAATGTATCCCTCCGTGAAATTTTATAACCAATATATATCAATCAATATCCAATTAATACCAAAAAATTGTATCCAATTAGTACGGATGACAACTTTGTGTGTTCAAGTTAATCGGCCCATCAATAAAGAAAAACCATCAAACCAATCCACGATCCAACAAAACACAGTTGGCCGGGCCCAGTCCATTCTCAAACAATATCACTAACCCTAAACAGAATATGTCAAATATTTGCCTACCACTAAAGACGCTCCTCTCACCAAACCAATCTCCTTAAACGATTTTAGCACAACAGAAACTTAACCTCACCTTTACCCTTTTTTAATTTCATTGAAGAACAACTCGTCTTTGAGGGCTTCAAGATCTTTAGATGAAGGTCTCGTATGAATTTGTTTTTTACCGTCAGTCATAACATTTTCATTAAAACAAATTAGGGTAAAAAAAATCTAAGTGGTTAATTTGAGATGGTGTGGAGAGGTGGAAGAGGACGTGGTCGTGGTGGTTTTGGTTCCAGTCAACGTTCTTGCAAAGAAGAACCTTATATTTTGTTTCCTGTAAGTCTTTTTTTTTTTTTTTTACCAAATGGTCGTGGGTTCAAGTCTGAGATATTTGTTATGTGTATATATTGTGAAATTGTTAGTTTGCTTTTTCAATATACAAATTATTACTTATTTGTTAAAAAACATACAACTATGATAATGTACTTGATTAATAATGTAATGGGTGCGTCTCGGTCGAACATCCATGGATTTTTGCGGGGTAGTGGCGTAGTGCTACTTTTTTTTTTTATAAAAAAGCCTTGATTTTTTTTTTATTTTTTTTTTCTAAATGCACCTAGTACGAATAATAATTGTGTTTAACACCTAGTCAATTGTTGTCCGTCCCTGATAATGTACTTGATGACTACTTGATTTAAGGGTATGTTTGCTATTGCTTATTAAAACTGCTTGTTGTGTTTTGAAATTATCTCATAAGCACTTCTGATGTTGTTTGAGAGTAATTATTCAAAGTTTCAAACTGTTTTTTTCTTCACATGAGGGTGAAAAAAGCAGTATTGCATACTCAGTATGGGAGCTGCTTATTCAAAACTGCTTATCTAATTATTAAAAAACAATATATTACTTCATAATATTGTACTTGATATTTGATTTAAAGGGTCTTCTTGATTGGTTAAACTGTTTTTTTGTTCACGGGAGGGTGAAAAAAGCAGTATTGCATACTCAGTATGGGAGCTGCTTATTCGAAACTGCTTATCTAATTATTAAAAAACAATATATTACTTCATAATATTGTACTTGATATTTGATTTAAAGGGTCTTCTTGATTGGTTATTAAGAGGGTGTTGGGGATTGTTGTTTGGAGTAGATTATGGTTATTTCATGATTGCGTTTGCAGATAATTGTAAACAGTGTTTGAGAAATTATATGAACAAAGTGAGTGTTACGCAGTTTGAAACTCGTAATCTGTTTTAATAAACCAATCCAAAGCACCCTCTATATTTGTTTTTATTGCATTATGATACATCAGATTATAGTTTGTCGGTGTTTGGGATCAATTATCGAAACTGTTTTTTGATTGAATGAGGGTAAAATAAGCAGTTTCTTTGTAATCAGTAACGGAGTTGCTTATTCCAAACTGCTTATCGGATTATTTAAAAAAGCTTAAAGCAGTTTTTATACGCAATCTCAGATGCATACAATTTGATAGTATCTAGTAACTGAGAATATTTAGTTTTTGTCCTACACCATGAAAAAATTGATTTTTGAGCGTCGGCTGAAATATTTTGTACGCGAGATTGTGTTTAATCGATTTCGTTATAGCATGAAACCGTTACAAGTCTTGATCTTTTTAGTTGTGTATTGACTCTGAGATGATATACATGCATTGAAGAGGTTATATAGATTGCATGATCTTCTATGCTTTGGTGTTTAATATTAAAAACTTATATTTGTCATTGCAGGAAATCAAGGAATTCCCTGCTGTCAATCCTCAAGAAATAGATGAACAGTTAAGGAAATTAGTGTCATGGGGTAACGATTTGCAGAAGTTTTGGACTTCATCTTCATATCATTTGGACGATGCCCGTCAAGGAGCCGAAAGTAAGCTTCCATTCCTTAAACTATTATTTTTTATACACAGGACTGATTCAGCGTCAGTTTTCGAAGTTGAATAGTTGTAATTATATTTACTTAGATGACTTCTGTTTGGTTTTCAGGAAATATCATGTTATTTATCTCCTAATTCTTTCTCGGACTCCATTTTTTATTTTATGTTTTAGCTATTTTAAAGTCTAATAAACCATTTTATTAATTGTGGTGGCAGAGAATGGAGGTCTAAAGAGGCGCCCACTTTCGGACTTTATGATGATGACTGATGACTATGTTCCTTCAGAACTAGGTAAACCATCGGTATTTAGTAAAGCATAATGGGTAAAGGTGTCAAATTATTTTGTTTCACATGTTATACCTTATGGCTTAATCGATTAAACACCAATAAGATACTTTTTTTTTTTTTTTAATTCTCAAATAGTTGCAAAGAATGCGAGGCGTAACAACAAGAAGGTTCGATGGGATCCACAGTCAGGTCTGTTTTGAAGTTATGATTTAACTAACTAGTGAATGAACAAATCTACCCTTCTAAGTTTTGATGTATGTCACGTATATAACAATACTGTTTTTTGGGGGCAGACCTACAGAGATTGGATCTCTTTGAGAAGCTGGATCAAATAAAGGTAATTTTCCATTTAAAGCTATTCAAATTTAAATAGGTTTATAGAAAGAAATTGGGTATTAATTTTTGTTATATGCTTCTTTTGCTTAGGGTCAAGATGATGATGACAATGTAAAAAAAGAGGATGAATATGAAGATGGGGAAGAAGAAGGCGAAAATGTTGAAGACGACGAACAAGAGGATGGATATACAGAGGTTCGTAAAAATAATCTACTCTTTCAGTAATAATTAATAGATTATTAGATTTTTCTTCTTTACCTGTGTAACAAACTGGATGGATTGGGTAATCAGTCAAAACTGATAAGTTTTATGTAAGGTCAAAAGGGGAAAACGGTGCCAGGTTAAGCTAACAGCACAACACTAAACACTCGTCCCAAAATTCTGAACTCTTATAAGTAAATAATTATGGTCCTAAACGATTTAGAGGTTGCACCTATAATTCTGATTCTGTTGGTCAGATGGAGTTAATGTTAATTCTTGAACTGTGCAGAATATAGGGTTTGATGATGATGAGGACGAGAACAACCCGGAAGATGACGGTGGTGGTAGTCACTCATTCCATCTCTAATCTGTGCATTATTAGCCTACTAGTTTAATCTGTGGATTATTAGCCTATTAGTTTAATCAATCTGTGCATTATTAGCCTATCTAGTGATGGCAATTTTGACCCATTTGTTAATAAATGGGTCGATTTGGATTATGCTTTTAATAAGCGGGTTGAATTGGTTGCAAGGATCAAAACTCAAAAGTTCCCCCGAGTGTATTAGTAATTTATAAAACCTCATTATATTAAAATAAGAAAACATATCTTATAATCAAAATTAAATGATTTTTAACAATCGATATTTATAATAAACTTGGTTGTGAATCGTGTGTTTTTGGGTCAATCTCTATACCATTTTGAACTGCCTGCCTATTTTGCCACCTTCAGTTTTACACGTTTCGGTTTTGTGAATATAGTACATTTTCCATTAATTTACGTCTTTCATTGCAGATGAGGAGGGTTATTACTAGGCTTATGCTACTCAGGAGGGCCTACCACGTATTGGTACATAGCTTGATTTGCTTTGGTTTAGTCACTTAGACTTGGGAGCACTTTTGACTCCTTTAAAGAAGGATATTATTGTCAAATTACTTTGTTAAGAAATTGGTTTATTAAACTGATTTTTGATTTCTATATTTTAGATATTTTGGTTGCAGTTTGATGTTTTTGTTTCCTGTACCTAAATTCTATGACCTGTTGAGGATTTTCTGAAGTATATTGATAATATTGAAAAATCATGGAATTTCATTTTACGGATGCTGTTAGATTGAAAAGGTGGTGTAAAATGTGAATGACAGTGATTAGCCATAATCAAGTCATCTGGGTTTACCATACAAATCATTTAATTAACAGGAATCAAGATCCTCCAAGTTGAATCAAACATAACTTAAATTATGTGAGAGGGTCTTAATCAGCATACCAGGTCATACAATTTTGATCCATTTCTGTGAAAGTTAAGCGTTATCATAAGATTTAAGTATCAGTAATGGGTATAATCAACTAAATATGTAGTGGGTTAAACGTAATGAATCGTTTAAGGAGTTGACTTAAAAATAAAATAAAAAATAAAGTACCAAAGGGTCGATGATTCAACCAACTAATTCAAACATCTTATATTTGATGTTACGTGATGGCAAAATTGGTTACACGTGGAGATTTGAGTATACTACGAGCTTCAGTCACTTGATTTCTCACAAGCAAGGATTCAACTGTAGGTGGCCAGGGAAGTGTCAAAAAGACTCGTCCCGGAAGGAGAAAACCTCATTTGTTTACCCGTTTATGAGCCACATAGTCATGAGTTGTCTTTCAGTATAATTTTAAGTTGAATGAGCTTATCGAGTCAATTTATTATTTTGGATTTTACAACTCCTGAGGTGTGATGAAGAAGACTTGCAACTCCTGAGAAAGTATCTAGTTGGAAAGTTGGTAACTTGCCTAAAATGGAGAAAAAATGAGCATCTTATAAGTTACTATAAGCTGTAAGTTGGTTTCTATAGCTTCTTGTGATGGCCACATGGTTTAAGTCTCCCAGTACAATTAAGTATTACAATTTTTTTTTTTGAACATCAGTAAGTATTACAATTAAGTTAAGAACTTTTTGAAATATGTCATATCGTGTGTTTGTATACGATATCACATTATAAAACAAGCTTGTTGTAAATGTAACAACTTGATATTATGGGTAAAATTGTTCCACATTGGTTGTTGACTTGAACAAATGTGAGTTTATTAAGACAAGCATCCTATACATATTTTGAATGGGATAGTAACCTCTTGAAAAATGTTAAATAGTGTGTGTTTATATGTTCAAGATGGCTGCTATCACTTTTTTTTTTATGCAAACGAAATTCTTTTTTATTTCATTATATAGTTATTAGTACAGATTAAGTACTTTTTAAAGTTTTTCGCAGTGTACGTGTTGAGTTTATGATATATAAAATACAATAAAACATAAAGACATCAAGAGTACGCAGCGGAAGACTTAAAGATCATAACAAATAAATTAATTAGCGAAAGTATGCGTAGCGTACCTCTTGCGAATGTCAAATTCCTCGAACAAAGCAAATCAACCCTCGAGCAAAGCAAACCAAAGAAGTACTTATTGGTGTAAGAATAATGTCTTACAACCACGTTCTTGTACACGAATTAACCAAACGAATCAAGCGATTGCTAGATCTAACACAAGTCCTCGTTTAAGAAAACGAAACCAAACTCCCTTACTAATGGGGTGTTCGGCCGAATATGACTAGAGAGAGGAGAGGAGAGATCTAGGGTTAATTCAATGCACAAGTGTATGAAACCCTAGAACCTAACCCTCCTTATATACTAGTAGGTAAACTTAGGGAACAAGTTAGGGAACTAGGCCTTGGAGAACCCCATGGCACCACCAGAAAGCCCAAAGCCCAATCCTTAACTTTTCCAAGTTTTCCATTTCTAGTCCTTCTCTTTTCCATTTAGCGGTCGTTAGTCATTTTTCCGTTAAATACTTAACGATCGTTAACCGGACTTAATGTGTAATAATTAATCGTAAACATAAACATTAATTATTAACTTTAATTCTCATTAGCTAATGTGTGCAATCCCGTGGTCACGAGTTCGAATTCGGACATTCACATGTTTGTAAATATATACATTTCCAACAGCTCCCACTTGGATATGTTTACAAAGCGTGAAATGACATTGGTTAGCGTCTAGCAACACGCCAATGCCCCCGGTACAACTCGTGTATGGTTTTCTGTAGAAAAACCAAGTTTGATGATTCATCATCATATTCATCCTTTTGTTTCTAATACCATGTTAATAAGAATATGGATCTCACTCATTTCTTAATTAACTATTTTGTTTCTCGCTTTATGTGATTGAATAAGATTACCAATTCTTACGAACATATACCGAAGACCTTGGGTATGGCCATACAAACATCTTAACAATCCTACGAGGGGCCAGTAGTATTATACTTCAAAATAAATTTGAAGGAAACAAATCCCATTTTGACTACTAGCAGGATTCACAAATTTCATAACACTTACGAAAACAACCCTTATAACTACGATTCACGTATAGCGTTAGATTGCTTCACAAAATGCACTACATCCATGACATATCTCTTGTATCTCAAGTCAGAGGATAAATATTCATGATATACTTAATGACTAAGATCCATAAAGTATCATCATGTGGGTGGGATAAGTCCTATACTCAATTCATTGAATATCATCTGAAATTAGTCATGCTACGCATCAATATACTTTCAAGTATATTCTAACTAATACTTAGATTTGTCTTAATTCAATATCATTCCCATGTTATTGATCGACAACGGACTATTTAGAATAACTTAAGTTATTCAAGGATTTAAACATGCAAATACAGGACACAATATTATAAATGAAATTAAACATATACGTACTTTAATTCATTATAAATAATAATTGTTTAACATCCTTTATCCAAATACTAAATAGATCAATGCATGATAATACTAGTTAATGAATTTTTCCACAAGTCATGAAAATCATACTTGTTGACAAGGCATAATTTCAATTAACTTTGATCTATAGGAATTTTGAGAATACTTATTTCAAGAATTCAATAAGTGAATTTCTTGTATATGTTTATACATATCTTGATATTGTCATATCATTCCATAAGGTGCGTGATAACCTGAACCACCCTTTTATGACAATTATCTTTCAAAACTTTAAAGTTTTAAAGTATTCTTTATTCTTTAATGTATAATGCAACTATGCTCTTAGTTGAGCATAACTAGTCAACATGGTCATCATCAAGGATACCATGACTAGAATTGAGTGTCATCTCAATTATACTAGCATCATTGTGTACAACAATATGCTCTTTAAACATCCGTAAACTTTAAACAGTTATAGTGTAATGTTGGTGCCTACCCAAACTCAAGTTTGTTGGCAATGACAATTATGAAACAATTGTCATATAATCATCCATAGAATCTGGGAGCATCTCCAGATTGTGGAATGTGATTCTAAATCCAAACATATTCCTTTAAAATATTTATTACATTAACAACTTTCAATGTTGTCAAATCATCTTGTAATCAAGCATGACACAACAACTTTATACACAACATGATGTTCATGATGAATCTTTAAGTTAAACTTTAAGATCTCATCTATCTTGTCAAAGATATGTATTCATCATGTTCTATTTGACTCATTTATTTACCGCATATGTTTATAATAATAAACATATATTCCAAGGTTATATATCTTATTTCCAAATCTTACAAACGAAGTTTCATTCCCAACTAAAACTTAATTTAAGTGGAATGTAGTTGCCCATACAACATATAAGATTTAAGAAAAAATAAATAATACTCCCACTAGCTTTCAGGAATACTAATGAGCAATCTTATTTTAATTATTAAATCAAACATGGATTTAATATTAAACATAAGAAACATCTCCTAGATGCTTGCATATATCCATTCATGGATTCTTGCAGTTTGTACATATCCAAGGATTATTTGAATTCATAAAACTTCTTTGTATTACTCATCGTCCTCGCAAAAGTAATTTCACAACAAAGAGTTATGACATTCATTGTCAAAATTTCATATCAATGAAACTAAGTATGACAATTATAATCTTTATACTTCTATTTAATGTATCTAGAAAGAATATTCAATCATAGTTAATTGCTTACATATGATTAATATTATTATCACTAGACATGCATTAAATATGTGTACAATATTGTCCATATGATTTCTACACAAAGATTTAAACCACTAGGGTTTCCATCCTTTGAAGAAACTCATTTTCATTATTAAGATAAACCAAGTATCTAAAGTTGATTATCTTTATGGACAGCATCTCTACATTCATAGTATGATTGATTTTCCACAATTCCACATTTGGTAAATTTATCATTATGATTAATAGGCTTACCATGATCCTGTAACTCATATTCCTCAGCATATTAAATATCCGAGATATCCTTACGGATCTATGAATGACAATTCCATCATATTAAGGTCTATCATTTTCATGTTTAGCCTCATCATGATATTTGCTAGTGCATTTTAGAAGATTATGTATTTTGTAATTCAATCTTTCAAGATCTAAACAAAACTCCCACTTGCCTTTAAAAATTTAAAGATTACCTTTAAATAGTTTAGCAAGTAGAGCAACAATACATTGTTCTCTTTTGGGATATTACAAAAACATTGACAGTTCCTAACATTAGTTTGTTACAACTCACTCTATAAGTAGTTTAACAAATTCTGAACTTCATTTATAAGACTTAATGTGATTCATCACATTCCATAAACAAATGGTGTCTTATTAATCTTCTAGGTTGGAGTCTTATTGAGTATATTCAATCTATACTCAATCTACTAACCTTGATAACTTTTGGAAGAAACTATAGTTATCTTGAATCAAATAATGCCAACAGATTTTGATTCTTCTAACAGAACATACCATAAAACTATGGTATTTCCTTAGAATTAATATTGTAAGAAAATCTAACAATATTTTAGATAACCATCTACTCTTTTGGCTTACCTATTTACCAACAAAGTAAAACTTAATGGTACAATAGAATTACCAAGTCAATTGCATGTATTATAACACAAATATTTTGACCAAGTCAAAAGACATATTAGTTATAATCCCACTATACGTTATAAGTCATTGATCAACTCATTGACTTCATGCATATGTCTTAAAACATAGCAAGTTAACGTCTTACTTTATATTGTAAGTCTTGTATTAAAAGACTTCATGTTTGTGACTTTACAAAATCATAAACATTTATAATTAAAGTAATTATGAACACCACCTCGGGTTTCAATTCATATTTCAAGTTAATATTTACTACATATATTTAAGTCATTCAACGAATACTCAAATTCAAGGTAGTATTAGATTACTTCATTTAATTATGTCATTCCATGAAATGTTCCATGTAAGAAACTGCAGAATCATCCATGCTCGTTCTCACGACAAGTGGATATTTTACCTTGGGCTACAATCTAGTTCACGTTCTCGCGTAACATAAATTGTAACTACAAGTGTTTCTTAAATATTGAATGACATAAATATTTAAAATAAAGTAGTCTTTGTTATCATCTTGACACATGTTCTTAATAGGGCAATCATACATATATAAATGTATACTTCCTATTAGAACGTTATTCTCTTACTTTTACAGTCAAGAGAATTCTTTTAAATCATATTAATATGTGTTGTACCTTGCACACAATAAGATTTCTCCCACTTGTGCATTGAACAACATCATGTAGCATATAAACAACACGATACACGTTCGTTTATTTGATTAATATGATTTGTGTCATAGATATAACAAGTAGATGTAGAACTATATTGTTTAGTAAGGAAACGTACACGACTATCCTTAAAAACATAAGTGTCTACAATTGGAAAGTAATTATCTTTGAAGATAATCTGGGTTACTACACAGGAAATAAGGCTTGTAGCTCCCACTGAATTAGAAATCATTAAAACAACTTCTTATTCAGTAATGCAACACAAATGCTCCCACTGAATCTGACAACATTGTAAGTGTTGCATAACCAGTGAAAACAACTTGCTTGCTTTTACTTTCCTACACCTTTGAAGAACCATACGTAATCATTACTAAGGTACTAAAAGGTGTATTCTACTATATGAATGATAGGTTATCCATCAATGTTATTAACTCGAAAAATTGGGTATGCAATTTCTTCCTCAACAGGCCTACCATCCCCATATTGGTATGTAGTACCTTTAAAGGCTAAAGCAAAACAACTAGATAAAAATATGCTAGTTTGCCTTTTACCAATTTTTGCGGTAATTAGTCTAGCTTCTAATCTAGTAACTCATATACATGTTTTCCGGTTAACCAACATTCATGTTGTTACAAAGGATTCATTCACCAAATGAGGGTAATGAAATCTTTATGGAAAATAAGATGTGCAATTCATTGCTAAGAGTTACATTAGAATTTAGACAATTCAAATGTTCCTATTATACCTTTCTCATTCATGAAAAAGAATAGGATTGAGTCTCATGCTTCTCCCATGGAAAAGAGACTTCGTTTGTCTTATCAGAAAATTATTCTCGATCAAACATTTGTTTGAAAGCTAGAATGAATCAATTTACTAATCAAAGACTAAACCACGTTTACGGTTAAATGTTGCATTTATACATTCAAAAGAATTACAAAATTCAATTTTAGTATTTTCAATAATTAACCTTTTCAATAAACAATTAAATACCCAAGGTTCATATTCATATAACCAATTAATTATTATTGAAAACTAGGATCCAAATTGTCATAATTTCATCACGTCAGTTGATCTGCTAGTAATGAACCTTATACAAAATGGTAGAGCTTTTGCTCAATTGCCAATTTCAATTGCAATTCCTAGATTTATGGGATTTACATATAGCCAATATCAATCGCCATGTAAACATGTTTTATCCCATCTTATGCCTTGAGTTGCCAACTCTCACTACAAAACTCAATTAAGTTGTCCAACTTAAGAAACTGCAAAATCGTCCATGCCCGCTCTCACGACACGTGGACATTTTACCCTTTGATTACGATCTAAGTCACGATCTCACGCAAATAAAAAGTAATCTTAGGTGTTTCCGTTTCGTTGGATGGCATATAACTTAAATTATAAGGGTAATAGTTTTGATGTCAAATCAAATATGTACAAAGATGTCATGCATTCATCTTTGTAGCATAGGTTTTATTAAAACATATATATCTTGTTTTAATGTATAAGCTTTTCATCATCAAACTTTAATTGAGGTATTGGATTCACCAATCAATGAATTTAGTATTAATTATCATCCATTATACCGTACTTTTGCATAAGTGTAAACACTTAGTGTTTCGGATAATTACCACCGAAGTGGGGCATGGAATTAAAACTAATTCGCCCTTAAGATGAGCTTGCACATTTAATGGCTTACTAAGTAGCTCCACTCGAACTGACAGAGGGCAGAGGACAGTGCAGCGCTAAAGCACAACCTTAGACATCCTTTCAGTGTGACTGTGCGCACTTCTTTAAACCCCTTTTATTAGTTCATTCTCATGGGTGAGCCTTTCAGACCATTTGTACCAAAGTCATCAATCAATTAAACGATTATGATTACTATTCTTAAAAATACATGTTTCACCATTGTTTAGGTCAGTTTATTTTTCTTGTAAAAATACCCTTGTTACACATATCAAACAAGCAAGTATTTGTAAAAATAAACAAGTAAACAATGAATGCATAACAAATAAAAAGTCATGCATATCAAATAGCCACATGCAAACGGTTTTGATAAATCCTATTAATAACCAATTCTAGATTTGTCAATATGCATATATTTAATTAAGACTTTCACCCGTTTTCATCTATGTACAAGGTGAACCACATGCATCGATTCATCGATTGCGCAAGTCAAAATTAAATACATACCACATAGCACATAATTGATTAAATTAATAATTATTGAGGTCTTCCCCAATTTTAGATCTATCATAATTTAGTGTATATCACTTAAACATGAAAGACATACAATAAAAGCACATCCATGATAAAACATGCAGATAATTATCATGGACATAAAATTACACTTAACAATTAATGCAATTAAATCAAAGTTAAGCATATACACATAAAGTTGCATGCATCTTAGGGTTTCTAATCCAATTAAAACAATAGTTTACAAAACCCTAATTAGGGCACCATAAAAAAAACGCCCCCCCTAAAAATTAGGGTTTAGGTTTTGCAAACCCTAGATCTAAGCATACAAATAATAACACATTCATGTTTATTTTAATTATGTGTTTCAGTAATTAATTACTTGTTATACAAGGCTCGTGATGCCACTGTTGAGTTTATGATATATAAAATACAATAAAACATAAAGACATCAAGAGTACGCAGCGGAAGACTTAAAGATCATAACAAATAAATTAATTAACTGAAAGTATGCGTAACGTACCTCTTGCGAATGTCAAATTCCTCGAACAAAGCAAATCAACCCTCGAGCAAAGCAAACCAAAGAAGTACTTATTGGTGTAAGAATAATGTCTTACAACCACGTTCTTGTACACACGAATTAACCAAATGAATCAAGCGATTGCTAGATCTAACACAAGTCCTCGTTTAAGAAAAACGAAACCAAACTCCCTTACTAATGGGGTGTTCGGCCGAATATGACTAGAGAGAGGAGAGGAGAGATCTAGGGTTAATTCAATGCACAAAGATATAAAACCCTAGACCCTAGCCCTCCTTATATACTAGTAGGTAAACTTAGAGGACAAGTTAGGGGAACTAGGCCTTGGAGAGACCCCATGGCCGTCCACCATGAAAGCCCAAAGCCCAATCCTTAACTTTTCCAAGTTTTCCATTTCTAGTCCTTCTCTTTTCCATTTAACGGTCGTTAGTCATTTTTCCGTTAAATACCTAACGATCGTTAACCGGACTTAATGTGTAATAATTAATCGTAAACATAAACATTAATTATTAACTTTAATTCTCATTCGCTAATGTGTGCAATCCCGTGGTCACGAGTTCGAATCCGGACATTCACATGTTTGTAAATATATACATTTCCAACAGTACGTGTGTTTATAAGTTTGATATGTCGTTTTATAGTTTTAACTTTTAACGCATATAATAATTTTTTCTGCTTTTTCTTGTATACTTATTACAATTTATTTTGGTTGAAAAATTCAACCCGCTGTTTACTATAATCATATTGGTTTATTTTAATCGTCAAACTATGTACATAAATATAGGTGTTTTGACTATATCTTACATAAACTTTATCTAATACATTGCATATATTTTCTAAGGAGTAGTGAAATCATTAACTGTATATCAAAATGCATTATAACGGAACTCCTTGATTATACGACTGGTCACTATGGAGGTGAACCATCACGAGGTGGTGGCCTCCACCACGCGCAGATCCCATAATACTCTCACTATCACTGCGCGCGGGTACCCTGCTAGTCTCAACCACCAAACGGATTTGATTTTATTATTATTTTATTTTTTTGGTATGTGAATGTGTGTTTTGTATATTGTGACTTATGTTTGTATAAAGTGATATACTTTTATATTTTTTGTTTGGAGGTAACCATAACACCTGTTTGGTAGGTGGTGGGTTTGATAGTGTGTTGAATGGTGATGTAGTGTTGACATATGGTGAAATTATTAATTGGATGTGTTTGTGATTAACATTGGTGAAATTATTAAAATCTCGCAAATCCATTGCGGTTTTGTTATAAACATTGGTGATAGCCGTCCTTGCAGATGATCGCCCATGCCTCAAAACTCTTAGTTTACACAATGTTAAATAGTGTGTGTTTATATTTTCATGAGGGGAACTCTTTCATTTTTTATGTAAACAAAATTCTTTTTTACTTTCTTCTATAGTTATATTACAGGTTAAGTACTTTTTTCAAGGATTTCGTAGTGTACGTGTGTTTGTAAGATCAGTATGTCATTTTACTAAGTCTTGACGCATATAATAATTTTTTCCTGCTTTTTCTTGTTATTATAATCATGTTGGTTTATTTTAATCGTCGAACTATGAACATAAATATACGATGTTTTGAGTTTTGACAACATGTTACATAAACTTTATCTAATACATTTGCATATATTTTCTAATGAGTTGTGAAATCTTTTTCTACAAACGTACATAGAGGAAATTGTTCAAAATGCATTATAATAGAACTCATTAATAATAGAGTGCATTATATAGATGGCCATTATGACTTTTCGGTTTTTGCAAATTTAGTCGCTAAACATTTTTTTCATCAGGTTCGGTCATTGGGGTTTTAAATAGTTACGAATCCAGTCTAATTTTGGCAAACTTTAATGACCATTCGTGTATTTTTGACAAACCATAGTGACCATTTATATAACGAAATTGAATTGAATTTGTAACAATTTGAAAAGTTAAAAAAAAAAAAATCACCGCCTAAATCTGCAAAACCGGAAACCATAATGACCATTCATGCAATTCAATCTAATAATACTATAAATAGACACGTGAATATGAATAAGAAAGTAAAGATTTTGATAATAAGTTAAAAGAAAAATGACCTAATATTATTAGAATTAGTAAAGCATTTCTTATAAATAACTCAAATATATGTATAAATAAGTTAATATAGAGGATATAAGCAACAGGATCTGTGGCGCAATGGTAGCGCGTCTGACTCCAGATCAGAAGGTTGCGTGATCGATTCACGTCAGGTTCAAATCCTATAAACTGTTGATAAAACTTTTTTTTTTTTTTTTTTTTTGTATGTTTGCTAAGAAATATTACGTCCTAACTGTGATCAGTTTCTTCTGTGAGTCAGATCTATGACTCGATGAAGCTCGTACTATTCCATGATCGATGCTCTACACTTCGTTGTTCACGTTATCTAAATCGGGTGGATATTTGTTCTCACCGCGCCGCATGGTCAATCTCAACATTCTATCACACATATTGTTTTTGAAACAAGACGTGTGAGCCGGTCAGCGTTGTTAGTTATGGTTTTGCACAACTTTTGGTTTCATGGTTTACTTATAGAAATTTACACATAATGTAATTTTATTGTTTTCTTTAAATTGTGATATTACTTCTCCGAAATCTTCTCTGTCTCTCATATTTGAAAAATAAAAAAACAAACTCATTTTTCCAAACATTTCTCCAACAACACAAGTTTGAAGAAACATATCATCATAGATCAATCTCTTTTACATACATTTTCACCATTTATGATTCAAACGTATGATTTCGCCTTTTGAAAAACGGATATATGTCCTTGTATGATATCTAGTTACAAACGGGTTGTCATTAGTCTGCGAAAAATGAGATAAAAATCGTGTATGATCTTGTCTATATCTCTATATACGTATTGATCGACATTGTTTTATAAGATGACTCAAGAGGACGAAATTGACATGCCATCGGGTTAGCATTTCCTTCTACATTTCTGATATTTGTATACAATGAAATCGCATTTCTACAAATAAAACATATGTATGCATACGTACGATATTATATTTGATGTGATTACATGAACAGAAAATAGCAACCAACAAATGGTAGCGGACGAGGTACTTAAACAAGGGAATTCAGAAATTGTGGCCGAGGTCTACACTTTTCAAGACCTCGCCCACGCAACTGAAAACTTCAACCCTGATTTGCTTGTGGGCAAAGGCGGCTTCGGGAGGGTGTACAAGGCCCATCTTGGAGACCGAAACAAAGTATGACTTCTTTTTGTTCTCTGTTATGTTTGGGTCGAAATATTGAAGTCAGTTGTATAACTGTGGTTAGTTTCATATAGATTGTGGCTGTGAAGCAACTCGACATGATCGGAGTACAAGGGAATCCTGAATTTTTAGCCGAGGTTCTTACATTGGGTCGTGTTCACCACCCGAACCTAGTCAATTTAACTGGATATTGCGTGAATGGACATCAAAGGTTACTGGTCTATGAGTACATGACTAATGGTTCATTAGAAGAACACCTTTTTGGTAATACTTATTTCAAATTGGATTATCGATATATAGCAAAGTCGATGTTAAATACTTAAGTACTCATACACGCACACAATCTCCACATTTGTCCCTGATGCTCGTAAGCCAAAATCTTAGTTGAGGCACCTTAACTACACATGAATACCATTAGGCCACAGGCCCTTTGGTTAGTGGTTACTATGTCATTTGACATCGGGTTTTTTTCTTTCTAAAGATTTGGATGAGAGCAAGACACCCCTCGATTGGCATGCAAGGATGATGATTGCTAAAGGAGTTGCCAAAGGACTCGAGTACTTGCACAACGTTGCTGACCCTCCTATTATCTATCGAGATCTAAAACCTTTGAATGTATTGCTCGACAATGACATGAACGCTAAGCTTTCGGACATTGGGCTCACAAAATTTGGACCAAAAGAAGGAGATGATCATATCTCGACTAGAGTGATGGGGACTTATGGATACTCTTCGCCTGAGTATGCAATGACGGGAGAATTAACCACAAAGTCAGATGTCTATAGCTTCGGGGTTGTGTTTCTAGAGTTAATCTCAGGACGAAGAGTCATCGATGATAAAAGATCACCCGAAGAGCAAAACCTCGTTATGTGGGTAAGTTTATAAAGAAAATCATAGTAACATGGATATATTCATATATGTGTGGAGTACTGGTAAAATATGACTCACATTATTATCTATTATTGTAGGCGAAACCATTGTTTAAAGACAAGAGTAAATTTCCAATGGTGGCCGATCCGTTGCTAAATGAGAATTATCCGGTAATGTGTTTAAACCAAGCTGTCGCTATCGTAGCAATGTGTTTGCAAGAAGAAGCAATCACGAGGCCGTACATGAGCGACGTTGTTGTGGCTCTTGACTACCTAGCCACGGTTCCAGATAATCAAGAACCTGGTCATAGTGATGAATAGTTGCTTATAGCTGAATAAATCTATGCCGAATAAATGTACAGCTTTTTAATGCATAATGTGCAAGTTAGTATAGCATAGTTTAGCGAAAGGAAGAATTTACCTTTTTGTTTCCCTTTTATGCAAAGATCAAACATGTAAAAGGCAGAGAAGATGTAATTTTTATACATAATGAATATTTGCAAACATCAAATATATATGAAACCAAAAAAGTGACCTTACAAATGCATTGTTGAATAGCTAGTACATCTTTAAAAACTTCGCTTAAACGTCGGATTGGTTAGTGTCATCTTTAAGGTTTTGGTAACTGAAGCTAGGAATCTTGCTCAACCTATGCAGCTTGTGGTAAGGGCTCTCGGCAACATCTACCATGGTGCACATTCTAGGCAAAAACCTACCACTACTGCCCGTACCCTTCTTCTTCACTTTCCGCCATGTGATAGTCAAGAATCCAAAACTAGGCCAAAAGTTAGAACTACCACCATCCCTGCGATGTTTCTTGTCAGGAATATTAGGTTCCTTTATCGAACATTTACCATGATCACTAACATTACCACAACCACCAATCTCGAGTCTTCTAAAATACTCTATCTCCTTCATCACGAGGTTTCCAACTGTACCACGTGCACCTATCTCGATAGGAATCGGATCACCACCAACCATCTTCTCCGAAAAGATGGTGGAGGCAATGGTGGGAGAGGTGATGCTCATGGTGGTTGTTAAGGTGTGGGGAAAAAAGTTATCTTTTGGTGTGATGCAATTCTTTTGCTTTGTGCATGAGAGGCAATATATTCTATTTCTTAAAAAGTGGCCATGCCTTTGATAAAAGTGAGTAATGAGATGGTTTTTGCCTTTAGGTATAAAATAGGCTTTTTGTATTATGATCATCACACTCATGCCTGTGCAAGTTTTTATTATTCCTTCACTTTTAAATTCCTGTATAAAAACTAATTCTGATACAATATAAAAAACCGACTCATAGAAAGACTGAATTTTACAAAGTTGTAAGGTTATGATACGAAATATGTCATAAACTAAAACGACGTTAAGGCAAGGACCTCGCAAAGCAGCATACATGTTAGAGTGCAGAACCTATCTACTTTCATTTATACTGTAAAAGAAAGTTTAGTTGCCCTAAAACTAAGATTACAAGCTGTAATGCTGTATGATGTTAATAAGTCAAATAAGATACTTAATAAAGATAATTAGGGTTTACCAAAAGAGGCAATGATGTAATGTCTCTACAGAGAAAATCATCATGAGACTACTTGAGTGCTCTTTAAGCATCGCAATCAATGGGCTTTGTTTTTTCTTTTCCTCTAATTTCATGCTTTCTCCTGTTTGCAAAGTAAATTGACCATTTCTCTACTTAAAAAGTTCCAATAATGTTCATCTTAATAAATCCATTTGTCAAATTCCAAAACAAAAAAGTCCACGTTACCCTTAGTTAAAAGGGAATACTATGTGTCGTGATTCATTGCATACAACTGAATACAACGAGAACAATAGGCGCAACTTATTACTTTCTTGAACCAAATACATTATATAGAAGGGTGTATACAATACAAAAGTACAAGCTTACAACTTACATTTGACCCTCAAAATTGGAATGTACCTCTTTTCAATTTGGCTTATTATTCTATCTAATCTACACTCTATATTGTCGACCCGTTCAGCAACTTGCCCAGAATGTCATAGGGTTTAGCCACTAATACAACTGATGAAAGAAAACTATCTTATACTTTATATGGGCGAGAGCCTAGCAGCAACTCGACCAGAAGGCCACCCAGGTCGGATCATGGTAATACCCTATTTGAAACTGATAAGCCATGATACATACTTCACATTATCCCCTTATATCTATAATTTCTCTGTATATGCTTCTTTAACTGTATTTAAATTTATGTCTTGTATTTGTATTACAAGGTTAAGGTACACGGGGGAAATGACACAAATACCTTATGGTTCGGTGAGATGCAAGAGCTTGTTGTAAAGCAACATTGACTCGAGCTCCTCCTGTAAATATTGAATCATAAAGCTGACACACGAATCTAGACAGCTCCTCTTCATCATCGTCCCAAACTAACATCCTTTTATCTGTACCCGTAGTAGTACCTTTATCGGTCTCACTATCTTCCCAATCACTTGTTAGGCTTGTGGGTTCTGTATATTCATCATCTCCTTTATCTAACCCAATTTCAAACTTCCCGTTCTCCATATCATTGAACTCAGTTTACCTTTGAAAATGTAGTCAACTGCGTTTCTTGGGGTTCTGATGACTGGGATATAACAGCTTTAGCACCGGAGTCTAGAAATGCCTTTATCAGAGCAGATGATGGACCATATAAGCACGTGCATATTATGATCTTATCCCTCCAAGCACCAACCTTCAAATTTTCGAAAAATGTACAATTTAGATTAATTAAGCACAATTAGACCTTACTTATAGCATATAAATTAAAAACTATATCAATTAAGCCAGATTTGACCACATAAACATTGGTAATTTTGCAAATAAAATACAATTACATATTGAAAAAAAATAAAACGAACTACAAATCAAGTAAAATTTCCAAAAGCTTACCATCCAACGAACATCTTCGGGAGTTAAGTGCATAGAAGGGACAGTCCTACGGAACATGTAAGCTCCGATTTCTTGGTCGTCTTCCATGACCTTCATCAATCATAAAGATACAAACTGTTACTCACTTTGAGATAATAATCGAATAAGTTGAAGAACGAAAGCCACATAAAGCATACTTGGGTCTGGCGTCCAATGTAGCGATGTACAACACCGCCAATCTGGAAATAGGGTCGACAAGCAACCAGTTCAGAAATGCTTGAGATGTTGGAAATTGCTGACATGTATTTTCTGCGTCGGCCTTTTAACATTGATAGCAGACTGTATTTGACATTCTGCAGAAACTTCTCAGCGAGTTCTCCTGGTTCCGCCACCACAAATACATCATTTTGCCAACTAAAACAATGAAAATGAAGCAGCTTAGATCAAGGCTAAGATGGTCTTTTCAGGGCAGGGAATTCAAAATTTCAAACACAAATAACCAAGATTTTTGGAAATGCCAGCCAAAAATAGGATGAGACAACACAAAGCAATTTTTAATTGTGCCAAGATAGTTGGGTTGGCACCGTTGTGTAAAAGATCAAAAGGGGTTCAGATTGAAGTGGGTCAGTATTATTACGGATTGATATGGACCGGCCGACCAGGCCAGGTTAATGTAGCAAAAAGGGTACCTTCTGCAACAACAACAACAACAACAACAAACCCAATCCCGCCGAGGCAGGGTATGGGGAGGTAAAATGTAGACAGATCCTACCCCTACACCAGGGTAAACCCGTGGGTAGAGAGACTGCTTCCAACGAGACCTCCGGCAAGTGCATGTGTGCGGGTGAGGTAGGAAAGAAATAGGAGCAAAAGACAAAAACAAAATGCAATACCGCAGACAAAGCACACCGAACGAGCAAACAAAGCATAAAGGGAAGAAAGAAAACAGCGCACAAGCACACGCAAAGTAGCCAACAACAAAGCGCAACAGAAAACAAAGAGCCAAGGCACACCTAAAAGCAACCAACTAAAGGAGAGAGGGGGGGGCACAGAGCAAAGCAAAACCACGCACAGGACAAAAGCTAAGGCAAAAAACAGGAAGCACCTAAACCAAAACGCATGGAGCAAGAAAATCAGGTAAACCTAAGGGGGAAACAACAAAGCAACGCAAACCACGCACGGGGCCTAAAGCTACGGCAAAGCAAAGAAGGGGCCACAAAAATCAAAAACGCAAGGGGCAAGGCAAAAGGGACGACAAAAGCTATACACCCAAAAACAACCTACAAAAACACAGAGCACCTAGCAAAGCTACCGGCAAATCCTAATTCTATCCCTACAAAAACAACAAGGGTACCTTCTGCAAACTATCTTAATGACATGAACTAATATCCGACCTTCACTTGGTGCGTAACACTAATAACAAATAATGTTAATCAAAGTAAAGAAGGGAATAAAAGAAGACAACAATGACCTTAATATCGAGCCAGTCGTATCATTTTGGAGCGCCAGATGAACAATTCCAACCTGTGGTGAATTCTGTAACTTTTCATGCAACAATCGAACAGGCCCTGACAGCTGTCTCGGTACTGTCGGTGATTCTGGAGGTGAAGAAGTTCTTCCAGAATGGAATCCATCAAGGCTTAAATGAGGTACTGATTCTATTCTGCCAGTCCTATGAGATCCTAGATCAGGACTGTATAGAAGCGGGCTTGATGGGAAGCTTCCGGTGAATAATGGTGACGTGAAAGGTGTTGGGAAAGATGTTCCCGGTTCGGGTCTATTAACTGTTCCTGATGCAGCATTCAGAAGAGATAATCTGATATTGTGTTCAGAACAAAATGTTTGAAGTGACCGAGCATGGTTAAAAACTCTTCCAGAATCTGGTAAGTGTGAGGCTTCCACTAGTAACACATTTCGTCTCCACCCTAAAGATGGACCATTTTCACCTGTCAATATAAAATATATGGTTAAAGACATGAAATCTATTATGAGCAATCACCTACACAATAAGTTGAGCAATTATACCATTATTTGGACCCTTTGAGTTCGAGTTGAGATTATCTGGCTGTTTTTCATCACTATGGTTCAGCAGCAATCTCTCGCACACCTTTTTAAATGCTTGAGGATTATTCTGAATATATTCATCTGTTGCCGACTCTAATTTATGCCAGATGGTGGGATCTGTTTCATCCAACTCCATATCACATCGTTCATCAACTGTAAAGAAGTGAACATATTGTTTTTAGCAAAGATGCAGAAATCAACTAAATGTGAATTACTAAGTCTAATATGTTTCAAAGTCTAGATAACCGCATAAAGTTATCAAAATCATAGTAAAAGTCCATCCATGTTGCAACTTTGTGTCAACTGGGGTGTTGCATTTTGCATCTTGATTGTTCAAACATAGAAAAATGCTAGTCAATCAAGATAAATAGCAATTAAGGCCACACTTATAGTTGCTGATACTACAAAACATGAATAACTTATGTAATAAGATATTACACCTGGATTGAACCGAAAATAGTGTATTTCAGGAATCATAGGTAACAATGTGCTCAATGCCTCCTCAACCCGCTCTACTGAGCAGGCACTCTCGATCAACACTTGTCCAGTGTCCAAATAACGCCATCCACCTTTACGAGCCTAGAATCAAATGTACAAACAGATACCAAAAAACAGAGTAAGCATTTGTGCGCAGAAACAACAGCAAAGATAATGGTTTTCCCTACACTAAAAATTACCTTTGTTGGGACAGAACAACAACCGACTGAAACCAAAGTGTCGATTTTTGCATCTGGCCATAAAAGTTGTGCTTCTCGTATTGCAAATATAGTAGGGTTGTTTGCAACAATAGCTCCATCTTGCCAGCGAAGCAAACCTGCACAAAAAACACATAAGATGGAGAATTAAGTCAACTTTTTAATATCAAACTTCAAACAAATTCTGAAAATAGTACAGATATTAATTACTTTGTGTAATGTTTTTCATTAGCTGGTCAATATCTTTAAGATATAGAGGGTGTTGCAATAACATAAATATGCAATCAAGCAAGAACAACAGATATGGAGCTTATATATACCATCAGAGTAATCGTCAAGATAATATGGAGCTGCAGATGATGCTCTTATAGCTTGCCACAGATCATGTCTGCAACTTCCCATATAAGCACTCCGTTTGTATCCAACTTGAGCACCGGTTGTTGCAGTTCCTGGTCCATTTGTTGTAAAATTTTCTGACATCATCAAAGGAACTTCTGGTGTGCCAGCAGGGTACTACAGTTTACATGCAAAGATAATATGAATTGTCTTCCATTGGGATGCAAATGAAATTTAATAATTAGGGGAACACGGTATTAGCAAAAACCTGATAATTACGAAATATAAATGGCTGGGCTGGTGCCACATTGACTAATGTTGATACCACAAAAACTTTGGGGATCCTTTTCACTGATGAATCTATTAACAGATCTCCATCCTCATCAGCACAGATCTCTTTCAACAACCTCTCAAACTGATCGGCACTGTGCTGGACAAAGATCAAACTGGTAATTTTAGAATATGAACTCTAGTATAATTACTTAAAAGAATATTAATTGCTAAACGATCTCCAAGGTGGCCTATTGGCCACTGGTAAGGTCTCCCAAAGTCTCAGGAGTCAAGAGACTAGGGTTTATAACCCCTTGGGGTGAAAATCTTGAATTACAGGGAAAAGTCAGGAAACGGCCACAGATATACCGCGAGGGCCGCGTACATCAGAACCAAGAAAGGGTCGACTTTTCCAGGTAAACCTACACAAGGATCCTTCTACGTCTACCCAATTATTATTAATTGCTAAGTTTACAGGAAAGAACTGCGTACTTTAGATCCATGAACAACGACTCTAAAGCTTTGTGAAGAGCTCTTGTAAAGCTGATCTAATTTCTCCCTCCAAGTTGCTGCTTCATTATCCTTAGGAACCGGTTCAGCAAAAACAAGTTTCCCTGTAAAATTGTAGTGAAAAATGACACAATTACACAAAAAAAAAAACAATTTTCGGTTACTTAGATACAAGGCATTCACTTACCAAGATTTTTGTATATGTCTTCACATTGCTCCAAGGACATTAGCTTTATTCCAAGAGCGACCGCAAGCATGCCACCAGTTGATGTGCCACATATAAGGTCAAACATCTCATGTATTTGTTTCCCACAGCCCTTTTCGATTTCTCTTAGAATCCGAACAGTAGCAAGACCTTTCATCCCACCTCCATCCATTGCAAGTATCCTCAATCCTTGCTTTGGGACCTGCCTTCCTTTGATAGCACGTCTCAGATTCTCATTCTCCCCTATTGTGACATAAAATCATCCATTATTTTATGATGTATAAACCACGTTTTGAAATTATTAGAAATATCAACCAAACCAACCTAGAATTGCCAGGGCACGAGCTGCAGCTTTGCTCACACGTGGCTCAGATGAGAGTGTAAGCCGTAAAAGAAGATCTCTTAAACTTTCAGAAGCAACAAGAGTCCGGCGGTTCTCCAGACAGAAGGCTAAGTTTCCAACAGCTATTAAAGCTAACCTTTGTACCTATTGACAAGCCCAATTCAGACGGCCATGCAGAAATACTCATTAAAGCCAACATAACGTAAATATTACCAGCATACCTCTGGATCTTTATGGGCGCATAATAGCTTTAATGATTTCATCACATCCTTGCTGAGCATTTTTTGGGCCACCATATCAGAGACAAACCCTAACTTTCCCACAACTTGCAAGACGGATTTTAGTTCTTGAGGGCCAACGGATGTAAGCACCCTTTTGACAGGTTGCATGATGTCACACTTCATCAATTGAAGCGCCACAGATACATCTGATGCAAGAGATGTAAGTGCAGAGCAAGCCTCCACAACCTGAAACGTAACACAACGATTTGGAACAAGAATTCAACGAGACAAAAACGAAAAAGATATTACAGAAAACATAACTTACCACATGCTGGTCTTCACTGCTAATCATGCTAATAAGCTGTCTGACTGCATTTTCATCTTTACCAATAACTACACGGTTTCCTTCATCTTGCATCATCTTTGCCAAGGCAGATGCTAGCAAAGGATGGTGACATGAGGAGAAACGAAATATAAGAGAGAAAAATGCACTCAGCTTGTGTCTTGATGCAACAAAGTAAGAACTATTCTCCGTCTGCAATCTCAACACAAGCAAATTACTTTTCAATTTGGAGTTATTTAGATTCGACTCATTCGAGAAATTTATGTAGAGCATAATCATTATTCAGTACCTCTATCTGAACATTGACTGATCTAAGATAATCATCTCCCACAATACGAATGTTTGCAAGAGAAAGGTGGCGAAGTTGATGCAAAGGCAAAATTTCAGGAAGAAATTCAAGCGGATTACCAAAGAGCCTTAAAATACGTAATTCAGCCATTGCCCTGCATAAAAGATTTTAGAAAAAGAATAAACCTCAAGTGTAATTGAGTATAGCCTGCACTCTAAGATGTACAACAAAAAAAGGAAAACAAGTTACAAACTGGACTAGATAATGACCTGAAATCAAGAAGAGGGCGGATAAGCTTATTATGTTCAAGTGATAATTCCACGAGTCCAACACACTGCCTCAGTTCAACTGCATAATGGCAAACAGGAAATGAAGTATGAGTCACATGCTATAATGGGTCTTAAGCCTAAAATAAATTGCAAGCGTCTTCTGATCTTCTCAGAAAGCTTTAAAGAAAAACACAGGTTCCAAACGTACCTGGAACCGAAACCAACATATTGTAGTCAACTGTCAGCACTTTCAGGTTTTTCAAAACACCGAGCTCAGGTGGCAAAACCGTTAGCTTATTATTATCAAGGAATAGCTTCTCAAGAAGCGGCAGCTTAGTCAACTCTACTGGAAGCATCTGTTGATCATTTCAAATATTTAGAATGTATAATCACAAAATTTCACACAACTAGCTACATTTAACAACACCATTAAGTTTACCTCCCCCATCATTACACACAATACAAATGCAAATAGCATATAAAGCAATTGTCTTTCCTATATACACCAATCAAAATTACCACTTTACTAATACCTATAGCCTCTACATTGCAATAGTTATCTCTAAGTTTACATATTTAGCAGCATTTGCTACGTTTAGCAAAACTAACAACAGCGGCAGGCAGTAGAGTTAGCATTAGCTATTAGCGTTTCAATGGCAAAACTAACAATAGTTGTATCTCTATCTGTAGATTATAAAGTGTGAAATAAACGCTAAAGCAAAACGCTTCTTGTATTAGCGTTTCAGCAAATCCCAAGCTAAACGCTTGTTGCCAAGCAAGCATAAAACTCTGAACACTAAATGCTCCTGACGCTCTAAAAAAGTCGTCGCCAAACACAGCATAAGTTGGGCCTCCACCATCATTACACAGACAACACAAATCAAATGTCTTTCCTATATACACCCTATTAACCGTAAAAAAAACACTTTCCTAATGTCATATAAAACTTATAGAAGTCCACAAGGTTCATGATAAGCTGAAAAAAAATGAGCTTATGAAATATGAGCCACAATACAGATAAGCTCATAAGCCAATAAACAAAGTTAAACAAGCACCATCTAACGCCTCTACATTGCATTAGTTATCTCTAAGTTTACATATCTAGCAACATTTCTAGAAACTCGTTGTCAAACATATCCTAAGTTTGGCCTCCACTATCATTACACACACAATATAAAGCAAATGTCTTTCCTATATACACTGTAAAAAAATCCCACTTTGCTAACATCTAACGCCTCTACATTGCACTAGTCATCTCTAAGTTCACATTTCTAGCAACATTTATAAAAATCTTGAAGAAAAAAATAACAGAACTTGCTGATAAGCCACAGTTTGATAAGCCCACAAGTTTCAAAATGAGCTTATGAAACATAAGCCACAAAACAGATAAACTGATAAGCCCATAATAAAATTAAACAAACACCGCCTAAGGCCTCTACATTGCATTAGTTATCCCTAAGTTTACACGTCTAGCATAGATTAAAGTATCCGAAAGCAACTGAAGCAACTTACAGACAACCCACAATTTGTTGAGACTAACAACCGTAATATTTGTCACCAAGCATTAGGATTCTAACGTCACCAAAGACATAGGTACAAAGCAAATGTCTTTCCTACATACACCCTTTTAACCGTAAAAAAATCCCACTTTGCTAACATCTAATGCCTCTACATTGCATTAAGCTTACATCTCTAGCAACATTTATACCAATCTCGAAGAAAAAAAAATAACGGAACTTGCTGATAAGCCACAGTTTCATAAGCCCAAAAGTTTATTATATGTTATAAAAACCTTATATAAGCTCACAAGTTTCAAAATAAGCTGAAAAAAAAATGAGCTTATGAAATATAAGCCATGAAACAGATAAACTCGTAACACCCCCCTAACGCCTCTACATTGCGTTAGGTTATCCCTAAGTTTAGCATAGATTAAAGCATTAACGTAAACAACTTACAGGTTACAGACAAGCCACAATTGTTGAGACTAACAACAGTAACATTCGTCACCAAGCTTTAGAATTCTAAACGCTAATTGCTCCTAATGCTCCAAAAAAATCGTCACCAAACACATACATACAAAGCAAATGTCTTTCCTATGTCAAAAAATTCCGCTTTGCTAACGTATAACACCTCTACATTCACATTAGCTATCTCTAAGCTTACATCTCTAGCAACATTTATACCAATCCCGAAAAGCAAAGAAAAAAACGAAACTTACAGACAAGCCACAGTTATTATGTCATAAAAAACTTATAGAAGCCCAAAAGTTTCATGATAAGCTGAAAAAATGAGCTTATGAAATATAAGCCATGAAACAGATAAACTCGTAACACCACCTAACGCCTCTACATTGCATAGGTTATCCCTAAGCATACACGTCTAGCATAGATTAAAGTATTCGAAAGCAACGTAAGCAACTTACAGACAACCCACAATTGTTGTGAGACTAATAACCGAAACATTCGTCACGAAGCATCAGAATTCTAAATGCTAAATGCTCCTAACGCTCCAAAAACATACATACAAAGCAAATGTCTTCCCTGTGTTAAAAAAATCCCACTTTGCTAACATCTAACACCTCTACATTGCATTAGCTACCTCTAAGCTTACATCTCTAGCAACCAATCCCGAAAATAAAAATAAAAACGAAACTTACAGACAAGCCACGGTTATTACGACTAACAACAGTAAATGCTCCTAAGTCCTAACACTACAAAGAACTCGCCGCCAAACACAGCCTAAGTTTGGCCTCCACCATCATTACACAGACAATACAAAGCAAATGTATTTCCTATATATACCCTTCTACACGTTAAAAAAAACCACTTTGCTAACATCTAAGTATCAAACACATCTACATTGCATTCGTTATACTCAAGTAATATACCGAAACTTACCGATAAGCCACAATTGTTGAGACTAATGACCGTAACACTCATCCAATGATCACCCAACGACTCGACGACCCTGACCCCCTCACCCTCCCCCGTCTCCAACCCCGACTTCAACATCTTAACAAACACCCCCATCCCATCGTTCTGCTGACCCGACCCACCCGCCTTCGACATCGCCACTCCTCTCAGCTTCTCCCTCTCCTTGACCACCTTCATTTCCACCCCCACCATCCCCTCATCCTCCACCAGCTTTACGCGAACCGTGTCCTGAGGTAACGGTAACGCGACCATGAGCTGCGACTGGAGGCGTAAGGTGACTTGATCCTCGTCGTCAGCTGCATTCCAATCTAGGTCAATCCGAAACCCTAATTGGTCTTCATCCTGTTTTGAATCAATTGGATTGTTGGGATTGTTTAATTGATGAGAGCTGTAGTGTAAGGAGAGATGGAAGATGTCTGATGGTCTCTTCCATCCTAATCCCCATGACATTTTGTAAAATTAGGGTTTGGTCATTTGAAATTAGGGTTTAAGAGGGGTGTTTGGGACAATGTGTGTGTTATGGATCTGGGATTTGATTTATTTAATTTTCTTCATTTCTAAGGAATTTTGTTAATTTTTAGGTGGGGTGGTTTGAATGAAGAAGACAAGTAATACGACGACGTATCACTTTTAGATTTTTAGATTTTTCTTTCCTACTACAAGAAATAAAAGAATTTTACTTGACTTGTTCAAAATACAAAAATTAAGAAAAATTGAGATGATCTGTACACTCACAAAAATGATTGACACATTTAAATTTAGAGTGTTTAGACATTTATATTCTTACATGATTAAAATAATGTGAGGGTATAAATGTTCAAACACTCTAAATTTGAGTGTCCCAATCAATTTTGAGAGTGTACAAATGACTAGCTGGACTTTACCGAGTAAAAGATATAAAAAATGAGGGTACCTTTGGCTAGAGGCTTATATTACAAGCTGAAAGTTGTATTTTATATTTTTATAAATTTGTTTGATGAATTGTTTAGAGTTGTATAAAAATACATCAAATTAATATTTATACATATTTCAAACTTTTACGTATTAATCCATTATTTTTTAAGGAATTGATTGGGTTTTTAAAAGTTTTCTTTTGTTTTAGGTGGAAGGAGGTGGTTTCAACGAAGAAGACAGGTAATACGACGACGTGGCTTCGAATTTTCTTTCATCAAGACTTTTTTACATTACTTCTTCTTTAAAAGAAATAATAAATAAATAAATGAGAAAAGAAAATTACATATATTAAAAACTATATCAGTATCCGTGCATAGCAACGAGATTTTATAACAGCACATACTTATAGTATAGTTTTTAAGATTGTGTATGCATATATGTTTTTATAACTGTTGTTTTCGGATCTTATTTTTCGTTTTTTATTTTGAAAGATTGTTAGACTATGTTTTGATAAATTTTAATTTGGGTGAAAGTTAAACATACTTAACATATTTTTTTCAAATAAACATGTCTATGCAATGTATTTTGTAAATTGTCAAAGGTACGCAACCTATTTTTAAATAATCTTCGATCTAGCTAATATGACGGTTAGCATTAGTTACCAGGTCACCCTTGATTAAAAGTTACATCGTTGGTCCCTCAAATTGGACCTAATTCGCGCATTTGATCCAATTTTAGTAACGCTCGTTAAAAAAAATTAAAAAACTTCTAAATTTTTTTTCTTAAAATCTAGATAAAATATTTTTTTTCATTTTTTCTTTTTTTTTTTCTTTTTTTTCTTAACTTATAGTTAGAAAAAAATAGATAAATTTTTTTATACATTTAATTTTTTTTTATTTTTTTTTTAAATCTGGATAAACCTTTTATATCTTTTTAAAAATCTTGAAAATTGTAATTTTTTTAAAATAAAAATTATCCAGGTTTTTCAACAAAAAAAAAATCAGATTTTAAAAAAAGTTTATCCAGATATAAAAAAATATAAAAAAATGTGTATAAAAAAATTATCTATTTGTTTTAAATTATAAATTAAAAAATATATGTTTTAAGTAGATTTTAAAAATAAAAAATAGAAGTTTTTTTAAAAAAAAATTAATGAGCGCTATCAAAATATGACTAAATGTGCGAATTGGTCCAGTTTGGGGGACCTACGATGTAACTTTTAATCAAGAGTGACCTGGTAACCTGCTGTTAACCGGTCATATTAGCTAAATCGAAGATTATTTGAAAATATATTGCGTAAATTTGACAATTTACAAAGTACATTGCGTAGACTTGTTTATTTAAAAAAATATGTTGCATATCTTTAGCGTTCACCCTTTTAATGTACTAGTTTTCAGTTTCAATTTTTAAGTTTTCAAGATTCATTAATAGTGATTTTATATTTACCCAACACATGTTTTAAAAGCGTTATACTTATGCATTAAAAACTTGTTTTTTAAGTAAATATGAAATTATGATGTTTGCATTGACAAACCCAAGACCAAGAGTCATCAGGCTCATTTTAAAAATACTAAAATCATAACCTCAAAAAAAAGAAAAGATCAAATTATTTTAGAAAAATCAGTATATTTGACATAATTTTACATTACGTAGAAAAACCTATGAGTTTTCCATGCATCCGTGCATCTCTGAAAACCTCCCTCGCTATGTTTCTTTTGAAAATAGGGTTAATTCCATATATACCCAATATAAACATTTAAATGTCATATTTACCCAACCAAAAATCAAAATTATACCCTATTTAAACATTATATTGTCATATATACCCATTTCATTGTTTAAAACATTTGAAAATGGATTTACATCAGTAAATTTCCAGTTATACCCCTAATAATAAAAATAAGACAAATTTTCCTCTTTACCTTACCTGCTTAAACTTGCCTGACATGTTGCAATGGTTCGCTTGAAGAACCCTATAACTCACGTTGTTATCCCACAAGTAGTTATATCCCATATGGAAAGTATGATTGTTGTGTTAAAATGATATTACAATGATACTACTCTTGTTTTTGTAACTTATGTGTTGAGAAGTAGAAAAACATCAATTGTCATCTCAAACTGGATTTGATTTTCTCGCTGAGTGTTGTATACGAAGTCAGATGTGATTGATTCAACAACAATTTTATTCAGTGTTATGACTTAGGTTGATTAATTAAATAGGTTGTGTTACATGTGATGAAATTAGCAGCTTAAGATTACACTTTGATGTAATATGTTTAAAATTAGTAGCTAAAGAGCAGTGACTTTATACGAATAGGTATATAAAGATGAAAACCTATGTTATTTATAGTATCAAGGGTCTAATGGTAATTTAATAATTGTAAATCTATTTGCAAATGATCTAAATAATAAAATGGGTAAATATGACAATATGATAACTTAATTGGGTATATATGGGATTTTAACTTTTGGTTGGGTAAATATGACATTTTAAGGTTTATATTGAGCATATATGGAATATAAAAGATATCGAATATAAAACAATTGCAACTGGTCTTGATGTGAGCTCATGATAAGACTGTGCGTGGTCGGCATGAGTAGTGGTTTACAATTGCGTTTGTCTCGTGGTGGAGAAGCTCCTGGGTGAAAGCCAAGCTTAATCACTATTTTATTGTCTTTAAGTTTTAATAGGTGTGTGTAAAGTAGATTTATTGTAGTATTATTTTATTTTTAATTATGTTTTGCTTGATGACAACTTAATGACCACTATGAATGCTTCTTTAGACCACCCGTAATAATGTGTATGTATTTCAACGTGTTTTAGGCACTAACTAGCCAAAGAGCACGCGTCTTCCTTATTACACTCCCGTATGTGCACGCGTCTTCGATGGTTGAAAAGCAAAACTCGGTCTTGCCCCAACCGAGTTTTGGAGGTTTGTTTGTGTAAGTGTGTGTGATTTTGGTTTTTGTGAAGTATATTTGTGTTTAAATGTGATATGTTTTTATAATAAAATCGATTGTTTTATTACACTAAGTTGACGATTAAGTTAGTTTGATGTGGGAAGATTGACAATCTTTTTGAAACATTAGATAAAAGTGTGAGTTTTAAAAAAATATGTCTAAGTTAAAAAAGAAGAGTGGTATTATTAGTACCATTTTCACCTTTTTTATAACTAATACCCTCCTACTACTATAATTTTTATGTATTTTTGTTTCGTATTTTTTGACTTTGACTTGTCAAACTTTAAAATTTCTATTTTACACTTTTTTTTGACATTTTTAACGACTTTATTAATAGAACGACACAATTTTTTATGATATTTTGCTATGTATTTTTTGTGTTTTATTGCTTTTGACTTATCAACTTTATAATTTTTTGTCCCATTTTTTTTATTTCGAAGTTTTATAGTATAAACAAAATTATAAAAATAAAATAAATAAAAATTTAAAAAGGTAGTATTACTTATAGTTTAGAGGTACCAATAAGCAACCCAAAAAAGAAAAATGAAAAGTATATATGCAAATGCAATTACACTAAAACATCTTAACACACAAACAAATATCAGCTCAAAAGTAAAATGTACAAAAAAACCTATAAAAAGAGCACAGAGGATCTACATCATTTAGCTAATCAATGTGACCGATCTAGTCCATGACGAAACGGGCATTGAAACTGGCTACTGAAGATGTCAGCAGCGACCTCGTCAACTTTTGTTGAAAAAAAGGGCAAACATTGATGCAGAGAACAACATTGTTGATATATCTACGATAATGACAGATGATGTTGAGGTTCACGCCAAAATAGTGAATTGAAGACTCTCAAAAGGGTTCTAAACTTCTAATACCCATTGACAAGCAATAAAAGTGCTATCGACTATCGAGTATAGACGTTTCTGAATTATTCGATAACTCGACATCTTTTAAATGTAAAGACCACAAATGTAGTCTGTTTCTTTCTCAGCTTCATTGTCTTTTTTTTCAGCACTCTCTATAATGTTATCGTCATTCAAGTCATAAGTTTAGTACACACATTCTATACCAATGCAAAGTTTTTTGCCATCAGAAACCCGATTTATGGTATATGCATATATAACAAAACAAAATTCCACTACAGTTGTTCTCAGTTACTACTGAAAGGAAATGCTGCACTAACAAAGAAGTAAAAGAAAAGCACGATTTGATGCCTCACTTATCACAAAACCGAAATACTTATTTTACTATTCAAGCGTCACAACCACCCTCAATGGCTTAACATATGTTGTGAAGACCCATGTCGATGAATCTGACTGCAACTCGGCTTAATCCGGTCCTTTTTTTGTAAACTTGGAACATCAATCAGTAGAAAAACAACTCCTTTGGTCTTTAGATCTACACATGGATGCATGTCAAGCTCCTATACTTGTGGTTTTGACTGCCCAAGAAAAATGCAATCATATTCGTCAATACATTAAAAAGGTTACTATAGAAATTACAATATCAGCCAAGCTCGGGAAAGAGGAGGTATACCTGGGAATAAATAAAGGTACCAAGGATAGCCATAGCGGCTCCAAGTGCAAAAACAACAAATATTCGCTTCATCGTGTTTCCAACACTAAACGTCAAAGGAGAAATTTTATCCATAGACATATATGATACTTGATTGTACAAGTGATAGAACACACTTTGAGGCACCACCCAACTGAATCAGCAAATAAGTTAGTAATTAAGCACTTCTATGTTAAAGTACCATCTTAATTAAAAGCTTGGTAGTATGATTTAAAGAGAATCGGGAAAGTGAAGATAGTTTACCATATAATATTGTGCCCGAGTTTTGTTAATGCAGTTTGCCAACGCGCTCTCCACATTCGTGGGCCCTCCATAGCAATTGTAGAAAGGGTTAGAATCAACAAAGATAACATCGACAAGCAAGCATAGTAGTTCATGCCACTAATGAATTTGCCCTTCATTCCTCTTTTGGACAACATCATTGCTCCCATGTATCCTATAAATAAAACTACAAACAGAAGAGCGCAACCTCCGATGATTGGCAATAGTGAAAAATAAACCCCAATTGGGAATGTCTCGCCATGAAATAACCTTGATACGAGCACACTAAAAGCAGGTTCATCACTTTTTTTAGTATTGTGTGTAAACGATACTGCAACTTTTGACGTACTGAAAGTGGCTGCTACATGTCCAATTGTATCGCTAAGCGCAACCTGCATTTTTAACACAACCCACTTAGACTATATGCTACATGTCCAAAAGTATCATCTATGAATATATCTTAAACTTAAAGTCACGGTAAGAAACAGATTATCAAGATAAACTTAAAGTTGAAGGAAATTTGCCTTATTTATATCTTTAGGGAATATTTAGGATAGCTTTTTATGTGCTTATTGTGTTTTAACAAAAAGGTAAGCAATTTTCAGGGTGTCTTTGCTTAACCAAACTGGTTGATAGCTTATGCATGTATGTATTATAACAAAGCATCATGATAGGAAACAGCTTACTAAATATCCAAAATAGCTCAAAATAAAGAAAACAAAAACCAAACATACCAGTAACAAGGCCTTCCAAAACTCGAAATTAGTATTCAGAGGCTCAACCATTCTAACAAGAGATTAAAAAAAAAATGCATGGTGTGTTAATGCTTGTGAATTTAGTGATAAAGAAAGGGTTTTTTTAGAGGTGGAAATTGGCTTTGGAATATCAGATTCTAACAAGAAAATATTTGGTTAGTGACGGAGATAACAAGACAAGCAACTTCACTGCCAACTTAGTGAAATAAGACAACCAACTTCACTATCAAAATATACTTCACTTAAACACATATGTCCCACCAAAACACACACATACACAAAGACAAAAAAGACACACTCACGACTCGGTCTTGGCGAGACGAGTCTTTGCAAAATGATATGGAAGGCGCATCCTAGCATGGTCTTCGTAATAACACCAACGCGTCAAACTAGTGACAGATCGATGAAGACACGTCCTACTATGGGCCATGGCCTATTATAGACGGTCTAAGCTAAGTATATATACGTGTTTGATAAAGATATGAAAAAGGTTTTAAAGTGTCCAATAGAAAGTTTTATATTTATATTTTTTTAAACAAATTTTATATATTGTCAAACTCAAACAAGAGGTAAGTTTAGTTGAGGTATGTTTGCAGAATTGAACTAGAGCTAGAGCTAATATTATACTCCCTCCGTTCCAGAATTATTGTCTCATATTGACTTTTTTAGTCTTTCTACTTCAACTTTGACCATATTTATTTTCGTTTGTGTTATATAATACTTGATGAAAAATATATGAATGTATTGGGTTTTAAATGTATTTTTCATTTGTATAATTTTCATCAAGTATTATATAACACAAATAAATATATTAATGGTCAAAGTTGAACAAGAAAGACTGGTCAAAGTCAATCTGGACAATAAAAATGGGACGGAGGGAGTAAATCGAAAGCTGGAGCTTTTATATTTATAAATTTGTTTGACGAATTAGTTAGAGCTAGAACTTATTAATGTAAAATCACATAAAAATACATCAAATTTAATTCATCTATAGCTCCGACTTTTAAGTGATAATCTATTATAGTTTTAAGAGTATTTAAATAATTTTACTAACTATAAACCTTCATATGTCCGTTTCAATTGGCTTGACTTATAGAGGCTTGTGGTTTATAATATCTTCCATAAGCATGTGTGGAAAACAAAACTTATTTTATAAGCTACCTTATTTTTAAAAGTCCAAGCCCGTTTCAATTGGCTTCGGCTTATAGAGGCTTGTGGCTTATAATATCTTTCATAAGCATGTGCGGAAAACAAAACTTATTTTATAAGCTACTTTATTTTAAAAGTTCAAGCCTTTATGAACCTCTATAAGCTCCACGCCAAACCCAATTACGGAGAAAAAAAAAGTTGGTATTAAAGAAAAAGGTACCAATGTACTTTCTCTAAAATAACGTTTTTGTACTTGATTGGGATATTACTAATTTATATTTTCTAGCCTTCTGATATCTTGTAAAAAGCGTAAAGAGCATCAAAATTACATGCATAAGCAAGCTTATGATTAAGACGTAGCATGGAAATATCCACATAACTTACTCTATGAACAAAAACACTTTAGGCATCAAGATTATGGTTCTTTTTGGTCTGAATTCTTCAAAATATACATTGTATCTCTTCTTCATACCTTATGAACAAAAGACGCCGACGTAGGTATTGTATCACCACGCGCTACAACACTTAATCCATGGAGTGAAAGGTATGGCAAAATCATGGCTCGCCGTGGGCTTATGTGGCAGCCTTGTCGTGGCTCTTCACCACACCGCCCCCTTCTTCTCTTCATCACTACCTTCTTCATCACCACAATGAAGGTAGAAAATGTACTTTTGTCGATTTTTTTTTTTTTGTAAATACGTAATGTTTTATTTAGTGGTGGGTCCCAAATGAAGATGTTGAGGTTTGTTATAAGGGAGGGGGTTTGTTGTGGTTAGTTGTGAAGGTTTGTTATCTTGATGTGGCTGAGGTCGTGTGACGAACCGAGAGGGTGTCCGGGACACATATGGATTTTTGTTGCATAGTGTTAATTTTGTTAAAAAACATCGATTTTTCTTAAATGCACCCGGTCCCTAAAGCTTGTGTTTGTAGCATTGCTTAGTTTATTCTAAGTCTTGCACCCGGTGGTTTTGTATCACGGTTCGTCCCTGGTGAGGTGATGATGAAGAGGTTAACCTCCATCACCACACCTTCCGCTCTAATGTATCACTATAAATAAAACCGATTGATACCATCAGATAGTACCTTTAAACCTTGTATCATCATAAACCGAACGTATAAAAATTCTGGAAAATTATAATAATCTTTAAAGCTTGTATCATCATAAATCACATACCTGAAGATTATGCAAACTTAAATCTTAGAGCTGAATCAAATCTTTATCAACAATATCCTTTTGTCCTTTTGAACTATATATATGTGGGCTAACTTCCTCTTGAAAATTAACTAAAACTCAAACCAAACTGTGAAAACCCTTCAACCATTTATAATGACTAGACGAGTACCCGCGCCTAGCGGCAGCGATGTCTAGTTTTCTGCAAAGTTCTGACGACCCATAAGTTTCTTTCAACAACTGTATTTGTAGCATTAGAGAATCGTTTTTGAATAACTACAATTCTGATGCGTGGTTGCATAGCAGCATAAATATATAGTTTTTAAAAAATTATGTGGAGTCGATCTAAGTGTGTGAGTATATTTTCTAATAGGCTTGTTTTAAGTTATTAAGATTTTTAGTAATAATAGATTCAAGCATTACAAAAGCAACGGTATTATGTAGTTGACAATATTATATTGTAGTTTAGATGTATAGCCAACATGTGTGCCATTTTCTTATTTTGTCAGTAATTTAGGCAGTGATAACTATTTTTTTTACATGTGTAGCATTTATCATTTGGTGTGTAGCTTTTAAAATTGTAACTTTGCAAATTGGATATCACCATATAAGATTATTTTGTACTATCAATTTGTATAAATATTTATGCATTGTTCAAAGTTATTTGTTTGAGGTACAAATAATTATCGCTAAAGATAACAATACTATTTATTTTTTGTGATTTTAATAAACTTATATAACATTATTGATACTTGAATGAAAGGCTATACAATATATATTAACTTTTAACGGCGATTCATATATCTTTAGTCCTTTAAATGGTGCGAAGCAACATTTTTAAAATAAATTACATGTGTCAAAGCAAAATAAAAAAACTACAATTCTTGGTCTCTCCTTTAAAAAAAATTGTCACGGGTTCCACAACTACTTCATCATTTCTCATATAATTTTGTCAAATTTGAAACCGATTTCACGGGTGGTTCAACGGTTGAACCGTTCGATAAAAAAGCAGTCGATTTAAACCGAGTCAAACCGATAGGTTGGGTCAAAAAAATGTCAAATTAAACCGGGTCAGCCCGCCGGGTTTGAAGCGTCCCGGGTCAACCCGGTATCGGTTTCAATTGATTGTTTTTAATTTGGTAGATGTGCTTTTAATTGGGTGTACAATGTGAATAAATTATTGTACTTTTAAGTAATGGGGTGTTTTAATAAGAGTATTAATTATATTATTTATTTCTCTCTCCATTGACCATTGGTTTTCATTTTATGCACAATCAACACATGCAAAAATATAAAAAATATAAGTCCATGAAACTAATGTGTGTTTTTTAAAATTAAACAAAAATAAAATATATAAGATTGAAATCATTGATCATGTGGAGTTAAAAACATAAAATTCTTGAAATATAAACAAATAAAATGTAAGGTGAATGAGGATACGAATTACGACTAACTGCAAATAGGTTTTTTCCCAAAACAGTCATCACCATATTTCTATATCTTATGATCCATTATCATAGTTACAAAAGTCAACAAAAATCCTATAATGAATAAATAAGACAAATAATAGGTTAATAATCACAAGTAAACAAAAGAATATAGGTTTATACACATTATAAGTTTATAACACATGAAGAAGAACAAATATGGAGCTAAAATATCACGTGAAAAAACATTATCTATCGGAAAGCTAGAGAATACATTGTAAAGCTTGTGCATCCTTTGATATGTAATCCTGCAAAAATATAAATAAAAAGAAATATGATGAGTATTTAAATGAAGAAGACAAAAAAGATTATGAAGTGAGAAAATAAATGGTGATGGTGAGCGTATATTCAAATTCAAATATTTAATATGATTAATTTACCTGGAAGGATTTGCCTATATTGACGAAAATGATATATTCGTAGAATTGGTAACAAACATTTCAATTTGCATTAATCCTGTGAGTTAAGTCCACGGATTGGCCATGAACTGTCTCAAATTTTCAATTGTAGGTAATGAACTTTGGAAAATAACATTATCACCATTCAAACTTTTATCTCGGTTCTCATATTGGTAATATACTTTTTATCTCGGTTCTCATATGAGTAATGTACCTTTTATCTCGGTTCTCATATTAGAAATATATTTTTTATCTCGATTCTCATATAGGTAATATTTTCTAGTATTATTATAACAAATTAATTTGGACAAAGCATGTCCCGAGTGGATTATTAGAAACTGCGTTTTGAGAGCATCTATCTTCTTTTGCTACCCAAACTCCCGAACACTACGAAGTTAATTTTTGCGTTTTCAAATCGGAAAAAGCAGATAATCAGTCTTCATACGCACTCCCAAACACCCTCTTAGTATACCAATGGTTAATATTTTTCTGTTCAAACTTTTTTTTTTTTTTTTGTATGACAAATTTTAAATTCGCACCGGTCACAATATGTTGGAATTAGATAACATGACATTCAATAAATAATCACAAAAACATCAAAGTATTCAAGCGGAAGCGTATAAGATTTATTAATGAACAATTAATTAACATAAAAGAATATCGTACCTTTTCGATTCTAGCGAACAAGAATCAATTCCACAAACTAGCAATTAGGATGAACCCTAATTAGGGTTTATAGGATTATAAAAATTACCCCTTACCGTTTTGTAATTCAATCCAAGAATAATAACAAAAGTATGTTATTAATACGTTCTTGTACACACGTCTTAAACCGAATTAAAGTAATGTTAGTTTTATTAAACCAAATAACTTGGTTTGTGGAAAAGAGATGATCGATCCCCTAGAGGATTTTGTCGATCGGTTTGTAAGCAAAACACACACAAAAAGCAGTTTTAGGGTTTAGCTAATGAATACAAGAGATGCAAAATCAATCCTAAGCTTGTATATATACCCAACTAACTTGGTGAACAAGTTTGGTTTTGTTTCCTTTTCTTCCTTGGCCGATCGGATGAGAGTATCCCAAGGGATTAGGAAACTTCAAACTTTGCATTCTAGTCCTTTTCCAAATACCTTTAACGCCCGTTAGTCCATTACATTAATTACTTAGCGTTAAGTCAGGTTATTTCGTTTAATAAATAAATAAATACAACGTTTATATTTAATTATTTGACTTTAAATTCTCATACGTAAAGTGTCAATCCGTAGTCTCGAGTTCGATCTGTGGCGTCTATTAATTTATTGTCCATAAAACAAACACAATAAGCAACCACCTAAACTTAAAATTCAGATTTAATGCTTTGTCTTAAATATAAAAAAACACGTTATCAAACTTCACTTCATTTACTCTATAAGAAACACGCACCCACTTTTAACTAACCAATTGCATCCTCACTTATCATTTTTTCTTTGAGTTTGTCACCAGTTTTTGCTCCGAGCCACTACAGTGAGAACTACATCTTTCGAAGACCGGAAAACCCAGAAAAGATCTATCAAGGGTACAACTACCAGCTGGGAGTTACAAGGTTATAGTTCTCATCCGGTTAGTCATGATTTTGGGTCTGGAAAGCCAAGGAATACATTTGACCAACAATGGAAAGTCGCGATGATTATACTTACGTGCCTTGACAGAGAGCTGGTAGGACAAGAAAAGATTGTCAAGGAAACAGAAGCTCAGTAGATCATCTCCGTTAGGTACATTTGGAATATGACTGTCATGGTATAGTTGAGTTAACTCGTGATACTCGTTTGAAGATTGATGGTACCTCCTGACGAGTATCACGAGTTATCTCAACCATGGCATGACAGTCATATTCCAAATGTACCTGACGGAGATGGATCAACTCAGCTTCTGTTTCCCTTGACAATCTTTTCTTTACCTTCGAGCTCTCTGTCAAGACATGTAAGTATTGCAATCAATGTGTATTGTTATTTGGTGCTTATTATATATAGGTTTTTTATTAAGAAATGTAGTAATTCTTTTGAGCAAATGTCATATGAGGTTTTGGGATGATTTACCATTGTGAGATGTGTTATGGTTGCGTTTTAGTAGTAGCAAATAGTGAGTTATGTAGTACAACTAGCAGAAATGTGTTAGGTACCTAGTAGTACAACATTGGAATTTTGTTCTAACAGTATGTCAAACGCACTTTAAACACAACATTGGATTTTTGTGGATTGGTTGGTTTTCTTAAGGATCAAAGATGATGTACCAGTAAACATATTGTATTATGCGATCCTGATATAATATATGGTGTTCAATTATTGATAATGCTCATTAGCTTGTTAATAGATTAAGATCCAAGCTTTTATATTTTAACCGTCTAAGCTAAGTAGCATATATATCCTCCTGAAAATGCAAAATTGCATATATATCAAAGCATGCATAAAAACCATTGTACTATGTGCATCAAAAACTTGTACAAAGAATATATATGCAATTATTCATTTTGAGAGCCCGTCTAAGCTAAGTAGCCTGAAAGTTTTATATTTATATTTTTTTGAACAAATTTTATATATTGTCAAAAACTCAAACAAGAGTTAAGTTTATTTGAGGTATGTTTTGCAGAATTGAACTAGAGCTAGAGCTAAGATAGCTGGAGCTTTTATATTTATAAATTTGTTTGTCGAATTAGTTTGAGCTGAAACTTATTAATGTAAAATTAAATAAAAATACATCAAATTTAATTCATATATAGCTCGAGCTCTTAAGTGATAATCTATTATATTTTGAAAGGTATTTTAAATATTGTGACTAACTATAAACCTCCATAAGCCCGTTTCAATTGGCTTCAGCTTACAGAGGCTTGTGGCTTACAATATCTTCCATAAGCATGTGTAGCAAACAAAACTTATTTTATTTTAAAAGTTCAAGCTCTTATGAGCCTCTGTAAGCTGCACGCCAAACCATTCTAGGAGAAAAAAGTTGGTATTAAAGAAAAAGGTAACGATGTACTTTCTCTAAAATACCGTTTTTGTACTTGATTGGGATATTACTAGTTTATAATTTATATACACATAATGTCGTGTAATTTAATCATCAGAGTTCAGCTCAAAATTAACATGTACAGAAAAAACTACAAAAAAGAACATACAGGATTTACATAGTGTTGCTGATGCCGATTAAGTGTGATCGACTGAAGTCCATGATGAAATTGAGCATTGAAGATGTCAACGACCTCAACAGATGTTCTGGAAAACACAGGTCAAACATCGATAAAGATGACAACATTGTTGAGACATATCCAGGATAAAGACAGATGATGTTCTAATAACCCTTTGACGAGCAATAAAGTGCTATGGAGTATTCAGATTATCCAACAATTCGACATCTTTTACATGTAAAAGACCATAACCGCCTTCAATGTAATATGCTTCTTTTTCTGCCGTTCGAAAAAAAAGAGAAGTATTCTTCTTTTTCTCAGCTTCACTATTTTTTTCTCGGCATTTCCTATAATGTTTATGTATATCACCATTCAAGTCGTAATTTTCGTACACATATTCTAATATTATATACTAATGCCAAGTTTTTTGCCATCAGAAACCCGATTTATGGTATGCAGATATAACAAAACAAAATTCCTTACAGAAAAAAATGCCGCACTAACAAAAGAAGTAAAAGAAAAGCTTGATTTGATGCCTCACTTATCACAAACTGACTTTCTTATTTTTACTATCCACAGTCGCAACCACCCTCGATAGCTTTAACATATCTTGTAACGAGCCCATGCCAAGGCGATGAATCTGACTGCAACTCCGCTTAAAACTGGTCCTCTTTTTGTAAGCTTGGAACATCATTACATCAATCAGTAGAGAAACAACTCCTTTGGTCTTTAGATCTACACATGGAAACATGTCGAGCTCCTATACTTATGGTTTTGACTGCCCATGAAAAATACAAACATATTCGTCAATACATTGAAAAGCTTACCAAGGATATTCGCCAAGCTCAGGAAAGAGGAAGTATACCTGGGAATAAATAAAGGTACCAAGGATAGCGATAGCGGCTCCAAGTGCATTGACAGGTTGGACGGGTGTGCGAAAGATGATAATTGAAGACACGATAACAGATATTCGCTTCATCGTGTTTCCAACACTAAATGTCAAAGGAGATATCTGATCCAAAGACATATACGATACTTGATTGTACAAGTGATAGAACACGCTTTGAGCCACCACCCACCTGAATCAGCAAATAAGTTCGTAAGCACTTTTAAAGGTACCATCTTAATTGCATAGGACCCACTATCTTTGTATCATATAAAAGCTTGATATGATATAAAGGGAATTGGAAAGTGAAGATAGTTTACCATATGATATTGGGCCCGACTTGTGTTAATGCAGTTTGCCAACCGGCTTCCCACATTTGTGGACCCTCCATAGCAATTGTGAAAGGAGTCAGAATCAACAAAGATAACATCGACAAGCAAGCATAGTAGTTCATGCCACTAACGGATTTGCCCTTCATTCCTCTTTTGGAGAATATATTCCTAAAGACAAACGCCAAATTTGATATCATTGCTCCCATGAATCCTAAACATAAAAACACAAACAGAATTTTAATTCATAGTTTGTCCATTTAACATTTGCAGAATGATTGACCCTTTTCATTCGTCATAGGCTAGCCTCAAATGGGAGAATATATAGAAACAAAGGTTTCTATCTTTTCAGTCGAAACCAAGAAACAGAAGTCCAAAAAGCATACATTTTTCAGTACTTTTAAGAGATAAGATTTCTAACCTATCATATTGAAATTGAGCTCGGTTACAGCAGATAGAGCGCAACCTCCGATGATTGGTAATAGTGACAAATAAACCCCAATCGGGAATGTCTCGCCAAGAAATAACCTTGAAACAAGTACACTAAAAGCAGGTTCACCACTTTTGATAATGTGCGTAAACGATACTGCAACTTTTGACATACTTATAGTAGCTGCTACATGTCCAATTGTATGTGCTAGCGCAACCTGCACTTTCAACACAACCCACTTAGAACTACGCAATATAACAGCCTTAAGACCATTACTAATAATCAAAACTGAATTTCTTTGCGACGGGATACATAATCATGCAAATTACATATATAACAACATTTTACAAAGAAAAGTAAAGAAAACTGTATATGAACCTGTTTCCCCTAAACTATACTTAATACCTACATAACCTTAAAGTTGTAACATCATCTACCTTTTGCTATCTTTTAGTGGGTGTTTGAGACTTTGAGATTGCTTATTCAACATTAAGCAATTTTTAGGTTGTCTGGGATTGCTTATCCAAGCTGCTTATCAAAAGTTTTGAATTATTTGCAAGTGAAATCAACTATTCACTATCTGTTTAACAGGCTATCCTAAATTCTGCTTAGTAAGAGTCTTAATGGCAGATAAGCAGTTCTAAAAGGTAATCCCAAACACCCTCCTAAAGTCCTAGGCATCTAATTTTGATTCTACACATGCATGTCTAATAACTCTACCACAGTAACCACAACAATCATCAAGATAATAAACAATCAACTACATACCGGAAACAAACTTTTCCAAAACTCGAAATCAGTATTCGGAGGCTCAACCATTCTAGTAGCCCAAGAAACCAACATAATCAAAGAACCAGCAGCCAAAGACAAAGTTGAAGTCAACCAAGGGAATGGAAAAGCATTCAAAACCTTTTTATTATAAATATTAAAAACCACATTTAAACTCCACCATGTTGCAAAATACAACCCAATTCTCATCTTCTGACCACTTTCACTTTCAATCTCCAAACCCTTTGAATGATCAGCCTCATATGCATTACACACAAACCCATTAATATTTCCCAAATGGGTCACATAAAGTGGCCTCTTTATACCATAAGCATTACACACAAACCTATCATCCAAAACCTTAGTCCTTTCAAACCCATTAATATTTTCCAAATGGGTCACTGAAAGTGGCATCTTTATTCCATTTAGTGAAGAAAATGACTGATTCTTGATCAAATTTAAGGGTTTTGAAGGTAAAGATTGGAACTTTATTGGGTTTAAAGAAGAACCCTTGATGGGTATTTGATTTAAACAATGCATGGTGTGTTAATGTGTGTGTTTTGATTTAAAAAAAATTTGGTTTTTAAGTTTTTTTAGAGGTGAAAATTGGCTTTGGAATATCAGATTCTAACAAGAGAATATTCGGTTAGTGACTGAGATAACAAGATGGTTGATGAAAATGAGAGTTTTTGTGTGTGTTTTTCTGAAGGTGTGTTTAGTGTGTGTGATGGTGGTGGTGGTGGTGGGGCTGGTACGGCGGCGGCGGAGGAAAGTATGGGACAAGTACTATGAAGTGTGTGTTGTGTTCATGGAAGCCCATGCATAAGGAGAATGAGACACATAAGCTATATGACATGACACTTGCTTCACTTTAAAGTGTCCAATGGAAAGTTTTATATTAAAAAAAAACAATAAAAAAAAAAATAACAAATTTTATATTTTTTAAACAAAAGGTAAGTTTATTTTAAGAGATGAAAAAGGTTGATATTTTAAAAAAAAAAATGATAAAAATGTTATGAAACTACATGAAGAATATAAGATGAATCTCATAGAATTATGTATTTATCTTTTAAAAGAAGTATATTTATAATTTATAATATAAGATGAAGTATTTTGCGAGATTTGTAATCTCATAATATATCTCAAGTACTTCTAATCAATATCTTATAAGATATGGATATTGATACCTTAAATATTTATAACATTTTTTTTTTTGGATGTTCATTCGAGAGATATTGCTTCGTTAAAACCTTATTAGATAAAACTCAGCGACACCAAAATCTAATGACAGGAAAAGACTATGTAGTTTCTTTATACGTTCGAGGATGTTGCCTCATTAAAAACCTGGCCATAAAACCCGGTGAAGACAATAAAACAAGGTAGCCTTAAAACAATTAAAATTTATACATTTACTTCTTTACATTTTTTTTTGATGGTCTTGTCACACTGCACCAAGTCCAAGTCAATATCAAGAGCATCGAGATTAAACCGGTGGGAAGTCGATCATTGATTAATCGTCACAGATAAATGTCAAATTTTATCGGTATTAATTTGTTCCATATCAAAGTCGTTTCGGCACCATAACAAAGTCTACAATGAGCTTCCTCATGTTGGAATATGCTCTCGGATAATATATAATTATACGGTTAAGTATATGTGAGCTTTATGAGTCACAAACATATACATTTAGACACTCTTGTATATAATATATATATATATATATATATATATATATATATAGGGGAGAGTTAATGTGAGATCAATCTTAAAGTTGTAAAAATAAGATCAAGTTTAAAAAACCTTTAAAACATTTATAAGTAACAATTTTAGCAATAATACACATAAAAATAATATTTTAATACAAATGAACATTTTATCAACTAATAACCAAATGATACATGGGTTTTGATTAGTAATACACCTGATACACATTACACTAATAAATATTCCAAAACCTGATACACATACAAAAACCTGATACACATTACACTTCTAATCAAAGTGTATCACCTAGGTTTCGTAAATTTTAAAAAGAAATCTATCAAAACTTTAACAATTTTAGTTGTAGTTAATAAAAAATTAAATTTTGTTGTAAGGAGAGTGTCGTTTGTCAAATTTTAGTTGGATCTCATTTTAACAACTTTAAGATTGATCTTATTTGATCTAGATTCTATATATATATATATATATATATAGATATATATATATATTGTCTTTATATTAATATGATTGCCAGAAATGTAACTAACAATCTATATCACTACTATTTATAATGCACAAACGACTCTCTCTCCTATTTAATTTTCAGACTTTCAGACTTGCAAGTAATAAAGCATGATGTACAACACATTAAAGCACAAAATTTCAGACTTACAAAACACTTAATTTCACAAGAAAAAAAGAAAGAAAAACTGAGCAAGAAGATCTCAGGTTTTGCTTGTTATCAGTTCTACAAAGATCTTTATAGATCTATATGGAAACCCATCATAGATCTAAAATAAGCCTCAAATTCTTTTACAAATCCGAAACTCATTGAGAAAGAGCAAAACAAACTTGTTTCATTCTTTCTCTCTTTCGGTTTAAACAAGAAAGGAAAATAAAAGCACAAATCAAAACCTACCCTAGACCTTTTTCACAAGATCTTGAAGCTAAAAACGTTCGAAGCCTTATGAGTTACAAGCAATAAACATAAACAAAAACAAAACTGTCGGTGTTTATGGTTCGGATGTGTAAGCAACGCAAGAAACCACGAAGTGTGTTGGGTACTCGGATTGTTGAATAGCATAAAGAGTAAGAGCGTTTGTGTTTGAATCGTTTAGTTGATGATGGTAAGAGGTGGTTGGCGTTTTCTTCTTGGGAGAGATGATAAATTTGGTGTGACTGCGTGATGTTTGAGAAAAAGATTAGGGCAACAAATCACTTATAACCTAATACTTCAATTTTTAATGGGTTAGAAAGCTGGTGGACTTAATTTGGTCTGATGGTAGAAGCTTAAGTAGTTAAGCGAGCCACAAGTGAGAGTAGTACCGGGTGGGTGACCTACCGGGAAGTCCTCACTAAAGGACCATAAGCTCCGCTATACTTAGGCAATGAAGAGGAGAGCCTGTAAGCCATTAGCTGCGCAGGTTCGAATCCAAGCCGACCCCGGTTTTCATCCGACCGTTACTCCAGCGATAATAATCGTGTGGAGGCGGTACGGATTTCCGGCGGACGCCAATAATCCCCACTGCGCCAGCGTGGACCGGTTCAGACAACATAGTCTGGGTATGTGGTGGATGAGGGCCTACCGTGTGGTAGGTGTGACTCTTGCCCAAAAAATGAAAGTCACCGTTCAAAAAAAAAAAAAAAAAAAAACTTAATTTGGTCTGATATCCGAATTTGGGCTTGTCAAAAGTTGATATATTCATTTTTTTATAGTGGTTATAACTAGCTGATTCGTTTTTTGTAGTGGTTATAACTAGCAAAAGTTGATATCCGAATTTGGGCTTTATCTACTATTCTACGCCATTCGTTTTTTCCAATTACAGTAAAAACTCTATAAATTAATGGTGTTGGGACCAACATATTTTATTAATTTAGCGAGATATTATTTTATCGATAAATTAATAAATTATTAATTTAAAGATGGTTAATTACGAGTATGCATTATCAGCACAAAATGGATATGAATCACTTGCTAGATTACCCTGGTGAAAATAATGAATGTTACGTGGTTTAAGGAATTGAAGAAATTATGGTGGATACCATTCAAAATCCAGTTGATGATGAAGTTGAGGATGATTCAATAGCTTTGGAACCAGTCACTCAAAATGAAGCATTACAAGCGGCAATAACTCTTCACAATTTTTTGTTCCAATACGAGAAGACAACGCCCCAACTCTTGAGTGCAATAGGGAGATCTAAAGATGAAATCAATATAGATTTGAAATTCAACAAAAAACAAGTGACTATAGATTCATTTTTTACTAAACAATCTTAGAATTTTGAAGTGTATCACACATATATAATATGTATTATGTAATTTTTTAGTGATTATTAATTTATAGTTTCGTTGGGACTAATATATATACACTGGGGTTACAAAAAAATTATTATCTTATTATTTTATCGATTAGGGTTCAAATTTGCACTGGTCCCAAGTTGGGACCGAACAAATTATTAGTTTTATTGAGTTTATTAATTTATCGAGTATTAATTTATAGAGGTTTTACTGTAGTTGTCATTTGGTTTCCTATACCCATTTTTTGTTTGTTTTGTTCTAATCATATACTTTGTTTTCATGGCAATTAATTGTGAACAAAATTTTGTAATGAAGGCATTTATTTACAGATAAATAAATGATGCATATTAATAATTGGCATTAGAGGTGGCAAAACGGGCGGGTCGGGTTGGCACGGGTTAAAACGGGCACGGGCTAAACGGGCACGGGCCAAACGGGCACATGTTATACAAATCGCTTAATAAAATACCTAAAACAATGAAATAAAATTTTCAAACGTAATATCTTATTTATTTAAATATGTTATATAAAAAAAAATTATTTAAAACGATCGTAATTGAGTAAAAAATGTGCTCGTTAGTGCCCATTTAAGTTTCAATTGGCTATATATGCCCATTTAAAAAAAAAGGGGGCTAAATGTGCCAAAATCTTTTAAAAATTTGTCAATTTAGCCAATCTTTTCACTTTTTGGCACATTTTGCCACTTCTAATTGGCATATTTGTGTTTATGCCAAATTACATTTCATTTGGTAATGATGTTTACTTTAACTTATGTGTCAAAGATGATATTTATATTCCTTTCTTTCGTTCATTTGGATATGAATTAGTGTGAATTGTTATGCTTTATAGTTAGCTTAATTAAAAATTATCATTCTTTCGTAAAGTTATTGTTAGAATAAATGTATCAATGAACAACATTTGCTTGCCAAAAAAGTTAGTCACAGGGTATCCGCCGTCGCATTGCGCGGGTACCCTGCTAGTTAATATATAAAGCATTTAGGTCATTCTCTAAATAGAAAGGCTTAAAAATTCAGCCAACACACTTGCCAATTGCGAAAATTTCAATAGCTTGTTTCATACTCACAAATAAATTTTACATCTAGAAAATTAAGTGTATAAAATTCGTAAACTTATAACTGCCCTTTAAATTAATACATCACATAAACTTGTACAACTCATTTGAAGAGTCATCTATACACCACACAAATATCAAATGAAAAACTTAAATACCAATATTTTCATCCCATCCCACGTAACCTCCACAACACACCATCCAACCACCATCTAGCCACCATCCGATTGCCACCATGAGCAAACCACCATGCACACCATACGACCACCACCACCACGAGCCGACCGACACGGTTTTTGAGGTTTTGTGTAAATTTATTGTTGAAAAAACCTTATAGATGAAAAAAATATGCTCGCCACAAAATTTAGTCACAAGGTACCTACCGCCGCATTGCGCGGGTACCCTGCTAGTTAATAAACTAAGTATCTAGTAGATAATGTATTAATAAATAATTAGAAAAAACACAAATTGGAAAATGCATATGTTTGTGTGTTTTGTTCGAACAAGAGGAGAAGAAAAAGAAACAAATAAAGCTTGATAACCAAGTAATGGATTAGAGGAGGTGGAGTAATCATATAATTACAACACCCTCTTAAGGGTGGTGACAGTCATGATCCCATGTCTCACCTATGTATTATCACCCACCAATAATATCATTCCACCTCATTCATGCCTCTCTCATGCCTCACCATACTTTTTAGTGGCAACCATGATCTCATGTCTCACCTAATTTTATTTTTTTATTTTTTATATTCATAATTATATTATACAATTTAATAAAAATATCATATTTCATTAATAATTAAAAAAAAATTACATTTTTTGCAATTGTAAAGTGACTGATAACATTTTTTGCTAAAGACTTACAAAAGAGAATTGCTACATCCACAAAGGATTTACAAAACAAAATCCACAAAAAGGATGTGTCATGTTTTGATTGGTGTATTTGTATGTATTTTCTCTCTCTACTCTTTGCTACAACCAATCAAAACATGACACATACTTTTTGTGGATTTTGTTTTGTGAATCCTTTGTGGATGTAGCAATTCTCCTTACAAAAATAATAGGAGGTGATATTCACACCATATTTTTTAATGCATGCACCATAATTTGTACATTACAGTATTGTACAGTACAAACTGTAATGCACAAATTATGATGTATTAATAAAAAAATATGATGTGTGTATCAATTTCCAAAAACAATAGGTAGTACTCATGCTATTTAAATAAGTAACTATATTGTGTATATTAGTATTAAATAATAAAATAAAAAGTAAAATAGATTCAATGGTCAAAACTCAAAAGCCAACTCTTGGTCCCACTTATCCTCTTCCCCATTTCATCTTTCCCATATTTCACTCACCCATAAACAAGAAACCCATGAAGAGAAGAAAAAAAAGCCATTGGTAAATCTGGTTAAGTGGCAAAATTCAATCCAAGAGCACTTGTTGTTGTCTCCCAACGTTCGAATATTTAATGCCCCAACTCCATGCCTCAATGGCAAGGATTGCCGAAACCCATCATTGCTAAAGCAGTGGCGGCGGTGTTGCCGCTCGGCATGGTTGTAAACCGCAGCATGCTGTGTACCATTGCCACCACCCTAAACACATAACTTAACCCTAAACAAACTTTCTCCCCCTCTCTATTCCTCTCTTGTGTTCGATCAACCGAAACTCATAAAGGGGTTTTCGGTTGTCTAGCTCGTTCCAAGGTGTTATAATCGTTAGTTGATTTCAAGGTGAAGGGCTAGCATTTCGAGGGTGTTGATTGATGTGAAGTGTGGATCAACCTCTAGGAATATTCAACCTTGATTATTTGTTTCTTGATCATAATCGTAAAACAACTTACATGTTTTCTTGTCTTACTTTGATCAATCATATAAAACATAAGGATCCTTTTTGGTGTTTTTTTTATTGCTTCCACTAATTTGATATACATTTATATTGATTGTATTATATTTATAATGCATGAAAAACATTTTTTAAAACCCTAAACATCAACAGAGGTATTACGAGCCTCTTATGTGTGGATTTCTATAATTATCGTGTTTTTGTAAAACTTTTAGGGGATATTTGGTACGACAGAATTACACTTAATGGAATTGGAGCAGAGAAAGGAATTGCATTGAATGAGAATAACCCTGAAAAAATTAAACTTATTATACTGTTTGGTGGCAATAGAGAATCGAGTAGTGAAATGAGATAGATAATTGATTCTCTTGTTTGGTACTGGACAGAAAGTGAAATTGTTGTTAAATCCAAAAATTGTTCCATTTTTTCATTTTTAAACATTGATTATTAATAATGTTAAGTCATAAGTTTTTATTTAACTTTTTTTTCTATCAATTTAAAATAATTAAATGATTGCATCACTTGGAATTTTGATGCTCAAGTTGAGTTTACAGTTTAGATGACATGTTGCCATTTCTTTTCATTTCATAAAGTCAAAACTTATACATAAATATCAAAGCTTAAATCCATTAAAAAAGAATACGGACTAAACATGGCAACAAGAATAAAAGTCAACAAAGGACTTTATCTATATGTCTTTCTACAAAAAGTTTCACTAATTGAAGTTGACACTCTTGTTTCGTTTCATGTAGCTCCAGATTAACTCCAATGCGTGACACGATTATCTCTTCTACTACTTGCGTGGGCTGCTCCTAAGGCAACCATCATAGTTGCTCATAAAGTTTAGAGTACATGTTTGGACAATTTTGTTGCCTCATCTATAAAGTAAGTTCACCAACAACATATGAAAGTTAAAGAAATAATTTAGATAACATAATTTACAAAGTAAGCTTCTATAATCTGGTATAGATGTTAGGAGGTGAACTCCTAATTCAAGTTGATTATGCACAAACAGCAAAACCTCATACGTGATCAACTATAGCTTTTGAGATTCACAAACAACATAACCTCATATTTGACATTATATAGACTACCTAAACAAGCCGATTATGCAAGCTAATATCAAAAGAAAGAAAAAAAAAGGTGATGGGGTGACCTGATTATCTAAAACAAGTACGTTATTCAGATTAAAAGGATCATCAGCCTAACTATCTACGTAAAAATTCACTCAAGTACAAAATATATTTCGTTGAAGATATAGTTAATCACCAACTCAATTTTGAAAAAAAAAATCTGTTGGACAAAACCACCAACAACCCGAAGCTCGATCGCGGAACGCTAGATCGCGAGTTGTATCTAGCACACGTAGCAAACACGAGAGACACGATATACTACAAAGAACCGACAAGAATATGCACACGATGTACCCTCGTACCAAACCTTTATTAAAAACCTAATAAAGCTATTACAACGAGGAAGAAGAATAAATAACTAGCATCCCCCCTCATCTCTATTTATAGAGATGAGGGGGTAGAAACCTTTCCTAATTCAAATAGGAAACAATCTTGGCTTGCACTCCAAGCTACCTAATCCTAGTTTATGTCTAACACCTAATCTTATTACAAAGTACAATTAAGTCCCTAATCTATATTTAAGTTTACTACTAATATATAACAATTTCCACCTTAGGAGTAATACTTAAACATAACCGATACTCAACACCTTTTCCTTGTGCTGGAACCTCGGACCGGGAACCACCTTGTCGACAGTGTACTTGATAATTTTCCAAGATTAGCTTCTTTAGACTCCTTCACTTTCTTCTTTTCAGCAGCATTACCCTCTGCACCCTTTTGACCAGGTACTCCGGTTAACATAATGTCGCCCCACCTTTATACCAAGGTGTACCTTTTCCTGCTCATTTACCAAGCAACCCGTGTTTGTCTTTTCTTCAAGTTGCTTGTCCTCCAACTTTCTTTGAGCCACTGCAGCATCATCGTTACTATCCTGAACAACCTCAGCTTCACGATTTTCCTGAGCTCCTTGCAGTTCCACCTCAAACCAAACACGTTCATTAACTTGTACTCCATGAACTCTGTATTAACACAGGACCAAGTTGTTTGAACCCAACTTGCTTGTGACCAAGTTGTTTGAACCCAACTTGTTTTTGACCAAGTTGTTTGAACCCAACTTGTTTTTGACCAAGTTCTTTGAATCCAACTTGTTTTGAACCTCCATGCTTTTGTACACCAAAAGTCTTCACTTTTGCTTTAAGAGTATACACAGTTCTTTCCCCTGATCCCGGTCATCATAACCCGACAACCTTTGATCACCTTGACTTTACCCAACTGCATCTTCACAGTATAACCCTGTTTTTCAAGAGTACCCAATGAAATCAAGCTCCTTCTTAACCCTGGAACATACCTAACATCTTCCAGTATAAAGCTTGAACCATCATGCAACTGTATCTTCACTTTTTTAGTCCCTATGATAGTGCATGTCCTGTTATCACCTAACCGAACCGAACCACCATCAATATCCTTGAAGTCATACAAGAACTCCCTCCTAGGTGTCATATGATAAGACCCACCTGAATCCATTACCAATTCAGCCATTTCATCATTACCGACTACCACCAAGGCTTCTCCAAAGTAGGCGTTACCCTCGTCATCAGAAGAATCAGAATCCTGATCATGCTTACCCTTCTTGACGAACCCACTTGACTTCTTCATTGGACAGTCTCTCTTTAGATGACCCTCTGAATGACATATGAAGCACTTGAGTTTACCAGTTCCACCTCTTGACTTAAACCGCGAACTTCCACCAGAATGAGTTTTCCTTGAATGATCGACCCTCCCCACATATAACCCATCACCGGTTTCTTCCTTTGTGCCTTCAGTTCTTTTCTTCAACTCCCTTGAATTCAGAGTCGCAAGAACATCTTCCATTGTTAAGGATTCCCTCCCATACAACAATGTCTCCACAAAGTTTTCGTAAGATGATGGCAACGACGTAAGTAACATAAGTGCTTGATCCTCATCCTCAATATCGACATCAATATTCGCCAAATCAAGTATCAACTTATTAAACTCATCTATATGATCACCCGGTTTAGTACTGGACTCATATAGTATGTGTACAACTTCTTCTTCGATCACGTTTGCTAAGGACTTAGTCATATAAAGACTAGTCAACTTCGTCCAAATTCCTGCAGCAGTTGTTTCCTTGGTAACTTCCCGTAAAACCCGGTCTCCCAAGCATAGAATCAAGGTACTGTATGCCTTCTTCATCAAAGCAGCCTTTTCACCTGCTTCCATGTCCTCGGGTAATGTCTCTAATGCAGCATCACAACCTTGTTGTACCATTAAAGCACGCATCTTTATTTGCCATAACCCGAAGTCATTCTTCCCATCGAATTCTTCGACGTTAAACCTAGTTATAGAACTAGCCATTCTTCTTATACCTTGCTAAAAACCTTGTCAAGTTGTTTCTTAACCAACTTTACCGACAAGCCTCACAAGTAGTGTGCAATATTCTCCTTGTTGCTATAAACCCTTCTTGCAAATCGAATTAATTAGAATAACCCTAAACCCTCGATTTCGAACAAGCAAACCCGATCGTAAACTTGAAACCCAAGCTAACCACGATCGAAACTTGAACCACAAGAAAACCCCATAACAACAAAACCTTCGTTTTAATCGAACTTTAGAACCACTTTTAAGTCGCCTTTAAATAACCAAAGGACGATAAAATCAAAGATATTTTTAAAATTGAAAAAGATGACACCAAAAGTTGCCAACTTTGTAGTATTTTTCAACGTGAGATCTATATTAGAATAATAATATTCAACTTTGTTTGATAACAAAAATACTCACGTCACTATCTCTTTGTACCTCTCACTAACCGATCGCTAAAACCACGATTGACGAAACCGAAAACCGAACCTCGAACCCTCGACCGAACTCGGCACCTCGATCTAGCACTCGAACTTCGATGACCACAATAACCGCGGCTCTTGATACCACTTGTTGGACAAAACCGCCAACAACCCGAAGCTCGATCGTGGAACACTAGATCGCGAGTTATGTTGAGCACAAGTAGCAAACACGAGAGACACGATATACTACAAAGAACCGACAAGAATATGCACACGATATACCCTCGTACCAAACCTTTATTAAAAACCTAATAAAGCTATTACAACGAGGAAGAAGAATAAATAACTAGCATCCCCCCTCATCTCTATTTATAGAGATGAGGGGGTAGAAACCTTTCCTAATTCAAATAGGAAACAATCTTGGCTTGCACTCCAAGCTACCTAATCCTAGTTTATGTCTAACACCTAATCTTATTACAAAGTACAATTAAGTCCCTAATCTATATTTAAGTTTACTACTAATATATAACAAAATCATATTCATTCAAATGAATAATTAACCAAGTCCTAAGTTCACACTGATATTGAATTCTTATGCAACTTTACCCATGAAACAAGAGCTTTTGACTTATTAACTAAGTTTAATAAGTAAACCTCAACTTCATATTGAAATCATATTACCCAAGGGTTAAGGAGTTACAAACAAGCCATGACAGTTGATTACCAAGTCACAATCTAAATAAGATATGATTGTCAATTTTAACCAAACCAGCCACGGTTTCGATTCCAGTAACAGAATAATCAAAATTGGAAACATGAATGACCTTATTTAGAGGCGGAAAACAACTTTTACATACACTAAGTTGATTAGGGTGATTTTAGTGGTTAAGAATTTGCTGCCTTCAAGAGGTCTAGAAGGTTTGTTTTGAGAATTTCATAAGTAGAATGTACTTTGCACGTGAAATGGATAAATTAAATACACCCATGTTTTTTATTCACGCGAGAATAAGAAGTGGGAAATGATCCTTCGTTATATTTTCATTCTTTGCTTTCTTCATTATTTTTAAAGAACCGAAATCAGGGGTTGAGAATGGAATTGGTGACATGTCTTTCCATTTTTCAAGTGTAACAAACCTGTGATGTTGTTCTCTTTCCCTTTCTCATCTTTCCCTCTCATCCTACCAAACATGCCTTATGTTTTATTGTGTTTATTGATCTATATGGATAAATTTACCAAAAGGCGAGTCTTAGAAAAAAAATCTTAAGTATAATTAAACATTTGAAAAAAGGAAATATTAAAGGAATATATTTTTGGACGTCCGAAATTATATTTACTTTTAAGATAACATACAACTTCGGATACTATTGGTACGTTAATTCATTTCATATAGTAATACAATATAATTACTTTTTTCATTATTGTCGTTTACATAACTACGTGTAGGTAATAAAACCCTTTGTCTTATTTTAAGGTGTTTTCACTTATCATTCGGTTTGAGAGTAACAAACTTGTCTTTTAGGATCACACATCACTAATGAACTAAGAAATGTTGCTACTATATATGGATTTTTTATAAGGATTTAAAACGTACACTTTTAAGGGGTCATTTAAGCCCTTAATCGCTCACTTTTATATCCGTTACTGCTTAATTTCGTTTCTTTTCACTTTTTAGGTCTCTTGGAAGCAAAATGATGGAATGATGCATTTTTGGACGAAAAGGATGGAATATGACAAGAAAATGGCTAAGTCAAGATCAAGACATTCAAGCTGCTGAATTTACACCTGACGGCGTCCCAATCAGAGGGCGACGCCGTCCCTATATTTGTGACGACTCAGGAGCGAAATTACTATTTTACACCTGACGGCGTCAGGCTTGGAAGAGTAAGGGCGTCACGAAGACTTTTCTTCTCAGACGGCCTAAATCCAGACTCAGACGACGTCAGTACTGAAGACTGACGGCGTCACAACCACAACGTGACTAAGGAGTTGACTAAGGAGGAGCCAACCAAGACAAATCTTAGACTTTCCTTAGCAAATCACACATATGTTTATCCCATAGGAATAGCGGAAGATGTCTTAATTGAGGTGGCCAATATTGTCTATTCGGCGGACTTTGTAATTATAGACATTGAGGAAGATAGAAATATGCCACTCATTCTTGGAACACCTTTTCTGGCCACCGCCAAGGCAATCATCAAATGCGGTGAGGGTATCATGATACTCAAAAGTGGCAAAGGATATATTAGGATACCTATTGTTCCAAGATACCCGTTGAAAATTATGGAGAAGATAGAAGATAAGAATCCGCAGGTCCCTAATAATATTGTTAAAAAGAAAATTAATGAATGGGAAAGGGGGCTTAGAGATTTCATGGTTCAAGGGTTAAATGCAACACTGTGGAAACGTGATAAAAAGTTAGGAAATAACTTTACCACAATACCAAAAACTCAAAAGAACCCTAAGAAATTTTGGAATGGAGAAAAGGTGCTTTTGTAAAAATCTAGAATAAAAGCATTAAGAGGAAGGAATAAGCCAAGATGGTTTGGACCCTATAAGGTAAAAGAAACTAATCTAAAAGGTGGAACCGTGTGACAACCCGTAATTTCAGGTCATTTCTCAAATTACTATTCACTGGTTACTATTCATCATTTTACTATTCATCGTTTTTGAAGTCAGTTTGCGACTTTGAGAAGCTATTTTAAAATTTTACTATTCACGAAACACTATTCATTCCCGGAGAAAATTCACTATTCATCATTTTTCGTAAACTAGGTTTACGAGTATCAAATACGCGTAACCTTGAGGGTTAAGTTGCGTATTTATGAAACATCATTGAGAACATTACATATAGACTAGAGTTAGTCTACATATCATCAGTAATATCATTCTCATATTATTTCATGCATGGGTTTGCATATTTCATAAACGTATGTTTTTCTTATTAAATAAACGCTATCGCATAATCATTTATTTTGAATAATTGATCCGACACTTCCAAAAATTGTCCTGATATATTTTTATACTCATTTTAAAACTATAAAAAAATTATATTATTAGTTTACCCGATGTTTTGAATTTATTTTGTATATATATTTTTATATATATATATATATATATATATATATATATATATATATATTTACGACGGTTTTCGTAAATTCAACTCGATGATTATTTATTCACTCAATTCTTGCGAGAAATGTACTTTTTTATATTTTTTATGACTTCGATATATTTTATTTTGTTCCGTTAAAATCGATTTCTAGCTAACGCTACACTAAACACCTAATTATATTTAAAAACTACAAATTATATTTACACTTAAAATACCATTTAGTCATCAAAATTCATCCAACCCTTTTCCCCTTTCCCCCTTGCCGACCAAACCCCATGAGTCACCACTTTTTTATAAAAATCTTGCACTTGTAGATGTACACATACACATCTTTGAGAGATATTTGCAAAATACTATTATTATACTAAATTGCAACACATTCATATACATAGCATAAAGTGAAAAGTGCAAGAAACTCTCCCTCTCTTTTGTTGAGGTTCGGCCAAGAAAGGAAAAACAAGAAGAAACCTAAGTTTTTCAAAGATCAAGTGATACTTAAACTCTAGATTACTTCTATATTAGGTTTTGAAATAAAAACCAAGAAGTATTTAGGAACCTAGTTACTTAAACCTCATCATTCAACTAGTAAGCTTTTCATAATCTTTATTACTCATTCATAATCTTACTTGAGCTATTTTATCATTCTAGTACAAAAACATGCAAGTATTCTATGATTCATACCACTTTTTACTTGTTTTTATTAATTATTATTAGTATAAACTATCCTATAATTATTCCCATGAAACTTATCATTGTTGATGAAGTTTAGGAACCCATGACACCCTAAGAAGGTGTATGGTAGGATTAGAATAGATTTGGTGTTGATTTGAAGTGGTTGGAACAAGTATTACACTAGAAAAATCATTTTCGACAACACAAGATTGAGGTCTGATCGTTTTTTCAAAATCTGGAAATTTCGACAGGTCATGGATTATTTTGGGCTAGATATTCAAAAAATATACTTTAAAACGAAACCGTGGTCGCTTGAACGGGTTAAAACGGATTTATAACGAAGAAGTTACGCTATTTTCAAGTTTAACGACGAAAACATATTTTTCTGAAAAATACAAGCTGTTAAGGTATATTTAAGGAGGAAAAACGAGTTTTAAACATTATCTAAATGAGTCGATTTGTCAAAAATATATTAGTATACTTTAACACGAAAGTAATGATATATAAAACTTAGAAAACGGACTTATAACGACTAAGTTACACGCGTTTTAAATAGGGTTATCGTAACTATTTTACACAAGTAATAACACTTATATATATTTTCTACTAGGCCAAAATGGTCATCGCTAGTGACCATGTTTTGAGTCATTTTTCATATCGATAGAATATTTTTGGGAAAACGATGTCTACAAGTAAAAGTGAGTTCGCTTATTCTATTTTCCAAAATAATCAACCGTTCGTCAAACGGAGTTGTAACGAATAATATACGGTCACTCAAACTTTGCCGAAAACTAACCTTAAACAATATTTTTAGTCCGACTACCCTACTTCATCTATATTTTTCTCCATGATCGAGACTTCTATGAACAAAAGTTAAAAGCTAAGACTTTTAGATAATGTTACAAGCTTTCCAAAACCGTTGAGTTTGTTTCCTAACGCTCGATATTCACTATTTTACGACTAGCTTTTCGAGGCCACTTAGCCATTTTTTTACGAATGATCAAAGTACTTTATTTTGCGACGAAAAACTATATTTCTTGATTTATCACTTAATGACTATTGTAGGATGTTATTTCAACGTAAATACTTGTAAAGTAATTTATAAATTGTCAAGACATTATAAGATTATTTTTCAACGATAAACTTTATTTTCAAAATACACAAGTGGTATGGATATCATATGAGATTGCATGCATAACATTACATCATGACTTATATTAGATCATGTCATTCATAATAGGTCGCGGTTAGAGATTGCGCCTCATATCAGTGTATCCACTTTTGTCATCATATCATTGTATCAAGTGAGTTTTCATAGCCCCGTTTTACAAGTTTATACTTTATTTCAAACCTACGGGGGAGAATACATTGCGCATCATTTTTATTACGATACCAAGTATATCAAATTCATTACATTGCTTAAGTTACCTCATTGCCAATTGAATGTCCCCATTTCATAATCATGAACCGTTAATTCCAGAAGAAGCGAGGGTGAGTGAATAGATCTATTGAGGGTGACTCATCCATCCGGGTTGGTGGATTCCAATTGGTTAAACGGATGCATTTCATTTAATATCATATTTGAGTTGTTTGGCAAAACACTCTGTTGGGGCGAACATCATGATCAGTCTAGCTTCGGCGTCATGTGCTTATAGCAATTGTATCATTTTTATGTGACATATTTTTCATACATGGCCTATACTTGTGGTAGTCGTATAAAACATTTTCATAAACTCTATGAACTCACTCAACCTTTGTGTTGACACTTTTAGCAATGTATTTTCAGGTATCTAAGGCATATACTTCATGGCATACATGTGGACTTATCATAGAGTCGCGGTGACGACGCGTCTCACATGGGTTTTATGCACTTTAAAACATCGTTGGGATTGTAACAAACTCATTTCCTACATGTTGATTGTCATTTGGGACCCATGTTTTGTAAACTCTGAATATTATACTTAATCAAACGATGTATTTTCAAAACGACACTTTAGGTCGTTCAATATAACTGTAACTGTGATGTTATGACAGTCATCCCCAGAATTCCATTCACGCAAAACAGGTATTTTGGGGGTGTGACAGATTGGCATCAGAGCAAGAGTTATAGAGAACTAGGTTGTATCATTGACCCTAGACTATAACTACATAATCATAGCATCTCATCATTTCATCATAAGTGCATATTTACTTTTCATACGAATTCATACGCATTTTATGCGGGTTATTTACTTTCATTTCAAATCGATTGTCACATAGATGTCTTCAGATACCCATTCCATTATCCTTTCTTCAGATTCCAACGTGGAGAATGCCTTGTCATTCCCTATCACAATTTTAACATCAGTTGACTCATCACCGATAACATCGAATGCCGAGACGAAGCCTTCAAGGAGGGTGAAGTCTCTCTCACTCCTCTATTTCACCATCAACATGTCGAGTTACACGCTATTCACACATTAAGTCACTAAACCATCATACATTTGAAGCACTTACGACATCTCATAACCCATCTCCTAGGAATTCGTTAATCATTTTGAAAAATAACCTCAAACTTATCACCTCCTATCACATGATCCGTGCTAAACCAGTCAAGTCTAATAGACTTAAAACAGCTTAAACACAAATACAATGAAGTCCAGAGAATATAGTGAATTCCCGGGTCGTTAAGTCCCACGGAGACTCAATGGTGTGCAAACACTTGATCAAACGATAGAAGGATCACTAAGGATAATGATCCAAAAGGATTAGGATTGAATATTACACTACTGAAAAAGGTTTATAAAATAAAGCGACTTAAATACAAATTAAGAAAATTAAAAAGATAAAAGATATTAAATAAACGCTATCACTATATTTAAAGTGATGAACGTTTAAAACCTAAAACTTACGTTTAAATTAAAAACTACGTGACGTACAAAATAAAACGTGAAAATAAAGAAGGAAAATACCTACGGATATGAAAAATACATTTTTACAATCCTAATAATATTAGAAAATTATTAGAAAAATAAAATTATTTTTAAAACTATTTATATAATTATTATTAATTAAAAACTATTTTAAACTATTTAATAATACTCTAAAATAGAAGAAAATACAAAATAAGGCTAGAAAAATAAAATTAAGACTTAGAAAAATCTAAAATATCATAAAACTAATTTTAAAACTGAAAATATATTTTTAAGACTTTATATGTATTTATTATTAATTTAAAACTATTTAAAACTAATTAAAATGCTAGAAAATACAAATTAAGCCAAGAAAATTATGGAAAAATACTTTTTATGACTTTTACATTTATCTTAACCTAGGAAAAATGAAAACTTATTTTTTTGAACTTTTCTTAATTATTTGTATTTAAAGCTAATTAAAAAGGTTTAAAAACTAAATTAAATCAAGAAAAATAGCAAACAAGATTGGAAAATTATGAAAATTTCAGGATAAGCCTAAAATATTATTAGGAAGCTAGGAAAAATAGAAAAACAAGGGGTTATGTGGAGGGATTTGAAACTGAAGTGCAAAGTGCTTAAAAATAAGCACTTAGGATAAGCTAATGAAGACCAATAAGCACCAAACCAAAACAGGAACTTAAATAAGCTAAAAGAACTTGAAAGCAACTAGAATCAACAAGCTACACCCTCTGGATACAAGCTGGTACAGATTTGATGTAAGAGCTATAAGCTAAAACATTGGGGGGTCTACTTTAAGCTACTGCATAGGATTCAAAATAAGCTGGAAATGAAAAGCACTAGTTGGAACATGAAGAGGACCTGGATGAGTATCTATAAGCCAAAAATCAGACCTTGCCAAGCTCAAATGAGCTTGTGGCAAGGGCTGCAAGTTACTGAGAAACTCAGCATATGCTGAGTTCTTGAGCAGGGCAAATAAGACCAAAAGAGAAGCAGTTTTGATGGTTATAAATAAATCACAAAAATATATAAAAATGACCATAAGAAATTAGACCAGTAGGGCTTTTTGAAACAACAAGAATCACTGAAATTGACTCAGTAATGAGCCCATAAAAAATCCATCTATCTTGGCCAAAACTTAGGTTTATGCAATTTTGACTTTCTTAATAAAACTGAAAAGTTGACTTTTCTGAGTTTTGATCTTGATTTGTGAACTGATAATGATCTATATTGATGAAATAACACTACTTCTAGCTAGGGTATGGAATTTTAAACACAAAATCAGATTATGACTTGCTAAAACTCCAACAGTGAACAAATGGGACAGATTCCAAACAGATTTTGACTTTCAGTGTTTTCAAACACTAGACTAAGACAGATATGAGCATAAAAAAAATACACAAGGATGAAACAACAGGTTTAAACCATTTAGCTAGCCTCTACAACAGATTTATCAGCAGTACCAAACACACCTTATTCTAACTGTTAAGACTAAAAACTAAGCAAACTGATGAACCAACATGTGATAAGGATCAAACCAAATCTAAATACCCTAATTAACACTAAAGAAGCAAGTAGGAACTAAAATCAAACACAAATACAGATACAAGCTTAATATGCAAAATGGCTCAAAAATGGAAACTGAGAAACTCACTCATGTGTGTCCAAATTGTTTACAGACCAAAACCAAACCCAATACTAACCTAACCTATGCTATTTCAACCCATTATCACCTCTGCATCAACCAAATTCATCACCATTCCAATTTGAGCTTTCTGTTGACTTTTGTTGACCATGGATCAATTTTACTTGAAAATGATTCAAAAGCTTTTCAAAAGCTATAAATAACTTAAGTAAACTTGTTTAAGCTTTCAAAGAAGCAGTTTGACTCTTAAACATAGGTGTTTAAAAACTAAATTTGCAACAGTGGAATTTTGAACATTAAATTTAAATGAAACCTTGAAATGGAACTTGAAAACAGAGTACAATGGTAAATTAACTTGAGTTTGAATAATAGAAACACAAAATTACAGATTCTAAACTAAATTAAGACATTAAAATAAAAAACGACATTGAGGAAAAATTAATAAAACTAACTACTACCTATTCTTCTCTCTAACTCCTCTTTTATAGCTCCACATGCATTTCTCTCCTCTTCTGATTGAATCCCACATGGATTTATGACCATTGGATGGCTTAAGCAGTTTATAGCCATTGATTGTATTTTGGCGGGAAACATGGTTTTGACAGATGGAGGGATTGAGTGTAAGGGGAATGGAAGAATTAATGTTTCTTGTTTTGTGTTGAGGTGGAGGGGACAAGGAAAGTGATATGGAGAGGAAGGGGAATGGCTAGTGGAGTTTTGCAGAGCAGTTGGGAAGGATGAGAAAAAGCGGGCAGTGGGGATTTGACCGGGGATATTATTAAAGAGAAGGGGTCAAATGAAGGGGGTTCAAAATGGTTGTGGCAGGGGTCACTTGGGTTGTGATAAGGTCCAAAATTGGTTTAAGGGTTTTAATTCATAAGGACCTTTGTGTAATTTTCTGAAAATGTAAGGACCATTTCTGCCAATTCATCAAAGTTGATCCAAGGGTTAAAAGTGACAAGTTTCAATAATGCAAGGACCAATCTTGACACTTTCCAATTTTCCAGGGACCATTTATGTCATTTTTCAAACTTGAGGGACCAAAGTTGTAATTTTGCAAATTTTAAACTTTGAAGGGTTTGTTTTAACAACTTTTGAATCCCATGGACCTTAAATGACATTTTCCTTTATTTAGATATACCAGGGACTGTTTTTGACAATTTTTGAAACTTGGGGACTAAAACTGCCAATTTTGCAAACTTTATACGTTTTTCATCTGATTTTGATATTTTTGCACATAAAACACTGATTTGTGATATTTTTATCATTTTGATGCGTTTCTGAGTGTTTTCAGATGATTTTGCAGTTTATATTGTACAAAAATGATGAGTATTTAGAGACTCATCAATCCCCCACACTAAGATATTGCTAGTCCCTAGCAATGATTTGAAGCTTTAATGGATTTTAAAAACTCTTTACCAAAAGCCATCACTTTTGGAGTAGCCAAATGTTTCAGTTCAAGCAAGAACCATGGTACACTGATAACCATGTGATTTTGAGCAAACCACCAGCTGTAAACGGATTTGATTTTGTCTTTACCGAAGCCGTACCTCGACTAGCCAACTCTTAGATAAATTATCAATATTATCTTTGGTGAGCTGATTACCAATTATGGTTTTTCCACTGCCTTTACCACAAGCCATAACCTTGCGGGCTAGCCAACTCTTCACTTTTTAGGATATGGTGAGTTGAGAACCATACAATTTTGGGCAAATTGCAAGCCATATAAACGGATTTGAGAAATCTTTACCAAGAGCCGTTTGCTCCTGGATTAGCCAATCCTTTAGTCTATCAAACATGGCGGACTGATAACCAAATGAGTAAGTGTAAAACACTTACTCCAAAAAAAATTTTGGCCAAAAACGGGGGAATTGGGTGGATAATATATGAAAAAATTCGCGAGAATTCCCCCCACACTTAGAAATGAATATTTCCCTCAATATTCAAAGTACTGGCGATTATGCCGAAACTGAGAACGTAAAAGGGAAATACTACGGCCATTATTATGAAAGATTTTTTTTTTTTTTTTTGAAACTTATATATATAACCTGTGGAGCAACCCCCCCCCACACTAGGGTGGTAGAACAGAGAAAGAAGACAGAAATATGGGTGAAAACCCATATGGTGTGTGCTACTATTTTTGATTACCGAGTCGCTAGCTTGACTCGACCCCGAATTCATTGGTTCATGGGGAAGCAAAGTGGAAAACAATCTCCATCGGACTTTCATTCAAGATATTTGGATAAACATTGAAGTACGTGAAAGTTCCACACCGACGAGATATACAGAGAACCGGCTCAAAAATGATAAATGAAAATGCCGGGGTCAAAAATAGTGTCCTCATTCCCGAAGGAGAAAAGGGAAAGAGCAACCACACCATTTGTGAAGAATGGAATAAATATGTGCATCACAATGCATGTCCATTCCTCATCAGAAAGAAGCAAATCACCATTTTTGACATTTTTAAGCTTAAACTTGAAGCTTGTATGGTGATTGGTAACAAAATTTCCGGGAGGGAGAGCTGGAAACGATTCTTCAATCAACAGATTTTCAAAAAAAAGGATGTCTCCCTCCGAATCAAAGTAAGTATTGTCAATTCCTGTTGGAATTGACTCATCACTAAGAAAATCATCGACCTCCTTCCAAAATTTGTCATCTTCCTCATCTGGAGTGAGAGAAGGAATGGAAGAGTCGGAAATGGGACAAGAAACGAGTGGATGATCATTATATAGGAGATTTCTAGTTTCTCCAAAATCGGCTTCGAAATCAAAGAGATCATCGTCACTTTCCGATGAAAGTGGAGTGATGTGAGTGAGTTCATCGGTGAACTCCTCAAGAACAGGATCAGACTGCGGGAGTGATGCCTCAACATACTCGATGTCTCCATAAGATTTACAATCATCGCTAAAATCGGAGAAAGTTTCAAATTGATCATTTGAACACTCAAGAGGGAAAGGGATATCACACAGATGCTCGAGAATTCCCTGTGACTCTCTTGGGATTGAGACAAGGCTCTCAACACTAGACGATTCCATTTCTGTAATAGTGCTAAGAAGCTCATCCCCCATGTTTAGAGAGTGAGTGGGAATATCAGGTGTGATAACAACAGACCTGAGGGAGTTTAGACGACTAGCATACATATGTTTTATACTTTCCATTTGTTCTTCGGCTAGTAATTCCATCATAGTCTTTTCTCCCGGTTTTCATGGAAGGAGTTTCAACTGATGAACTTGATGAACCGTTATAAAATTGTAGGATATCAAGGATATCTTCATCATCATCGTCATCGTGGATGAAACGAATCGAGAGCTAGATCCTGGCTGATTTTTCTTTTGCAATAGATTCCCAACGATTTTTCAAAGGCAATCTGAGAATCTAATTTAGCCCGCTCTTCGCTAACAAAACTTCCATGGATTTTTCATTTGGATTATTTTGGGACGACATAGCGACTCTCCTTAAGTTCTTTTAATAACCCGAGTCTTCGAGAAGGTCCGTCGTAGTTTCATGAGGAGTCGCTTGAATCATTTGGTACTGTGGAGGTTGGTCTTGATATGAAGAGTCGTAATTGTTACAAGGAAATGGGTTCCCTGTTTGACAATCCGAGCTAGGATGAGAACCTCCACAATACTCACAACAGGAAAACTGATGTGGCTGTGAGTGGTATGTGTTGTAGTCATAATTGTTATCGGAACCGCTCATAGACAAGCGTGTTTCCGATTGACAATCAGAATGGAATGTGAACCACCACAATACTCACAACAGAAAACTGCTGAGTCTCACAGGTGGCAGCTGATGGAATAAATCACTGTGTTATGGTAAGAATAGGGATCTTGGTTATAGAGCATCCGTTTCCCGATTCCACCATGCTACAACTGGGGCAATTGCCACCATTATAAGGACCACCACACCATTGACAACCAAGAGGGTGAGGATAAGACATAGAAAGAATCAAAGGTTAACAGAGGATAAGAAATGAAGAATCAAAAAGGTGAGAGGGTAAAGAGGAATATTTTTGGTATTTTTGAAAAACATTATGATAAAAACAAAGGATGAAAAATATTTTTGGCGTTTTTAACACTTTAGGAAAAGTGTTAATGAACTTTTTGGATTTTCAGATAACTTTACAAAAAACTTTTATACAAAAGATGGGGTATGCACAAGAATGGATCTGAAAAAGGCTAAACACACACTAAAGCCTCCCCGGCAGCGGCGCCAAAATTTGATCCGTGCTGAAAACAGTCAAGCTACCTCACACAAGCCAGCCACTTGTGAATGGCCAATCGTAGAAGCTTAAAACTGCTTAAAACACAAATGCAATGAAGTCCAGAGAATATAGTGAATTCCCGGGTCGTTAAGTCTCACGGAGACTCAATGGTGTGCAAACACTTGATCAGACGATAGAAGGATCACTAAGGATAATGATCCAAAAGGATTAGGATTGAATATTACACTACTGAAAAAGGTTTATAAAATAAAGCGACTTAAATACAAATTAAGAAAATTAAAAAGATAAAAGATATTAAATAAACGCTATCACTATATTTAAAGTGATGAACGTTTAAAACCTAAAACTTACGTTTAAATTAAAAACTACGTGACGTACAAAATAAAACGTGAAAATAAAGAAGGAAAATACCTACGGATATGAAAAATACATTTTTACAATCCTAATAATATTAGAAAATTATTAGAAAAATAAAATTATTTTTAAAACTATTTATATAATTATTATTAATTAAAAACTATTTTAAACTATTTAATAATACTCTAAAATAGAAGAAAATACAAAATAAGGCTAGAAAAATAAAATTAAGACTTAGAAAAATCTAAAATATCATAAAACTAATTTTAAAACTGAAAATATATTTTTAAGACTTTTTATGTATTTATTATTAATTTAAAACTATTTAAAACTAATTAAAATGCTAGAAAATACAAATTAAGCCAAGAAAATTATGGAAAAATACTTTTTATGACTTTTACATTTATCTTAACCTAGGAAAAATGAAAACTTATTTTTTTGAACTTTTCTTAATTATTTGTATTTAAAGCTAATTAAAAAGGTTTAAAAACTAAATTAAATCAAGAAAAATAGCAAACAAGATTGGAAAATTATGAAAATTTCAGGATAAGCCTAAAATATTATTAGGAAGCTAGGAAAAATAGAAAAACAAGGGGTTATGTGGAGGGATTTGAAATCGAGTGCAAAGTGCTTAAAATAAGCACTTAGGATAAGCTAATGAAGACCAATAAGCACCAAACCAAACAGAACTTAAATAAGCTAAAAGAACTTGAAAGCAACTAGAATCAACAAGCTACACCCTCTGGATACAAGCTGGTACAGATTTGATGTAAGAGCTATAAGCTAAAAACAGGACTGGGGTCTACTTTAAGCTACTGCATAGGATTCAAAATAAGCTGGAAATGAAAAGCACTAGTTGGAACATGAAGAGGACCTGGATGAGTATCTATAAGCCAAAAATCAGACCTTGCCAAGCTCAAATGAGCTTGTGGCAAAAGTTTGAAACTCGGCATATGCTGAAGTTCTTGAGCAGGCAAATAAGACCAAAAGAGAAGCAGTTTTGATGGTTATAAATAAATCACAAAAATATATAAAAATGACCATAAGAAATTAGACCAGTAGGGCTTTTTGAAACAACAAGAATCACTGAAATTGACTCAGTAATGAGCCCATAAAAAATCCATCTATCTTGGCCAAAACTTAGGTTTATGCAATTTTGACTTTCTTAATAAAACTGAAAAGTTGACTTTTCTGAGTTTTGATCTTGATTTGTGAACTGATAATGATCTATATTGATGAAATAACACTACTGCTAGCTAGGGTATGGAATTTTAAACACAAAATCAGATTATGACTTGCTAAAACTCAAACAGTGAACAAATGGGACAGATTCCAAACAGATTTTGACTTTCAGTGTTTTCAAACACTAGACTAAGACAGATATGAGCATAAAAAAAATACACAAGGATGAAACAACAGGTTTAAACCATTTAGCTAGCCTCTACAACAGATTTATCGCAGCATTACCAAACCAAACACACCTTATTCTAACTGTTAAGACTAAAAACTGAGCAAACTGATGAACCAACATGTGATAAGGATCAAACCAAATCTAAATACCCTAATTAACACTAAAGAAGCAAGTAGGAACTAAAATCAAACACAAATACAGATACAAGCTTAATATGCAAAATGGCTCAAAAATGGAAACTGAGAAACTCACTCATGTGTGTCCAAATTGTTTACAGACCAAAACCAAACCCAATACTAACCTAACCTATGCTATTTCAACCCATTATCACCTCTGCATCAACCAAATTCATCACCATTCCAATTTGAGCTTTCTGTTGACTTTTGTTGACCATGGATCAATTTTACTTGAAAATGATTCAAAAGCTTTTCAAAAGCTATAAATAACTTAAGTAAACTTGTTTAAGCTTTCAAAGAAGCAGTTTGACTCTTAAACATAGGTGTTTAAAAACTAAATTTGCAACAGTGGAATTTTGAACATTAAATTTAAATGAAACCTTGAAATGGAACTTGAAAACAGAGTACAATGGTAAATTAACTTGAGTTTGAATAATAGAAACACAAAATTACAGATTCTAAACTAAATTAAGACATTAAAATAAAAAACGACATTGAGGAAAAATTAATAAAACTAACTACTACCTATTCTTCTCTCTAACTCCTCTTTTATAGCTCCACATGCATTTCTCTCCTCTTCTGATTGAATCCCACATGGATTTATGACCATTGGATGGCTTAAGCAGTTTATAGCCATTGATTGTATTTTGGCGGGAAACATGGTTTTGACAGATGGAGGGATTGAGTGTAAGGGGAATGGAAGAATTAATGTTTCTTGTTTTGTGTTGAGGTGGAGGGGACAAGGAAAGTGATATGGAGAGGAGGGGGAATGGCTAGTGGAGTTTTGCAGAGCAGTTGGGAAGGATGAGAAAAAGGCGGGCAAGTGGGGATTTGACCGGGGGATATTATTAAAGAGAAGGGGTCAAATGAAGGGGGTTCAAAATGGTTGTGGCAAGGGTCACTTGGGTTGTGATAAGGTCCAAAATTGGTTTAAGGGTTTTAATTCATAAGGACCTTTGTGTAATTTTCTAAAAATGTAAGGACCATTTCTGCCAATTCATCAAAGTTGATCCAAGGGTTAAAAGTGACAAGTTTCAATAATGCAAGGACCAATCTTGACACTTTCCAATTTTCCAGGGACCATTTATGTCATTTTTCAAACTTGAGGGACCAAAGTTGTAATTTTGCAAATTTTAAACTTTGAAGGGTTTGTTTTAACAACTTTTGAATCCCATGGACCTTAAATGACATTTTCCTTTATTTAGATATACCAGGGACTGTTTTTGACAATTTTTGAAACTTGGGGGACTAAAACTGCCAATTTTGCAAACTTTATACGTTTTTCATCTGATTTTGATATTTTTGCACATAAAACACTGATTTGTGATATTTTTATCATTTTGATGCGTTTCTGAGTGTTTTCAGATGATTTTGCAGTTTATATTGTACAAAAATGATGAGTATTTAGAGACTCATCAACATCTCTTTAGAGCGTTTATTATTAACATAGGACTTTGCTACGTCTTACCCTTCCTCTTATTTTGAAGAGTTATGGCGCCAAAGAAAGCTGCACCAGAAATGACACAAGCTGCTATCCAAAAGTATGTAGAGGATAGTATAGTCGAGGCACTAAGGAAAGAACGAGCAACAGTAAATGCTTCTGCCGAGTGTGCTAGCTGCTAGCATTCCTGCTAGACTTGTTGCTGCTACAGGAGCTGCAGGAAGGTATGGAGTTCGAAATTGTACAAACAAGGACTTTAAGAGCGGTGATCCCCCAAAGTTCAAAGGCACAAAAGGAGCCACTGCTATGATCCGTTGGTTTGAAAAGATCGAGTTTATATTTCTTCTATGCGATTGCCCAGATGACTGCAAAGTGAAGTTCGCCACTAGTACACTCTCAAATGACGCAATGTCATGGTGGAACTCTTATGCGAAGCCTATTGGTACGGAAAATGCTTACAAGCTCACATAGGATCAATTCAAGAGGTTGTTGACTAAGAAGTATTGTCCGCGTACTGAGGTGAAGAAATTGGAAACAAAATTTTATGAGTTAGTGACTGTTGGTTATGACATCGAGACTTACATCAGAAGGTTTCAAGAGTTGGCTGCTCTTTGTCCAGCTATGGTTTCGGACAATGAGAAACTACTGGAAAATTTCATTTGAGGACTTCCAGAAAGTATTCAAGGAGATGTAACTTCTTTCGATCCATAAACAATTGAAGAGACTATCAGGATAACTCAAATACTCATGGCTCAAGTTGTGAAGAGGGAAAATATTATCAACAGTAACCACAACAACGATAACAACAATCACACCATCAACAACAACAACGACAACCAAACTAACAACAACAAAAGGAAATGGGAAAACGACCAGGGAGGTTATAATAACAACAACCAAAACCGTAACACTAACCATCATCAACAACAGAATAGAAGACAAGAAGCTGCAATGGTTTATGTCGCTACACCAACACAAGGCAAAGGTTATCTTGGAACTCACGCACTATGTAATCGTTGTAAGTTTCATCACTCAGGTCCTTGCCCTGCCAAGTGCCACAAGTGTCAAAAACTGGGACACCTCGCCAGGGATTGTAGAGGTAAAGCCATAATACCAACAAAGGGAAGAGCTTATACTGGAAACTTACCACGATGCCACCAATGCACGCTACATCATGATGGTCCATGTGGTATATGCTTTAGCTGTCACAAAGTGGGACACCTTGCTAAGGACTGCAAGGGCAAGGCCATAATTACATGTTTCGGATGTGGGGAGCAAGGACACTATAGGAACCAATGTCCCCGAAACCAAGGTCAACAAGTTGAAGGTGCTCATGGGAAAGCATACATGTTAGAAGGAGGAGAAGCTCGCCATGGTCTCAACAACGCGACATTGGTGATGAAGTTTAGAATTTAGCAGTCTTATTTCCCTATGTACTATGTCGTACTAAGTTTATGTCTTTCCTAGTATTCGGATCTCTATGACTTAAGACTATCTATTGTTTGATAAACCACTCGTTGTGTAATATTCTCATCTATCGTACTTTATTTTCCTTTTCGATTTGTTATCACTTTACAAAAAAGTTTTTACTTCCTTTTACCTTAAGCGCCATTTTAACGACATGGTTTAAATCTATTTAAACATTGAGAGTTATAACAACTAAACCGAACTTCATATTATCGTTCTTTAATGATACATAGCCTAGCTAACTATGTCTAATTCTGGAGGATCATGTTATGTTGGGAGCAGTTATTTATAAATCTTAGTGCAAGCAAATTTTTTACATATTCCTAAAAATCAAAGTGATGCTAATCGGAGATATTCTTCCAATATTTTCTCGCTCGATGTTTTATACACTCTTAATCATTAGATAACCATACGACACTTCTTCATGTTTTTCTTTCCACCGTTATTCATCACAAACCCTAAATATGAGAAATATGCAGGCTGAATTCAGGTGGTGAATTCCCTTTTGGAGTGTGAATGCTGACAACCAGTAATTTGGGTCATTTCTCAAATTTACTATTCATGAGAATTTACTATTCCTTTGGTTACTATTCATCATTTTACTATTCATCGTTTTTGAAGTCAGTTTGCGACTTTAAGAAGCTATTTTAAATTTTACTATTCACGAAACACTATTCATTCCCGGAGAAAAATCACTATTCATATTTCACTATTCATCATTTTTCGTAAACTAAGTTTACGAGTATCAAATACGCGTAACCTTGAGGGTTAAGCTGCGTATTCATGAAACATCATTGAGAACATTACATATGTACTAGGGTTAGTCTACATATCATCAGTAATATCATTCTCATATTAGTTCAGCAGGGTTTGACATATTTCA
>OU343223.1:8132555-8356525 GCA_910596185.1 Chrysanthemum makinoi
TTGGTTATTTAATTTTCTTCATTTCAGAATTTTGTTAATTTTTTTTAGGTGGGGTGGTTTGAATGAAGAAGACAAGCAATACGACGACGTATCACTTTTAGATTTTTATATTTTTCTTTCCTACTACAAGAAATAAAAGACTTTTACTTGACTTGTTCAAAATACAAAAATTAAGAAAAATGGAGATGATCTGTACACTCACAAAAATGATTGACACATTTAAATTTAGAGTATTTAGACATTTATATTCTTACATGATCAACATGACTAAATATAATGTGAGGGTATAAATGTTTAAACACTTTAAATTTGAGTGTCCCAATCAATTTTGAGAGTGTACAAATGACTAGCTGGACTTTACCGAGTAAAAGATATAAAAAATGAGGGTACCTTTGGCTAGAGGCTTATATTACAAGCTGAAAGTTGTATTTCATATTTTTATAAATTTGTTTGATGAATTGGTTAGAGTTGTATAAAAATATATCAAATTAATATTTATATATATTTCAAACTTTTACGTATGAATTGATTGGGTTTTTAAAAGTTTTCTTTTGTTTTAGGTGGAAGGAGGTGGTTTCAACGAAGAAGACAGGTAATACGACGACGTGGCTTCGAATTTTCTTTCATCAAGACTTTTTTACTTTACTTCTTCTTTAAAAGAAATAATAAATAAATAAATGAGAAAAGTACATATATTAAAAATATATCAGATGCCAGATGCGTAGCGAGATTTTATAACGTAGCATACTTTATAGTATAGTTTTTAAGATTGTGTATGCATATATGTTTTTTATAAGCTGTTTGTTTTCGGATCTTATTTTTTAGTTTTATTTTTGAAAGATTGTTAGACTATGTTTTGATAAATTTTAATTTGGGTGAAAGTTAAACATACTTAACATATTTTTTTCAAATAAACATGTCTATGCAATGTATTTTGTAAATTGTCAAAGGTACGCAACCTATTTTTAAATAATCTTCGATCTAGCTAATATGACGGTTAGCAGTAGTTACCAGGTCACCTTTGATTAAAAGTTGCGTCGTTGGTCATCAATTGGACTGGTCCTTTAGCATTTGATCCATTTAATGCTTCGTTAAAAAATTAAAAAACTTCTAAATTTTTTTTCTTAAAATCTAGATAAAATATTTTTTTCATTTTTTCTTTTTTTTTTCTTAATTTATAGTTAGAAAAAAATAGATAAATTTTTTTATACATTTAATTTTTTTTTTTATTTTTTTTTTAATCTGGATAAACCTTTTATATCTTTTTAAAAATATTGAAAATTGTAATTTTTTTAAAATAAAAATTATCCGGGTTTTTCAACAAAAAATGAGAGATTTTAAAAAAGTTTTTCCGGATATAAAAAAATATAAAGAGTTTATCCAGATTAAAAAAAATGTGTATAAAAAAATTATCTATTTGTTTTAAATTATAAATTAAAAAATATATGTTTTAAGTAGATTTTAAAAATAAAAATTAGAAGTTTTTTTTAAAAAATATTAATGAGCGTTATCAAAATAGGACTAAATGTGCGAATTGGTCCAGTTTGGGGGACCTACGATGTAACTTTTAATGAAGGTGGCGCGGTAACATAACTGTGCCGTCGTATTAGGCTAATCGAAGATTATTTAAAATATATTATGTTATCTTTGACAATTCTAGTACGATAACGTAAACTTGTATTTAAAAAATATGTTATCATCTAGCGTTCACCTTTTAATGTACTAGTTTTAGGTTTCAATTTTAAGTTTTCAAGATTCATTAATAGTGATTTTATATTTACCCAACACATGTTTTAAAAGCGTTATACTTATGCATTAAAAACTTGTTTTTTAAGTAAATATGAAATTATGATGTTTGCATTGACAAACCCAAGACCAAGAGTCATCAGGCTCATTTTAAAAATACTAAAATCATAACCTCAAAAAAAAGAAAAGATCAAATTATTTTAGAAAAATCAGTATATTTGACATAATTTTACACTACGTAGAAAAACCTATGAGTTTTCCATGCATCCGTGCATCTCTGAAAACCTCCCTCGCTATGTTTCTTTTGAAAATAGGGTTAATTCCATATATACCCAATATAAACATTTAAATGTCATATTTTGACCCAACCAAAAATCAAAATGTCATATATACCCAATTTAAACATTATATTGTCATATATACCCATTTCATTGTTTAAAACATTTGAAAATGGATTTACATCAGTAAATTTCCAGTTATACCCCTAATAATAAAAATAAGACAAATTTTCCTCTTTACACATAAACTTGCGACATGTTGCAATGGTTCGCAAGACTTATGACTATTTGCACGAAGTCACCCACACGCAAACATCATCATCACCGCATAATAAGATTGAGATACATATGTAACATAATAAATCGAAAAGACTTATTAAACATATTACGACCTTCGGTGAGTTGGTTGAACCACCACTCCACGAACCATTGGTCCGATCCATTGGCTTTACCACCAACTTTAACACCGCTGCGGTCCCTTTTGATGTGACCCGGTTTTGCCACATTTCCAACAAGTAGGTGTTGCCTGCTTGTTAGGTTACTACTTGTGTTGTCATGATATTTCGTTTGCCTTTGTTGTCATTGTACACGGTGGAGTTATTATGCTCCACCATATTGACAGATGCAGAGTAGCATTGCTACTCTTTGGCTTGTCATTATCCGCATCTTGAGAGATTCCTCAACGGAGATTTATGACTCAACAAGGAGTTAACTCCTCTTTCTTATGTTTCAAGGTATGCTTGAAATCTTTCCAAGAAGGAGGAAGTTTATCAATGACACAAGAGACTTTAATAGCCTCATCCATGTTCATATTGTGTTGTGTAAACCTTCCAAGTATTCCAAGAAGTTTATTGTATTGTTCCATGGCCCGGTCTTGAATCAGTCATTTTGTAATATGTGAAATTACTTACAAGGAACTTCTTACTTGATGCATCCTCGACCATATATTTGGCATCAAGGAATCCAGTTCTTTGGAAGATTCAAAGTTCGAGTAAATATCAAGCAGAGAATCGGACATACCATTGAGAATAAGACCTCTGCATATGTAGTCATCATTCTCCCATTTGCTCCTCCTCACGATACGCTCCCACGGTGGCATCATCACCATCATCGGGAATGGTGTAGTCGGCGCATAAACCACACTCATGCTTGTGACCAAGAAGTGCATCTTCACCCTCCCCAAAAGTCCACCCATTGAAACTTATCAAGCTGGCAAAGTTTGAAGCCATGTGTTCATTGCGTGATTGCCATTGATTATCACAAAATAGTTTACTTTGATTGTTGGGGTTTAAACAGCTCAGCACTTGGGGTTAAGATAATCAACTTTAGCGAAATGCTTAGCGATTCGAGAAACAAACAGTTATCGGCGTGTAACAAATACCACTTGGGTTACGGATATCACTTGGAATTGTGTGATCACTTTCCAAAGTAAACTATTCGACCTTAATGCCTAGGTTACACGAATATCTACTTGGGATAAGACCAAATGATTAGAAATTGGCACAATTCTATAACCCTTTTCGCATAAGTGTTTTCGTTTTCGTGTGTTCTTCATGCATATCGGATATCCTATTTATAGGATAATACTCCTGGCTAATTCAATGGAATTATGAGTATTAATCGGCCCATTAATAGCCTCATAATTATCCCATTATAGCCGTTAGTGGTTACATGACCAATTAAACGTGGTCATTAAGTAGTTGAAACTGCCACTTGAATAGGTCAAAAGCCGTTACAAGCGGTACTTTCATAGTACTTTCATAGTGCTATCGGTGGTTACAGCTGTAGGTGTAAACACTACTTCAGTAAACACCACCGGTTGGAAACACGATCGATTAGATCTGCTTTAGTGGAAACACGATGTCAGTGGTAACCACAACGATACTTTCACCAAACACTACCAATACAAACCACTACAAAGTCGGGTTCATGGACCTTATGGGTGTACACCGATACCTCTAACCCATTACAAGGTGTGAACTATTCCCACAAGTGCACTAAATTTTCAAAATCCTCCTCAAATTCAGTTCACTTTTGCATGAAAATTAAACATCAACCAAACATGTGCATAAATGAAAATGTCTTGAGGATTGAATTTCCATCTTAGTAAATTACACGTTTCAAATATTCGAGAATCGGGTTGTTCTAAGAATTGAACCCTTCAACCCATTTGAATACGAAGAGATAAAATACGAAGTTTTCAAACACTTAAAAGCTCCCGACACTATACAAGCCATGTGTCCATATCCAAATTCATAAATGTTGTAAAAGCTAAAAGTCAAAGCTTCTGAGCGGCAAAACTTCAACATTTACATAGGTGGTTCCTCTTTATTCATGCTCTGCCAAGCACTTTTTCAAAGAAATTAACCATTAAGAAGTAAAGACTTCATCCTCCTTTCAGAGTTCGAGCTGACAACCGGATGTAAATAAAACATGTGCTCGGTCCACTGAATGTTGACTTTCCACATTGAACTTCAGCTCCCAAGTTTCCTTAGGAGGAGTTGGGTGTCCTAGCATTCAGTGACTAAGTTGGACTTAAACCCATCCCTTTAGTAGACTTAATAAACCAAGTCTCTAGCGGACCCTTCGTCCAGTGATCACTAAGTTCTTTGAGATCTACAAACTCTATAGATACCACCCCATTCATGATAAGCTCACGAATCATGCTGTATGCGACACCTAAGTGTCTAGACTTACCATTGTACATTTGGCTATAAGCCTTAGCCAATGTAGCTGCACTATCACAACGGATAGAAATAGGTGCTATAGGTTTAGGCCACAATGGAATCTCAAGGAGCAAGTTTTTCAACCATTCGGCTTCTTTACGGGGTACTCAAAACCACAAATTGATTCCATTGTTGAACTGGTAATGCAAGTTTGTTTCTTGGATGCCCAAGAAATTGCACCTCCACCAAGTAGGAATACGGCCCGGTAGACGAATTGTCTTCATGTTACTGATCCAACTTGCATCAGTGTATCCTTCCAACACGATGGGTAACGTTATATGAGAGACTATAATCCATAGTTCTCTTCAAATACTAGTACCCTTTGAGCCTTGCGGTGATGAGCACTAGGATTACTAGTATACTGCTCCAATTTTCCCCTTTAAAAACCAATATCGGTCTTGTACAAGTCATGGCATACATCAGGCAGCCAATTACCCTAGAATACTCAAGTTGAGATACAACCTTGCCATGATTAGGCATCGGCTTCTCACAAGTATCCATAGGTGTACTCCAGCGAGTACAATCAAAGTAATTGAATTTCCTCAGCACCTTCTCAATATAATGAGGCTGAGAGATAGAAATTCTATTACTTTCATGTTTAATCATACCCAGGATAACATCGGCCTCCCCATGTCTTTCATGGAGAACCTTGATGACAAAATTCCTTTGTCGGGTCAACTGATTTTGGTCAGTGTCAAAAATCAACATGTCATCAACATATAGACAAATGATGACTCCTTTACCAGAATCATCAAATTTGCTATATACACATTTGTCAGGCTGGTTAAGAACATAACCACTAGACAAAACCACTTCATCAAATTTTTGATGCCATTGTATGTGCTGCTTAAGTCCATAAAGAGACTTAATCAGTTTACACACCTTGTTTTCATTGCTAGGCAAGATGAAGCCCTGAGGTTGGTTCATATAAACCTCCTCTTCCAATTCACCATTCAAGAAAGCGTCTTCACATCCATCGATGAATAATCAGATTGTGAATAGATGCCATAACAATCGGCCAGTCTTATATAGTCTTGTCACGAGCCACAGGGGCATAAGTATCAAAATAGTCTATCCCTGACTTTTGTTTAAAGCCCTGAATAACAAGTCTAGCCTTGAACTTTTCAATAGTTCCATCTACCTTCATTTTCTTTTTGAAAATCCATTTGCAACCTAGAGGTTTGCAACCAGGAGGTAGATCAACCAACAACCAAGTGTTGTTCCCCATGATGGAATCCATCTCATCATTGATTGCTTCTTTCCAGAAAGCAATATCCTGGACTTCATTGCTTCTTCAAATGTCTTGGGATCATCCTCAACAATGAAGCAATAGAATTATTGGTCCGAGACCTCATCCCTTTCTTTCAACTAAGTATAGTTGAAACTTCAGTCCAAATGACTTGGATTCACGACCCTTTTGCTCTTCCTGAGCATAGGTTGAGTTGTTGTCCACAACCTCATCGGGGACCACTGATGGTTCATCATCGGGGACCTCGATATACCAGTGTCATGAGTTCCATGAATCCCTCGACTTGGTCTAGGGCGATGAGAATCTATTCTCATCAAAGTTGCATCCCAGTTCAATTATTGAGTTAAGCGAAACATATTCATTAGGTTCAATAACATAGAACCTAAAAAGCCTTGGAATGCTCAGCATATCCAACAAAGATGCAATCAATGCCTCTTTCACCCAAAGTCTTTTGCTTTGGATCAGGGAGTCTTACAACAGCCTACAACCCCAGAACTTGAGATAGTTCAGGTTGGGTTTCCTTTAGTCGAGTTCATAAGGGGTAACCTTGTTCCTTTTGTTGGGAACCCTATTTAATAAATAGCAATTTGTTTATAAGCTTCACCCCAAAACCCTTGACTCATCCTGAAAAGGACAACATGGAATAACCATCTCCTTCACACCACTGTTTTCCTTTCGGAAATACCATTTTTTGAGGAGTATAAGGAAGCGATCGTTTCATGTTCCATTGAGAAAGTCTGAGTATCCATGTACTCACCTCCCCTATCAGTCCTTAATCTTTTGATCAAAGACACAAGTTGTAATTCAACCCAGTTTAAACACTTTGAATTTATCTAATGCTTCATCCTTTGTATGTAACAAATAAAAATAACAAAACCTAGAAGCATCATCAATAAATGTCACAAAGTACTTCTTATTCCCAAAGAGGGAGTGGCATGCAAATCACAGGTCCTTGTGAATTAGCTCCAAGACCTTAGTCTCACGACTAACACCCTGAAAGGGTTTCTTAGTTATCTTGGTCAACATGCAAGTTTTACACTTTTCAGTGTCCATGTCAAAATTTTGGATCAACCCATCCTTAGACATATCTTGCATTCTTTTATAGTGTACATGGCCAAGTCTTGCATGCCATAGGCTAGAATCAGTTCGATGGTGGTCATAAAAATTTGAATTAACACGTGTAGTAGAAATATTAAGCACGAACATTTGATTACATAAATAACCAAAACCAATAAAAACACCATGCTTAGAAAGCACAAATTTATCAGACTCAATAACTTGTTTATATCCATGATTATTCAATACACTACTTTAAACCAAGTTCTTCCTTATATCAGGAACATGAATAACATTAAACAAAGTTACAATCTTTCTAGAACTAAAATTAAGATCTACACAACCACGACCATGCACCAAGGCTGTTGACTCATTTCCCATGTGAAGAATAGAACCATCATTCAGAGACTCATAGGTCTTGAACCGAACTATCTTTGCACACATGCTGTTGCACCAGAGTCAACCCACAGCAACATCATCATGTCACACCCCAATTACATTTTTATGTGGAATGGAATTCACAGGGATTGACGTCATAGCATCACAATCAGTTATATTGAGCGACCAAGTGTCGTTTGAAAAAATACATCGTTTGATTTAATAAAACAATCAGAGTTTACAAAGATAGGTCCCAAAAGAAAGTTACTATGCACGGAAAATAAGTTTACATACAAGTCAAACGATGTTTTAAAAGTTCATAAAACCCAAGTGAGGCAGCGTCGTCACCGCGACTCCATGATGTGTCCAAATGCATGCCATAAATTGAATGCCTTAGATACCTGAGATAAAACATGCTTAAAAGGTCAACACAAAGGTTGAGTGAAATCCATAGGTTTAATTAATTCGTTTGAACACAATAATCGTAGTGTGAGTTAAATTGTTCACACTCATCGTTGAATACAAAATCGTATTTATTTCACTAAGTTCATGACACCAAAGCGTAAACATCGCACCAATAAAAATTGGAAATCATCGTTTCATCATGCAATAGGTAACTTGCCAATTACCTTCTTGGTTCAAAATATAGTGCGCTCGATTTCCCTAAGCTGGGTCAATAAGGCGGGTGTTAATTCAATAGGCCTATTCACAATATTAGCGCTCACTCGCAAGTGACTAATGGTGCATGATGTAGGGACTTCGAACATGGCAAATACTTAGTGACAATAAAACATTCGGTTATAGCATACAGTTCAAAGCATTTGTGTTCGATTAAAAATGTAGCATGTATCTCCCCCAAGAGTTTGTAAAGCAGTTAAAAGAGTAAAAGTGGGGCTATGAACTCACATGTTGCAATGATTACGATGACAAAAGTGGATACACTGAAATGTAGCGTGAATCTCGAAAATGACCTATTATGAATGATATGATATGTAATGAGTTATGATGTAATGTCATGCATGCATTTCGTATGTTATTTATACCATTTGTGAGTTTTGAAAATAATACTTATCGTCGAAAAATATTCTTTTGACGTCTTGACCATTCTTAAATCACTTTACAAGTATTTACGTCAAAATTTCATCCTACAATAGTTTAATGTGATTTATGGTGAAATTATAACTTTTAATCATTAAAAATAATGTCGTTGGAAATTTCATGAAAGTGACTAAAATGGCCTCGAAAAGCTAGTTAAGTAAAATGGGTAATGCGTCGAGCGTTAGGAAAGCGAACTCAACGGTTTTTGGAAAGTTTATATCAAAATCTCAAAGTTTTGGCATTTAAGTTTTTATCCTAGAGGTCACGTTCATAGAGAATAATATAGGTTAAGTAGGGTGATTTTGTCCAAAATGTAGTTTAAAAGTGAATTTCGGCAAAGTTTAAGCAACCGTAGTTAATTCATTACAACTCCGCTATACAAACGGTTGGTCATTTTGAAATATATGCTTGTGATCTCACTTTTATTAGAAGACATCTCGTTACAAAAGTTCTCGTCAGCGTTAAAATAGCCTTCAATATGGTCACTGTTTTAAGTAACACTTTTAATAAAATAATATAGTTTTAAGTAATTAATAAAAAGTTCACGGCAATTTTGTAATAGCGTGTATATTTTAGTCGTTACAAATCCGTTTTCTACATTATTATCGTCCTTAGCTTCGTATCAAAGTATACTAATATATTTTTGATAAGTTGAAATAATTTATAACGCTTAAGACTCGTTTTTGACTCGTACAAAACAAAAATAGTGTGCTGAAATTTTCAGGATATATATATTTAGAGTCGTCAACTTGAAAATTCATAACTTCTTCGTTATAACTCCGTTTAATCGGTTCAAGCGGCCACGGTTCGTTTTAAAAGTATATTTTCTAATTATCAAGTCCAAAAATTCGTGCCTACTGTCGGATTTTCCAGAAAAACAAAATAAGAACAGATCACTTTTTATACTTATCGAAAATAGTTTTTCTCGTACTAAACCTATTCCAATCCCTTCAAATCAACTCCAAAGCTATACTAATCCTACCATACACCTTCTTAGGGTGTCATGGGTTCCTAAACATCACCAAAACTAATATATAACAAGGGATAATTATAGGATGACTTATATATATATAACTTCTAAAACAATGTTAAAAATGGTATAAACAACCATAAGTCTTGCATGCTTTGCTCAAAAATGATGAGGTAAGTATGAAATGATAATGAAAGATGAAAAATGAAGATGATATGCTTACTAGTAAATGTCGATGATTGGTGAACCAAAGAACCCAAAAACCTCAGTAATGGCCAACTATGAACACACTTGATAACCCACTTATGAACACACTAAATAATCTAATCAAAAGAACCAAGAACAAAACTTTTTGCCTTGTTCTCCTCTAGCTGCTGTCATTATATGTATAGAGAAAGTTGAGAGAGTTTTGTGTGTTTTAGTGTTGTGGTAAAATGAAAATGAATGAAAGAAATGCTAGATCTCATAGTAATTTTGCAAGTAACCAAAGAGACAAGTAGTACAAGGAATTAAATGAGAAAGCATGATGAGTGATAGGAGGGGGTGGCGTTACAAGGAAGAAAGAATGGGAAGAGATGGTGTTGTGTAAGAATTGTAAGAACTAGTTGAAAAAAATGAATGATAGTTGGTATTTTAAATGATATTTTGTATATACATTTGAGTATTTAGGGTAGTGTTGTCTAAAAATAAATTTTAATGGATCAAAGTAAAGTATATTGTGGTCATAAAAATTGTAAAATATTTCTTACACAATTTGAGTGAAATCATAATTATCGTGTAGTTTTAAGAAAAGCGTCGTAATAATATAAATTTAACGATTTATATACAAAAATAAATTTAAAACCTTTGGGTAAACTCATAATATTATTTTTATGAACTTAATGTACGTATAAAAAATATATCGGGACAATTTTTGGAAGTATCGGATTAAATGTTCAAAATAATAACTTCGCGATAGCACGTTTATTTAATATAAAAATTCTGCGTTTAAGGTGAAATGCAAAATCATGAATGAACTAACATGATGGAAATGATGCTAATGATATGTAGACTAAACTTAGTCTATATGAAATGTCCTAAAATGATATGATCATGAATTATGCTAAACCATTAAGGTTCGGAATTTGAAACTCGTAAACCTAGTTTACGATAAATGATGAAATTGTGAAGCATGAATTGTTTTGAGAAATGACACGAAAGTCACGAACATTGTCACATTACATCCAAAAGGAATTGATCCACAATTGATTGTGTTGGTCTCTCGGTTTAGGGTTTGATGTGGCAAACTTTCCCATTCTCGAGCAAAACCCTTAAAAGACTTTTAGGTAACCGATTTTTACTTAATCTCACAACTCATCAAACAAGAACTGTCATGAGATGAGGCTAAATCGGTTTTGAGTAACGAATCTTTGAAAATTTGGCTTTCATCATGAATACTTACATATAAGCCTACTACTCCCTTCATTGCATGATTCTTCCACAATTAGACATAGGTGTCAGGGCTATGTATAATTTAGGAGTAACTATGCAATGCTTGGACTAATCATCTCATATGATGTTTGGTGTTAAGTCATAAACGCATGTAAAGTGAATATACTTATGATGAAATGATGAGATGCTTTATGATGATGTAGTTATAGTCTAGGGTCAATGATGCAACCTAGTTCTCTATAACGAAGCTCGATGCCAATCTGTCACACCCCAAATTACATTTTCAGTGGAATGGAATTCTGGGGTTGGGATGTCATAGCATCACAATCACAGTTATATTGAGCGACCTAAAGTTAATGGTTTGAAAAATACATCGTTTGATTTAATAAAATAATCAGAGTTACAAAGATAGGTCTCAAATGAAAGTTACTATACGCGGAAAATAAGTTTTAGTACAAGTCAAACGATGTTTTTAAAGTTCATAAAACCCCGAGTGAGGCGCGTCGTCACGCGACTCCATGATGTGTCCAATGCATGCCATAAATTGAATGCCTTAGATACCTGAGATAAAACATGCTTAAAAGGTCAACACAAAGGTTGAGTGAAATCCATAGGTTTAATTAATTCGTTTGAACACAATAATCGTAGTGTGAGTTAAATTGTTCACACTCATCGTTGAATACAAAATCGTATTTATTTCACTAAGTTCATGACACCAAAGCGTAAACATCGCACCAATAAAAATTGGTGATCATCGTTTCATCGCGCCCCTAATAGGTAACTTGCCATTACCTTCGGTTCAAATATAGTGTTTCGATTTCCCTAACGGGTCAATAAGGCGAGTGTTAATTCCATAGGCATTCACAATATTGGCGCTCACGTGGTGACTAATGGTGCATGATGTAGGGACTTGAACATGGCAAATACTTAGTGACAATAAAACACCGGTTATAGCATCAGATTCAAAGCATTTGTGTTCGATTAAAATGTAGCATGTATCTCCCCAGAGTTTGTAAAGCAGTTAAAGAGTAAAAGTGGGGTATGAACTCACATTTGCAATGATTACGATGACAAAAGTGGATACGAAATGTAGCGTGAATCTAGAAAATGACCTATTATGAATGATATGATATGTAATGAGTTATGATGTAATGTCATGCATGCATTTAAGTATGTTATTTATACCATTTGTGAGTTTTGAAAATAATACTTATCGTCGAAAAATATTCTTTTGACGTCTTGACCATTCTTAAATTACTTTACAAGTATTTACGTCAAAAGGTCATCCTACAATAGTTTAAATGATTTATGGTGAAATTATAACTTTTAAATTAAGTAAAATAATGTCGTTGGAAATTTCATGAAAGTGACTAAAATGGCCTCGAAGCTAGTTAGTAAAATGGTTAATCGTCGAGCGTTAGGAAAGCGAACTCAACGGTTTTGGAAAGTTTGTATCAAAATCTCAAAGTTTTGGCATTTAAGTTTTTATCCTAGAGGTCCGTTCATAGAAGAATAATATAGGTTAAGTAGGGTGATTTTGTCCAAAATGTAGTTTAAAAGTGAATTTAAAAAAGTTTAAGCAAGCATGAATTAATTCATTACAACTCCATATACAAGCGGTTGGTCATTTTGAAATATATGCTTGGTGATCTCACTTTTATTAGAAGACATCTCGTTACAAAAAGTTCTCACGTCAGCGTTAAAATAGCCTTCAATATGGTCACTTGTTTCCAGTAACACTTGTTTAATAAAAATAATATAGTTTTTAAGTAATTAATAAATTCGGGCAATTTTGTGTAAGCGTGTATATTTTAGTCGTTACAAATCCGTTTTCTACGTATTATCGTCCTTAACCGTATCAAAGTATACTAATATATTTTGATAAGTCGAAATAATTTATAGCAGCTTAAGACTTCGTTTTGACTCGTACAAAACAAAAATAGTGTGCTGAAAATTTTGGGGATATATATATTTTAAATTGTCAAACTTGAAAAATTCATAACTTCTTAGGTTATAACTCCGTTTAATCGTTTCAAGCTGACCCGCAGTTCGTTTTAAAGTATATTTTCTAATTATCAAGTCAAAAATTCATTGCCTACTGTCGGATTTTCCAGAAAAACAAAATAAGAACAGATCACTTTTTATACTTATGAAAATAGTTTTCTCGTGCTAAACCTATTCCAATCCTTCAAATCAACTCCAAAGCTATACTAATCCTACCATACACCTTCTTAGGGTGTCATGGGTTCCTAAACATCACCAAAACTAATATATAACAAGGGATAATTATAGGATGACTTATATATATATAACTTCTAAAACAATGTTAAAAATGGTATAAACAACCATAAGTCTTGCATGCTTTGCTCAAAAATGATGAGGTAAGTATGAAATGATAATGAAAGATGAAAAATGAAGATGATATGCTTACTAGTAAATAATGGATGATTGGTGAACCAAAGAACCCAAAACCTCGGAGTAATGGCTAACTATGAACACACTTGATAACCCTTGCTATGAACACTAAATAATCTAATCAAAAGAACCAAGAACAAAACTTTTGCCTTGTTCTCCTCTAGCTGCTGTCATTATATGTATAGAGAAAGTTGAGAGAGTTTTGTGTGTTTTAGTGTTGTGGTAAAATGAAAATGAATGAAAGAAATGCTAGATCTTATAGTAAGTTTGCAAGTAACCAAAGAGACAAGTAGTACAAGATTAAATGAAAAGCATGATGAGTGATAGGAGGGTGGCGTACAAGGAAGAAAAGATGGGGAAGAGATGGTGTTGTGTAAGAATGTGTAAGAACTAGTTGAAAAAAAATGAATGATAGTTGGTATTTTAAATGATATTTTGTATATACATTTGAGTATTTAGGGTAGTGTTGTCTAAAAATAAATTTTAATGGATCAAAGTAAAGTATATTGTGGTCATAAAAATTGTAAAAATACATTTCTTACACAATTTGAGTGAAATCATAATTATCGTGTAGTTTTTAAGAAAAACGTCGTAATAATATAAATTTAACAATTTATATACAAAATAAATTTAAAACACTGGGTAAACTCATATATATTTTTATGAACTTAATGTAAGTATAAAAATATATCGGGACAATTTTTGGAAGTATCGGATTAAATGTTCAAAATAATAACTAACGCGATAACGTTTATTTAATATAAAATTTACGCGTTTAAGGTGAAATGCAAAATCATGAATGAACTAACATGATGGAAATGATGTTAATGATATGTAGACTAAACTTAGTCTATATGAAATGTCCGTGATGATATGATCATGAATTAGCGGCTAAACCATTAAGGTTCGCTTGAATTTGAAACTTCGTAAACCTAGTTTCACGATAAATGATGAAATTGTGAAGCATGAATTGTTTTGAGAAATGACTTGAAATCGAGTTGTCACACATCATCACGCACATAATAAGATTGAGATACATATGTAACATAATAAATCACGAAAAGACTTATTAAACATATTCGACCTTTTCGGTGAGTTGGTTGAACCACCACTCACTGAACCATTAGTGCCTGATCCATTGGCTTTACCACCAACTTTAACACCCTTGCGGCCCCTTTTGATGTGACCGGTTTGCCACATTTCAACAAGTAGGTGTTGCCTTCTTGTTAGGTTACGCCCTGTGTTGTCATGATATTTGCGTTTGCCTTTGTTGTCATTGTACACGGTGAGTTATTATGCACCATATTGATAACAGTGCACAGTAGCATTCTACTCTTTGGCTTGTCATTATCCACGCATCTTGAGAGATTCCTCAAGCGGATGACTGCCCAACTCAACCAGAGTTAACTCCTCCTTCTTATGTTTCAAGGTATGCTTGAAATCTTTCCAAGAAGGAGGAAGTTTATCAATGACATAAGAGACTTTAATAGCCAAATCCATGTTCATATTGTGTTGTGTAAACCTTCCAGTATTCCAAGTTCATTGTTGTATTGTTCATGGTGGTTGGTCAGTCATTTTGTAATTTGTGAAATTACTAACAAGAAACTTCTTACTTGATGCATCCTCAGCCATATATTTGGCATCCAAGGAATCACATAGCTCTTTGGAAGATTCAATTCGATATAAAATATCAAACAGGAAGACATACCATTGAGGATAAGACCTCTGCATATGTAGTCATCATTCTCCCATTTGCTCCTCCTCTGATGCTCACGTTGGCATCATCACCATCATCGAGGAATTGGTGTAGTCGGCACATAAACCCTGCTTCATGCAGCAAGAGAAGTGCATCTTCGCCACTCCTAAAGTCCACCCCTTGAGCTTATCAAGCTTGCAAAGTTTGAAGCCATGTGTTTCATTCGCGGCTGATTGCCATTGATTATCACAAAATAGTTTACTTTTATTGTTGGGGTTTGACTTAGCTCGGCAAGCAGGGTTAAGATAATCAACTTTAGCGAAATGCTTAATTCAGCGAGAAACAAACGGTCAATCAGATAACAAATACCACTTGGTGGTTACCGGATATCACTTGAAATCGTGTGATCACTTTCCAAAGTAAACTATTCGACCCTAATGGGTTACACGAATATCTACTTGGGATAAGACCAAATCAGTTAGAGAATTGACAATTCTATAACCCTTTCGCTTATAAGTGTTTTCGTTTTTACGTGTGTTCTTCATGCATAATCGGATATCATTTATAGGATAATCTTGTTGGCTAATTCAATGGAATTATGAGTATTAATCGGCCCATTAATAGCCTCATAATTATCCCCATTATAGCCGTTAGTGGTTACATGACCAATTAAACGTGGTCATTAAGTAGTTAAAGCGGCACTTGAATAGGTCAAAACCGTTACAAGCGGTACTTTCATCAGTACTTTCATAGTGCTATCAGTGGTTACACTGCCCGATGGAAACACCACTGCCGGTGTAAACCTACTTCATTAAACACAGCCGGTGGAAACACGATCGATTGGAATCTTGCCGGTGGAAACGATGTCGATTAGTAGCGATACTTTCTACAAACCTTCACCATACAAACCACTAAGAGTCGAGGTGTTCATGGACCTTATGGGTGTACACTGTACCTCCCTAACCCATTACAAGGTGTGAACTATTCCCACAAGTGCACTAAATTTTCCAACAATCCTCCTCAAATTTAGTTCACTTCCTTTGCATGAAAATTAAACATCAAGCAAAACATGTGCATAAATGAAAATGTCATGAGGATTGAATTTTCATCTTAGTAAATTACACGCTTCAAATATTCGAGAATCAGGGTGTTCTAAGAATTGAACCCTTCAACCCATTTGAATACTGAAGATAAAATACACACAAGTTTTCAAACACTTAAAAGCTCCCGACACTATACAAGCCATGTGTCCATATCCAAATTCATAAATGTTGTAAAAGCTAAAAGTCCAAAGCTTCCTGAAGCGGCAAAACTTCAACATTTACATAGGTGGTTCCTCTTTATTCATGCCCCTGCCAAGCACTTTTTCAAAGAAAATTAACCATTAAGAAGTAAAGACTTCATCCTCCTTTCAGCAGGTTCTGAGCACAACCTTGGGATGTAAAATAAAACATGTGCTCCAATCCACTGAATGTTCAGCTTTCCACATTGAACTCAGCTCCCAAGTTTCCTTAGGAGGAGTTGGGTGTCCTAGCATTCAGTGACTAAGTTGGACTTAAACCCATCGCTTTAGCAGACTTTATAACCAAGTCTCTAGCCGCGACCCTTCGTCAAGTGATCGCTAAGTTCGTTGAGATCTCACAAACTCTATAGATACCACTCCATTCATGATAAGATCACGAATCATGCTATGTCCACACCTAAGTTTCTAGACTTACCATTGTACATTTGGCTATAAGCCTTAGCCAATGTAGCTGCACTATCACAACGGATAGAAATAGGTGCTATAGGTTTAGGCCACAATGGAACCTTAAGAAGCAAAATTTTCAACCATTCAGACTTTTTACTGTGAGCTGCTAAAGCCACAAATTCAGATTCCATTGTTGAACTGATGATGCAAGTTTGTTTCTTGGATGCCCAAGAAATTGCACCTCCACCAAGTAGGAATACCGCCCTGGTAGACGAATTGTCTTCGTTCGATCCAACTTGCATCATTGTATCCTTCCAACACCGATGGGTAACCAAGATATGAGAGACTATAATCCATAGTTCTCTTCAAATACTTCAGCACCCTTTGAACTTGCCCAATGATGAGCACTAGGATTACTAGTATACCGCTCAATTTTCCTTTATCGCAAAACCAATATCGGGTCTTGTACAAGTCATGGCATACATCAGGCAGCCAATTACCCTAGAATACTCAAGTTGAGATACAACTTTGCCATGATTAGGCATCAACTTCTCACAAGTATCCATAGGTGTACTCACTGGAGTACAATCAAAGTAATTGAATTTCCTCGGCACTTTCTCAATATAATGAGGTGAGAGATAGAAATTCTATTACTTTCATGTTTAATCCGTATACCAAGGATAACATCAGCCTCCCCCATGTTCATCATGGAGAACCTTGATGACAAAAATTCCTTTGTCGTCAACTGATTTTGGTCAGTGCCAAAATCAACATGTCATCAACATATAGACAAATGATGACTCCTTTACCAGAATCATCAAATTTGCTATATACACATTTGTCAACTTGGTTAAGAACATAACCACTAGACAAAACCACTTCATCAAATTTTTGATGCCATTGCTTAGGTGCCTGCTTAAGTCTATAAAGAGACTTAATCAGTTTACACACCTTGTTTTCATTGCTAGGCAAGATGAAGCCCTGAGGTTGGTTCATATAAACCTCTTCTTCCAATTCACCATTCAAGAAAGATGTCTTCACATCCATCCATGAATAATCGATTGTGAATAGATGCCATAACAATCAGCCTTATGGTATCGATACGAGCCACAAGGGCATAAGTATCAAAATAGTCTATCCCTGACTTTTGTTTAAAGCCCTAAATAACAAGTCTAGCCTTGAACTTTTCAATAGTTCCATCTACCTTCATTTTCTTTATGAAAATCCATTTGCAACCTAGAGGTTTGCAACGTGAGGTAGATCAACCAACACCAGTGTTGTTCCCATGATAGAATCCATCTCATCATTGATTGCTTCTTTCCGAAAGCAATATATCCTCGACTTCATTGCTTCTTCAAATGTCTTGGGATCATCCTCAACAATGAAGCAATAGGAGTATTGGTCCGAGACCTCATCCCTTGTTCCTTCAACTAAGTATAGTTGAAACTCATGTCCAAATGACTTTGGATTCTCGACCCTTTTGCTCTTCCCCGAGCATAGGTTCAGTTGTTGAACCACAACCTCATCAGGGACCACGATGGTTCATCATCGGGACCTCTCGATATACCAGGTCATGAGTTCCATTAGGAATCCTCGACTTGGTCTAGGGACTGATGAGAATCTATTCTCATCAAAGTTTGCATCCCTTGATTCAATTATTGAGTTAACCGAAACATATTCATTAGGTTCAATAACATAGAACCTAAAAGCCTTGGAATGCTCAGCATATCCAACAAAGATGCAATCAATGCCTCTTTCACCCAAAGTCTTTTGCTTTGGATCAGGGAGTCTTACCACAGCCCTACAACCCCTGCACTCGAGATAGTTCAGTTGGGTTTCCTTTAGTCCGAGTTCATAAGGGGTAACCTTGTTCCTTTGTTGGGAACCCTATTTAATAAATAGCAAGTCGTTAACATAGCTTCACCCCGAACCCTTGACTCTCCTGAAAAGGACAACATGGAATTAACCATCTCCTTCAAAGACCTGTTTTTCCTTCTCAGAAATACCATTTTGTTGAGGAGTATAAAGGCGTCGTTTCATGGATAATTCCAACAGACCGAAAGTACTGAGTATCCATGTACTCACCTCCCCTATCAGTCCTTAATCTTTTGATCAAAGACTCAAGTTGTAATTCAACTTCAGTTTTAAACACTTTGAATTTATCTAATGCTTCATCCTTTGTATGTAACAAATAAACATAACAAAACCTAGAAGCATCATCAATAAATGTCACAAAGTACTTCTTATTCCCCAAAGAAGGAGTGGCATGCAAATCACACAGGTCACCGTGAATTAGCTCCAAGACCTTAGTCTCACGACTAACACCCCGAAAGGGTTTCTTGGTTATCTTGGTCAACATGCAAGTTTTACACTTTTCAGTGTCCATGTCAAAAGCTGGGATCAACCCATCCTTAGACACATCTTGCATTCTTTTATAGTGTACATGGCCAAGTCTAGCATGTAGGCTAGAATCGGTTGAGCCGGTGGTCACAAAAGTGAATTAACACTGTTAGTAGAAATATTAAGCCTGAACATTTGATTACATAAATAACCAAAACCAATAAAAACACCATGCTTAGAAAGCACAAATTTATCGGACTCAATAACTTGTTTATATCCATGATTATTCAATACACTACTTGAAACCAAGTTCTTCCTTATATCAGGAACATGAATAACATTAAACAAAGTTACAATCTTTCCAGAACTAAAATTAAGATCTACACAACCACGACCATGCACCAAGGCCGTTGACTCATTTCCCATGTGAAGAATAGAACCATCATTCAGTGACTCATAAGTCTTGAACCAGCTTCTATCGTTGCACACATGAACAAGTTGCACAGTCAACCCACCACGCAACATCATCATCCTGCACATAATAAGATTCAGATACATATGTAACATAATAAATCTGAAAAGACTTATTAAACATATTCTGACCTTTCGGTGAGTTGGTTGAACCACCACTCCCTGAACCATTAGTGCCCGATCCATTGGCTTTACCACTAACTTTAACACCTTTGCGGTCCCTTTGATGTGACCAGGCTTTTGCCACATTTCCAACAAGTAGGTGTTGCCTCTCTTGTTAGGTTCCGCCCTTGTGTTGTCATGATATTTGCGTTTGCCTTTGTTGTCATTGTACCTAGTGGAGTTGTTATGCTCCACCATATTGACAACAGATGCACCAATAGCATTGCTACTCTTTGGCTTGTCATTATCCTGCATCTTGAGAGATTCCTCAATGCGGGATGATCTGCCCAACTCAACAGAGTTAACTCCTCTTTCTTATGTTTCAAGGTATGCTTGAAATCTTTCCAAGAAGGAGGAAGTTTATCAATGACACAAGAGACTTTAATAGCCTCATCCATGTTCATATTGTGTTGTGTAAACCTTCCAAGTATTCCAAGAAGTTCATTGTATTGTTCCATGACTGGTCTTGAATCAGTCATTTTGTAATTTGTGAAATTACTAACAAGAAACTTCTTACTTGATGCATCCTCAGCCATATATTTGGAATCCAAGGAATCCCAGCTTCTTTGGAAGATTCAAAGTTCTGATAAATATCAAACAGAGAATCAGACATACCATTGAGAATAAGATCTCTGCATATGTAGTCATCATTCTCCCATTTGCTCCTCCTCCCTGACCGCTCCACAGTGGCATCATCACCATCATCGGAATTGGTGTAGTCAGACATAAACCACACTCATGCTTGACAAAGCAAGAAGTGCATCTTCTTCTGCCACTCTAAAGTCCCCCTTCAAACTTATCAAGCTTGGCAAAGTTTGAAGCCATGTGTTTCATTGCAGCAGTTGCCATTGATTATCACAAAATAGTTTACTTTTATTGTTGGGGTTTAGGCTTAGCTCCCGAATGTGGTTAAGATAATCAACTTTAGCGAAATGCTTAAGCATTCGCATAAACAAACAGATGGTCAAGATAGAACAAATACCACTGGTGGTTACCGGATATCACTTGGAATCGTGTGATCACTTTCCAAAGTAAACTATTCAACCCTAATGCCTGGGTTACACGAATATCTTCTTGGGATAAGACCAAATCGTTAGAGAATTGGCACAATTCTATAACCCTTCGCTATAAGTGTTTTTGTTTTCTCGTGTTCTTCATGCATAATCATATATCCTATTTATAGGATAATACTCTTAGCTAATTCAATGGAATTATGAGTATTAATCGCCCATTAATAGCCTCATAATTATCCCCATTATAGCCGTTAGTGGTTACATGACCAATTAAACGTGGTCATTAAGTAGTTGAAACTGCCACTTGAATAGGTCAAAACCGCTACAAGCAAACATTTCTCATCAAGACTTTCATAGTGCTATCGGTGGTTACACCGCTTCAAAGTGGAAACACCACCGCTTCATGTAAACACTACTTCAGAAACACCACTTCGCTGGAAACATCGATCCAGTGGAAGTACTGCTTGCGATGGAAACACGATAATCGATGGTAACCACAACAAGACTTTCACCAAGCACTACCAATACAAACCACTACAAGAGTCGGGGTGTTCATGGACCTTATGGGTGTACACTTCGTACCTCCTAACCCATTACAAGGTGTGAACTATTCCCACAAGTGCACTAAATTTTCCAACAATCCTCCTCAAATTTAGTTCACTTCCTTTGCATGAAAATTAAACATCAAGCAAAACATGTGCATAAATGAAAATGTCATGAGGATTGAATTTTCATCTTAGTAAATTACACGCTTCAAATATTCGAGAATCAGGGTGTTCTAAGAATTGAACCCTTCAACCCATTTGAATACATGAAGATAAAATACACACAAGTTTTCAAACACTTAAAAGCTCCCGACACTATACAAGCCATGTGTCCATATCCAAATTCATAAATGTTGTAAAAGCTAAAAGTCCAAAGCTTCCTGGCAAAACTTCAACATTTACATAGGTGGTTCCTCTTTATTCATGCTCTGCCAAGCACTTTTTCAAAGAAATTAACCATTAAGAAGTAAAGACTTCATCCTCCTTTCACAGTTCTGAGCACAACCTTGGGATGTAAAATAAAACATGTGCTCCAGTCCACTGAATGTTCAACTTTCCACATTGAACTCAGCTCCCAAGTTTCCTTAAGAGGGAGTTGGGTGTCCTAGCATTCAGTGACTAAGTTGGACTTAAACCCATCGCCTTTAGCGAGACTTTATAACCAAGTCTCTAGCCGCACTTCGCCAAGTGATCACTAAGTTCATTGAGATCTCACAAACTCTATAGATACCACCCCATTCATGATAAGCTCACGAATCATGCTATGTCCGACACCTAAGTGTCTAGACTTACCATTGTACATTTGGCTATAAGCCTTAGCCAATGTAGCTGCACTATCACACCGGATAGAAATAGGTGCTATAGGTTTAGGCCACAATGGAATCTCAAAGAGCAAGTTTTTCAACCATTCACTTTTTACCGGGCTGCTAAAGCCACAAATTCAGATTCCATTGTTGAACTGGTAATGCAAGTTTGTTTCTTGGATGCCCAAGAAATTGCACCTCCACCAAGTAGGAATACCTGGCCACTGGTAGACGAATTGTCTTCAGTGTTACTGATCCAACTTGCATCAGTGTATCCTTCCAACACTGATGGTAACCAGTATATGAGAGACTATAATCCATAGTTCTCTTCAAATACTTCACATCTACCCTTTGAATCGCGCTGATGAGCACTAGGATTACTAGTATACCCGCTCAATTTTCCCACTGCAAAACCAATATCGTGTCTTGTACAAGTCATGGCATACATCAGTACCAATTACCCTAGAATACTCAAGTTGAGATACAACCTTGCCATGATTAGGCATCAACTTCTCACAAGTATCCATAGGTGTACTCCCTGGAGTACAATCAAAGTAATTGAATTTCCTCAGTACCTTCTCAATATAATGAGACCGAGAGATAGAAATTCTATTACTTTCATGTTTAATCCTTATACCAAGGATAACATCAGCCTCCCCATGTCTTTCATGGAGAACCTTGATGACAAAAATTCCTTTGTCAGGTCAACCTGATTTTGGTCAGTGCCAAAATCAACATGTCATCAACATATAGACAAATGATGACTCCTTTACCATAATCATCAAATTTGCTATATACACATTTGTCAGACTGGTTAAGAACATAACCACTAGACAAAACCACTTCATCAAATTTTTGATGCCATTGCTTATGTGCCTGCTTAAGTCCATAAAGAGACTTAATTAGTTTACACACCTTGTTTTCATTGCTAGGCAAGATGAAGCCCTGAGGTTGGTTCATATAAACCTCTCTCTTCCAATTCACCATTCAAGAAAGTCGTCTTCACATCCATCGATGAATAATCAGATTGTGAATAGATGCCATAACAATCAGCCAGCCTTATGGTACTGATACGAGCCACAAGGGCATAAGTATCAAAATAGTCTATCCCTGACTTTTGTTTAAAGCCCTAAATAACAAGTCTAGCCTTGAACTTTTCAATAGTTCCATCTACCTTCATTTTCTTTATGAAAATCCATTTGCAACCTAGAGGTTTGCAACCGTGAGGTAGATCAACCAACACCCAAGTGTTGTTCCCCATGATAGAATCCATCTCATCATTGATTGCTTCTTTCCAGAAAGCAATATCCTGGACTTCATTGCTTCTTCAAATGTCTTGGGATCATCCTCAACAATGAAGCAATAGGAGTATTGGTCCGAGACCTCATCCCTTGTTCCTTCAACTAAGTATAGTTGAAACTCAGGTCCAAATGACTTCGGAGTCCTGACCCTTTTGCTCTTCCTGAGCATAGGTTCAAGTTGTTGAACCACAACCTCATCGGGGACCACCTGATGGTTCATCATCAACCTCGATATACCTGTCATGAGTTCCATTAGGAATCCTCTGACTTGGTCTAGGGACCGATGAGAATCTATTCTCATCAAAAGTTGCATCCCTTGATTCAATTATTGAGTTAACCGAAACATATTCATTAGGTTCAATAACATAGAACCTAAAAGCCTTGGAATGCTCAAGATATCCAACAAAGATGCAGTCAATGCCTCTTTCACCCAAAGTCTTTTGCTTTGGATCGTGGAGTCTTACAAGCCTTTCTACAACCCCGCACTCGAGATAGTTCAGGTTGGGTTTCCTTTTAGTCCAGAGTTCATAAGGTAACCTTGTTCCTTTTGTTGGGAACCCTATTTAATAAATAGCAAGCTGTTAACATAGCTTCACCCTAGAACCCTTGACTCATTCCTAAAAGGACAACATGGAATTAACCATCTCCTTCAAGACTCGCTTTTCCTTTCTCTGAAATACCATTTTGCTTGAGGAGTATAAGGGCGGTCGTTTCATGGATAATTCCAACAGACTGAAATACAGAGTATCCATGTACTCACCTCCCCTATCAGTCCTTAATCTTTTGATCAAAGACACAAGTTGTAATTCAACAGTTTTAAACACTTTGAATTTATCTAATGCTTCATCCTTTGTATGTAACAAATAAACATAACAAAACCTAGAAGCATCATCAATAAATGTCACAAAGTACTTCTTATTCCCCAAAGAAGGAGTGGAATGCAAATCACACAGTCACTTTGTGAATTAGCTCCAAGACCTTAGTCTCACGACTAACACCATGAAAGGGTTTCTTGGTTATCTTGGTCAACATGCAAGTTTTACACTTTCGGTTGTCCATGTCAAAAGCCGATCAACCCATCCTTAGACACATCTTGCATTCTTTTATAGTGTACATGGCCAAGTCTTGCATGCCATAGGCTAGAATCGATTTAGGTGGTGGTCACAAAATTTAATTAACACTGCTAGTAGAAATATTAAGCCCTAACATTTGATTACATAAATAACCAAAACCAATAAAACACCATGCTTAGAAAGCACAAATTTATCAGACTCAATAACTTGTTTATATCCATGATTATTCAATACACTACTTGAAACCAAGTTCTTCCTTATATCGTGAACATGAATAACATTAAACAAAGTTACAATCTTTCCGTAACTAAAATTAAGATCTACAACACCGACCATGCACCAAGGCTGTTGACTCATTTCCCATGTGAAGAATAGAACCATCATTCAGTGACTCATAAGTCTTGAACCAGCTTCTATCTTTGCACACATGAACTGTTGCACCGGAGTCAACCCACCACGCAACATCATCATCCTGCACATAATAAGATTCCGATACATATGTAACATAATAAATCTGAAAAGACTTATTAAACATATTCTGACCTTTCATTGAGTTGGCTGAACCACCACTCCCCTGAACCATTAGTGCCTGATCCATTGGCTTTACCACCAACTTTAACACCCTTGCTGTCCCTTTTGATGTGACCAGTTTTGCCACATTTCCAACAAGTAGGTGTTTCCTTCTTGTTAGGTTCTCGCCTTGTGTTGTCATGATATTTACGTTTGCCTTTGTTGTCATTGTACCTGGTGGAGTTATTATGCTCCACCATATTGACAACAGATGCACCAATAGCATTGCTACTATTTGGCTTGTCATTATCCCCGCATCTTGAGATTCCTCAATGGCAGATGGCGACTCAACTCAACCGAGTTAACTCCTCTTTCTTATGTCTCAAGGTATGCTTGAAATCTTTCCAAGAGGGAGGAAGTTTATCAATGACACAAGAGACTTTAATAGCCTCATCCATATTCATATTGTGTTGTGTAAACCTTCCAAGTATTCCAAGAAGTTCATTGTATTGTTCCATGACTGGTCTTGAATCAGCCATTTTGTAATTTGTGAAATTACTAACAAGAAACTTCTTACTTGATGCATCCTCAGCCATATATTTGGCATCCAAGGAATCCCACGTTCTTTGGAAGATTCAAAGTTCTCGATAAATATCAAACAGAATCCATACCATTGAGAATAAGACCTCTCTCGATATGTAGTCATCATTCTCCCATTTGCTCCTCCTCCGACCGCTTCCAGTGGCATCATCACCATCATCGAGGAATTGGTGTAGTCAGACATAAACCACACTCATGCTTGACAGCAACAAGTGCATCTTCTTCTGCCACCTCCTAAAGTCCACCCCTTCAAACTTGTCCAGCTTGGCAAAGTTTGAAGTCATGTGTTTCATTGCGCAGCGTTTGCCATTGATTATCACAAAATAGTTTACTTTTATTGTTGGGGTTTAGGCTTAGCTCCCAAAGGGTTAAGATAATCAACTTTAGCGAAATGCTTAAACTGCTCGCCAGAAACAAACAATGGTCGGCAGATAACAAATACCACTTGGTGGTTACCGGATATCACTTGAATCGTGTGATCACTTTCCAAAGTAACTATTCGACCCTAATGCCTGGGTTACACGAATATCTACTTGGGATAAGACCAAATGCGTTAGAGAATTCACAATTCTATAACCCTTTCGCTTATAAGTGTTTTCGTTTTCTGTGTGTTCTTCATGCATAATCATATATCCTATTTATAGGATAATATCGTTGGCTAATTCAATGGAATTATGAGTATTAATCGCCCATTAATAGCCTCATAATTATCCCCATTATAGCCGTTAGTGGTTACATGACCAATTAGACGTGGTCATTAAGTAGTTGAAACGGCCACTTGAATAGGTCAAAACCGTTACAAGCGGACTTTCATCAGACTTTCATAGTGCTATCGAAGGTTAATCGCTTCAATGGAAACACCACCGCTTCAGTAAACACTACTTGAGAAACACCACTTCGGAAACATCGATCCAAAGGGAAGTATCGTCAGTTGAAACACGATAATCGATGGTAACCACAACAAGACTTTCACCAAGCACTACCAATACAAACCACTACAAGAGTCATGGTGTTCATGGACCTTATGGGTGTACACTCCGTACCTCCTAACCCATTACAAGGTGTGAACTATTCCCACAAGTGCACTAAATTTTCCAATATTACAATGACACTACTCTTGTTTTTGTAACTTATGTGTTGAGAAGTAGAAAAACATCAATTGTCATCTCAAACTGGATTTGATTTTCTCACATTGAAAGTGTTGTATACGAAGTCAGATGTGATTGATTCAACAACAATTTTATTCAGTGTTATGACTTAGGTTGATTAATTAAATAGGTTGTGTTACATGTGATGAAATTAGCAGCTTAAGATTACACTTTGATGTAATATGTTTAAAATTAGTAGCTAAAGAGCAGTGACTTTATACGAATAGGTATATAAAGATGAAAACCTATGTTATTTATAGTATCAAGGGTCTAATGGTAATTTAATAATTGTAAATCTATTTGCAAATGATCTAAATAATAAAATGGGTAAATATGACAATATAATAACTTAAATGGGTATATATGGCATTTTAACTTTTAGTTGGGTAAATATGACATTTTAAGATTTATATTGGGCATATATGAAATTAACCCTTGAAAATACATGAAGTTTTGAAAACTTGTTGCTATAGACTTTAAAAGATATCGAATATAAAACAATTGCAACAAGTGGTCTTGATGTGAGCTCATGATAAGAGTGTGCGTGGTCGGCATGAGTAGTGGTTTACCATTGCGTTTGTCTCGTGGTGGAGAAGCTCCTGGGTGAAAGCCAAGCTTAATCACTATTTTATTGTCTTTAAGTTTTAATAGGTGTGTGTAAAGTAGATTTATTGTAGTATTATTTTATTTTTAATTATGTTTTGCTTGATGACAACTTAATGACCACTATGAATGCTTCTTTAGACCACCCTTAATAATGTGTATGTATTTCAACGTGTTTTAGGCACTAACTAGGCAAAGAGCACGCGTCTTCCTTATTACACTCCCGTATGTGCACGCGTCTTCGATGGTTGAAAAGCAAAACTCGGTCTTGCCCCAACCGAGTTTTGGAGGTTTGTTTGTGTAAGTGTGTGTGATTTTGGTTTTTGTGAAGTATATTTGTGTTTAAATGTGATATGTTTTGATAATAAAATCGATTGTTTTATTACACTAAGTTGACGATCAAGTTAGTTTGATGTAGGAAGATTGACAATCTTTTTGAAACATTAGATAAAAGTGTGAGTTTTAAAAAAATATGTCTAAGTTAAAAAAGAAGGGTGGTATTATTAGTACCATTTTCACCTTTTTTATAACTAATACCCTCCTACTACTATAATTTTTATGTATTTTTGTTTCGTATTTTTTGACTTTGACTTGTCAAACTTTAAAATTTCTATTTTACACTTTTTTTTGACATTTTTAACGACTTTATTAATAGAACAAGACAATTTTTTATGATATTTTGCTATGTATTTTTTGTGTTTTATTGCTTTTGACTTATCAACTTTATAATTTTTTGTCCCATTTTTTTTATTTCGAAGTTTTATAGTATAAACAAAATTATAAAAATAAAATAAATAAAAATTTAAAAAGGTAGTATTACTTATAGTTTAGAGGTACCAATAAGCAACCCAAAAAAGAAAAATGAAAAGTATATATGCAAATGCAATTACACTAAAACATCTTAACACACACAAACAAATATCAGCTCAAAAGTAAAAAGTACAAAAAACCTATAAAAAGAGCACAGAGGATCTACATCATTTAGCTAATCAATGTGACCGATCTAGTCCATGACGAAACGGGCATTGAAACTGGCTACTGAAGATGTCAGCAGCGACCTCGTCAACTTTTGTGGAAAAAAAGGGGCCAAACATTGATGCAGACAACAACATTGTTGATATATCTACGATAATGACAGATTATGTTGAGGTTCACGCCAAAATAGTGAATTGAAGACTCTCAAAAGGGTTCTAAACTTCTAATACCCATTGACAAGCAATAAAAGTGCTATCGACTATCGAGTATAGACGTTTCTGAATTATTCGATAACTCGACATCCCACAAATGTAGTCTGTTTCTTTCTCAGCTTCATTGTCTTTTTTTTCAGCACTCTCTATAATGTTATCGTCATTCAAGTCATAAGTTTAGTACACACATTCTATACCAATGCAAAGTTTTTTGCCATCAGAAACCTGATTTATGGTATATGCATATATAACAAAACAAAATTCCACTACAGTTGTTCTCAGTTACTACTGAAAGGAAATGCTGCACTAACAAAGAAGTAAAAGAAAAGCACGATTTGATGCCTCACTTATCACAAAACCGACGTTCTTATTTTTACTATTCAAGCATCACAACCACCCTCAATGGCTTAACATACGTTGTGAAGACCAATGTCGATGAATCTGACTGCAACTCGGCTTAATCCGGTCCTTTTTTTGTAAACCTGGAACATCAATCAGTAGAAAAACAACTCCTTTGGTCTTTAGATCTACACATGGATGCATGTCAAGCTCCTATACTTGTGGTTTTGACTGCCCAAGAAAAATAAAATCATATTCGTCAATACATTAAAAAGGTTACTATAGAAATTACCATATCAGCCAAACTCGGGAAAGAGGATGTATACCTGGGAATAAATAAAGGTACCAAGGATAGCGATAGCGGCTCCAAGTGCAAAAACAACAAATATTCGTTTCATCGTGTTTCCAACACTAAACGTCAAAGGAGAAATTCGATCCATAGACATATATGATACTTGATTGTACAAGTGATAGAACACACTTTGAGGCACCACCCAACTGAATCAGCAAATAAGTTAGTAATTAAGCACTTCTATGTTAAAGTACCATCTTAATTAAAAGCTTGGTAGTATGATTTAAAGAGAATCGGGAAAGTGAAGATAGTTTACCATATAATATTGTGCCCGAGTTTTGTTAATGCAGTTTGCCAACGCGCTCTCACATTTCGTGGGCCCTCCATAGCAATTGTAGAAAGGGTTAGAATCAACAAAGATAACATCGACAAGCAAGCATAGTAGTTCATGCCACTAATGAATTTGCCCTTCATTCCTCTTTTGGACAACATCATTGCTCCCATGTATCCTATAAATAAAACTACAAACAGAAGAGCGCAACCTCCGATGATTGGCAATAGTGAAAAATAAACCCCAATTGGGAATGTCTCGCCATGAAATAACCTTGATACGAGCACACTAAAAGCAGGTTCATCACTTTTTTTAGTATTGTGTGTAAACGATACTGCAACTTTTGACGTACTGAAAGTGGCTGCTACATGTCCAATTGTATGCGCTAGCGCAACCTGCATTTTTAACACAACCCACTTAGACTATATGCTACATGTCCAAAAGTATCATCTATGAATATATCTTAAACTTAAAGTCACGGTAAGAAACAGATTATCAAGATAAACTTAAAGTTGAAGGAAATTTGCCTTATTTATATCTTTAGGGAATATTTAGGATAGCTTTTTATGTGCTTATTGTGTTTTAACAAAAAGGTAAGCAATTTTCAGGGTGTCTTTGCTTAACCAAACTGGTTGATAGCTTATGCATGTATGTATTATAACAAAGCATCATGATAGGAAACAGCTTACTAAATATCCAAAATAGCTCAAAATAAAGAAAACAAAAACCAAACATACCAGTAACAAGGCCTTCCAAAACTCGAAATTAGTATTCAGAGGCTCAACCATTCTAACAAGAGATTAAAAAAAAATGCATGGTATGTTAATGCTTGTGAATTTAGTGATAAAGAAAGGGTTTTTTTAGAGGTGGAAATTGGCTTTGGAATATCAGATTCTAACAAGAAAATATTTGGTTAGTGACGGAGATAACAAGACAAGCAACTTCACCGCCAACTTAGTGAAATAAGACAACCAACTTCACTATCAAAATATACTTCACTTAAACACATATGTCCCACCAAAACACACACATACACAAAGACAAAAAAGACACACTCACGACTCGGTCTTGGCCAAGACCGAGTCTTGCAAAATTGATATGGAAGACGCATCCTAGCATGGTCTTCGTAATAACACCAACGCGTCAAACTAGTGACAGATCGATGAAGACACGTCCTACTATGGGCCATGGCCTATTACGGACGGTCCAAGCTAAGTATATATGCGTGTTTGATAAAGTTATGAAAAAGGTTTTAAAGTGTCCAATAGAAAGTTTTATATTTATATTTTTTTAAACAATTTTTTTTTTTTTTAACTTTTCAAAAAAAAAAAACAAGAGGTAAGTTTATTTGAGGTATGTTTGCAGAATTGAACTAGAGCTAGAGCTAATATTATACTCCTTCCGTTCCAGAATTATTGTCTCATATTGACTTTTTTAGTCTTTCTACTTCAACTTTGACCATATTTATTTTCGTTTGTGTTATATATACTTGATGAAAAATATATGAATGTATTGGGTTTTAAATGTATTTTTCATTTGTATAATTTTCATCAAGTATTATATAACACAAATAAATATATTAATGGTCAAAGTTGAACAAGAAAGACTGGTCAAAGTCAAACTGGACAATAAAAATGGGACGGAGGGAGTAAATCGAAAGCTGGAGCTTTTATATTTATAAATTTGTTTGACGAATTAGTTGGAGCTAGAACTTATTAATGTAAAATCACATAAAAATACATCAAATTTAATTCATCTATAGCTCCAGCTTTTTAAGTGATAATCTATTATAGTTTTAAGAGTATTTAAATAATTTTACTAACTATAAACCTTCATATGTCCGTTTCAATTGGCTTCGGCTTATAGAGGCTTGTGGTTTATAATATCTTCCATAAGCATGTGTGAAAAACAAAACTTATTTTATAAGCTACCTTATTTTTAAAAGTCCAAGCCCGTTTCAATTGGCTTCGGCTTATAGAGGCTTGTGGCTTATAATATCTTTCATAAGCATGTGTGAAAAACAAAACTTATTTTATAAGCTACTTTATTTTAAAAGTTCAAGCCTTTATGAACCTCTAAAAGCTCCACGCCAAACCCAATTACGGAGAAAAAAAAAAGTTGGTATTAAAGAAAAGGTACCAATGTACTTTCTCTAAAATAACGTTTTTGTACTTGATTGGGATATTACTAATTTATATTTTCTAGCCTTCTGATATCTTGTAAAAAGCGTAAAGAGCATCAAAATTACATGCATAAGCAAGCTTATGATTAAGACGTAGCATGGAAATATCCACATAACTTACTCTATGAACAAAAACACTTTAGGCATCAAGATTATGGTTCTTTTTGGTCTGAATTCTTCAAAATATACATTGTATCTCTTCTTCATACCTTATGAACAAAAGACGCCGACGTAGGTATTGTATCACCACGCGCTACAACACTTAATCCAGTAAGAGTGAAAGGTATGGCAAAATCATGGCTCGCCGTGGGCTTATGTGGCAGCCTTGTCGTGGCTCTTCACCACACCGCCCCCCCTCTTCGTCGCTCTTCATCACTACCTTCTTCATCACCAAGGCGAAGGTAGAAAATGTACTTTTGTCAGATTTTTTTTTCTTTTCTTTTTTTTGTAAATATGTAATGTTTTATTTAGTGGTGGGTCCCAAATGAAGATGTTGAGGTTTGTTATGAGGGAGGGGGTTTGTTGTGGTTAGTTGTGAAGGTTTGTTATGCTGATGTGGCGCTGAGGTAAGTGACGGAACCAGGGGGTGTCCCGGGACACCTATGGATTTTTGTTGCATAGTGTTAATTTTGTTAAAAAAACCTCGATTTTTCTTAAATGCACCCGGTCCCTAAAGCTTGTGTTTGTAGCATTGCTTAGTTTATTCTAAGTGCACCTGGTCGTTTTGTATCCTGGTTCCGTCCCTGGCTGAGGTGACAGTGATGAAGAGGTTAACCTCCATCACCACACCTTCCGCTCTAATGTATCACTATAAATAAAACCGATTGATACCATCAGATAGTATCTTTAAACCTTGTATCATCATAAACCGAATGTATAAAAATTCTGGAAAATTATAATAATCTTTAAACCTTGTATGATCATAAATCACATACCTGAAGATTATGCAAACTTAAATCTTAGAGCTGAGTCAAATCTTTATCAACAATATCCTTTTGTCCTTTTGAACTATATATATGTGGGCTAACTTCCTCTTGAAAATTAACTAAAACTCAAACCAAACTGTGAAAACCCTTCAACCATTTATAATGATATAAGATTTTTCAATTTAAACAAAGTATAAGAAGAATTCTTTAACTCCACGACTCTTAAGTTTGATCACAAATATTGGTTTTCATTTTATGCACAATCAACACATGCAAAAATATAAAAAATATAAGTCCATGAAACTGATATGTGTTTTTTTAAATTAAACAAAAATAAAATTTATACGATTGACATCATTGATCATGTGGAGTTAAAAACATAAAATTCTTGAATATAAACAAATAAAATGTAAGGTGAATGAGGATACGAATTACGACTAACTGCAAATAGGTTTTTTCCCAAAACAGTCATCACCATATTTCTATATCTTATGATCCATTATCATAGTTACAAAAGTCAACAAAAATCCTATAATGAATAAATAAGACAAATAATAGGTTAATAATCACAAGTAAACAAAAGAATATAGGTTTATACACATTATAAGTTTATAACACATCAAGAAGAACAAATATGGAGCTAAAATATCACGTGAAAAAACATTATCTATCGGAAAGAGAATACGTTGTAAAGCTTGTGCATCCTTTGATATGTAATCCTGCAAAAATATAAATAAAAAGAAATATGATGAGTATTTAAATGAAGAAGACAAAAAAGATTATGAAGTGAGAAAATAAATGGTGATGGTGAGCGTATATTCAAATTCAAATATTTAATATGATTAATTTACCTGGAAGGATTTGCCTATATTGACGAAAATGATATATTCGTAGAATTGGTAACAAACATTTCAATTTGCATTAATACTGAGAGTTAAGTCCACGGATTGGCCATGAACTGTCTCAAATTTTCAATTGTAGGTAATGAACTTTGGAAAATAACATTATCACCATTCAAACTTTTATCTCGGTTCTCATATTGGTAATATACTTTTGGGAGAATTGCATATATACCCATTAAAACTTAAAAACTTGCATATTTCCCCATAATACAAGTTTTTATTGCATGATGTACAATGACTTTTAAGCATGTTTTGGGTATATATGCAAATATGCAAGTTTTAGTGGGTATATATGCAATTGACCCTATACTTTTTATCTCGGTTCTCATATGAGTAATGTACCTTTTATCTCGGTTCTCATATTAGAAATATATTTTTTATCTCGATTCTCATATAGGTAATATTTTCTAGTATTATTATAACAAATTAATTTGGACAAAGCATGTCCCGAGTGGATTATTAGAAACTGCGTTTTGAGAGCATCTATCTTCTTTTGCTACCCAAACTCCCGAACACTACGAAGTTAATTTTTGCGTTTTCAAATCGGAAAAAGCAGATAATCAGTCTTCATACGCACTCCCAAACACCCTCTTAGTATACCAATGGTTGTTATTTTTCCGTTCAAACTTTTTTTTTATTTTTATTTGTATTTTGGTATGACAAATTTTAAATTCGCACCGGTCACAATATGTTGGAATTAGATAACATGACATTCAATAAATAATCACAAAAACATCAAAGTATTCAAGCGGAAGCGTATAGGATTTATTAATGAACAATTAATTAACATAAAAGAATATGCGTACCTTTTCTTGATTCTAGCCGAACAAGAATCAATTCCACAAACTAGCAATTGGATGAACCTGTTATGGTCTCAATTGATTTATGTAGAAATGATAGTGTATCAATCACAAACAGGCATTCAAAGTGAGAAGATGAACACGAATCTGTAATCAATGGGATTTGTTATATGATTTATGAAGTGGAATTGTTACAGAGAGAATTGAGAGAAGTACAAAATCAAGAATGAATAGAAATGAGAGATTACAATGCATTATATACAATGAGAAAGGAGGAAAATCATATGGGTTGTTTGACCAAGGGTTGACTTTCCAGCATGTGCTTCTCACGTGCTGATGTTAGAAGAGCTTCTAACATTCCATTCCCCTTAGCATTCTTGTCCTCAAGAATGTAGCTCCATCTCAGGAAATCTTTGAATCAAATCAGCATAGAGCTCCCAAGTAGCATCCTCCTCTAACTGATTGACCCACTTAACCAGAACATACAACACTGCTCTGTTGTTTAACTTGCCCAACCTTCTTCCAATGATGGCTTCAGGTTCCACACTTAGCACACCATTTGGACCACAGTGAGGTAAAACTCCCATCTTGTTATTGCTTCCTTTACACAACTTTAGCTGTGACACATGGAATCTGGGATGAATCGACTATCCTCTGGTAGTTGCAACTTGTAAGCTACCTTTCCCACTTTAGCAATGATGAGAAAAGGCCCATAGTACTTAGCCACAAACTTATGATAAGATCCTTGTCTAACAGAAGCTTGTCTATAAGGCTGCAGTTTCAAATAGACCCACATGCCAACCTCAAAACTTCTATCACTTCGTGCTTGTCACCATATTTTTCATTATAACCTGTGACCTCTTCAAATGGAACTGCAACATCTCAATAGCTTGCTCCCTTGCTTGCATAGTCCTGTCAACTTCCTCTATGCACTAGAACCCGACTAAGTAAGGCAAATGAATGTTAGGAGCTTGTCCATACACAACCTCAAATGGAGTGGTTTGAGCTGAACTATGGAAATTGGTATTGTACCAATATTCTGCCAAAGCTACCCATTTGACCCACTCCTTGGGGTTTTCACCAGTCATACACCTTAAGAAGCATTCCACACATTTATTGACTATCTCTGTTTGTCCATCAGATTGTGGATGATAAGATGTGGACAAGTTCAACTGCACCTTGAGGACCTTGAATAGAGATTGCCAAAAATGACTGATGAAAATCTTGTCTCTGTCACTAACAATAGTATTAGGCATTCCATGTAGCTTGTACACATTATCCAAGAACACCGAGCAACCGGCCTGCAGTGAATGGGTGACTCATTGGAATGAAGTGTGCATACTTACTAAGTCTATCCACTACCACAAACAACACTGTTTTGCCTTGTGATGTTGGTAAAGCTTCAATGAAGTCCATAGAAATGTCATGCCACACTTTAGTAGGAACTGGAAGTGGTTGGAGTAGGCCTGGGCTTGCAGCTAAATCAGACTTATTCCTTTGACAAATATCACATTCAGCCACAAATTTCTTAACTAACTTCTTCATTCCTCTCCAATACAACACAGTTCCCATATTCTTAATAGTAACTTGGACACCTAAATGTCCACCAACTGGTCCACAATGGAAATGTGTCAGTAACATCTTCCTCAACTGCTCATCATTACCAACTACTAGTTTTCCTTTCCTTCTTAACTCATCACTATTCCAGGTATACTTGCTCCCAGTGTAAGTCTTATCTTTCAGCTTGGTAATTACTCCTTGAAAATCTGTATCCTTATCCCAACTTTCTTTAATCAACTTCAACAAGTCACTTGTCACTGTACTTAGAACCATGGCACACAACTCAGAGCCACTAGAGACCCTAGAGAGTGCATCAGACCAAATTCTCAATACCCTTCTTATAAGAAATTTCATAATCATACCCCATCAATTTTGGCAACCATTTAGCCTGAAAAGGGTGTGGTCAGTCTTTGATCCAACAAGTATCTAAGACTGAAGTGGTCAGTCTTAATTTTGAAATGTCTATCTAAAAGGTACCCCCTCCATCTTTCTAGAGCCATTAAAACTGCATAGAATTCCTTTTCATAGGTTGATAAAGCTTGATGTTTTGGAGCTAAAGCCTTGCTCAGATAGGCTATGGGATGTCCACCTTGTTGCAACACGCTCCAATACCGTTCCGATGCATCAGTCTCAACTGTGAAGAGTTGATTGAAATTTGGTAGAGCTAAAACTGGGGCTTCCATCATGGCTATTTTTAACTTCTCAAAAGCTTCTTGTGCACTGTTGTCCCATGTGAAAGAATTCTTCTTTAGCAAAATAGTTAGAGGCTTTCTAATCATTGCATAATCTTTGATGAATCTTCTGTAATACCCTGTCAACCCAAGGAAACCCCTTAATTGTTTCACAGTGTTAGGACTTGGCCACTTCTGCATAGCTTCTATCTTGGAAGGATCTGTTGATACACCTTCTCCTGAAATAATATGACCCAAATACTCCACTAGTTTAACAGCAAAAGTACACTTGCTCAGTTTAGCATACAAAGAGTTAGTCTTCATGACTTGTAGGACTGCTCTCACATGTTGCCAATGTTCTTCCAATGTAGCACTATAGACCAAGATATCATCAAAAAACACAAGCACAAACTTTCTCAAAAAAGGCTTAAACACCTTGTTCATGAGTGACTGAAAGGTTGAGGGTGCATTGGTCAAACCAAAGGGCATCACAAGAAACTCATAGTGGCCTTCATGAGTTCTAAAAGCTGTTTTTCCCACATCTTCAGAATGCATCCTTATTTGGTGGTAACCAGACCTGAGATCCAACTTTGTGAAGAACTGAGCACCATTTAACTCATCTAGCAATTCCTCAATAACTGGGATGGGAAACTTATCTTTAACAGTGTATTTATTGAGCTGTCTATAGTCAATACACATTCTCCATGTACCATCTTTCTTTTTCACCATGACAATGGGAGAAGAGTATGGACTTTGACTATCTCTTATGACCCCAGATTCTTTCAACTCTTTAACCATTGCTTCAATAGCATCCTTTTGGTGAGGTGGGTGTTTGTATGGTCTAATATTGATAGGAGGGGTGTTTGGTAGTAATGGTATGGTATGGTCATGTGTTCTTTGTGGTGGTAATGAGGTTGGTATTTCAAACACTGTTTGGTACTCATCCAACAGGGTAGTCAATTGTGGGAAAGTGGGAAAGGTAGCTTACAAGTTGCAATTACCAGAGGATAGTCAATTGTGGTGATTTTGGTGTCTCTGATATTGGTGTTACACTGAACAAAGTATTTGGGTAGACACATAGCATGGGCACATTAGCTTTAGTACCACAGCTACTGATCTCCTTGTTGGTTTTCTTCCCAGACATCCAATGTAAAACAGCCTTTTGAGCTCCCCTGATCACCATTCTTTTTCCCTTGTACATGAAATCCATCACCAGTTCTTTGAAGTTCCACAGAATACCACCCAAGGTAGACAACCATTGAACTCCTAGGACCATTTCATATCCTCCCAAAGGCAAGATTAACACATCATACACAAATACTTCACCTTGAATAGTCCACTTGAAATCCTTGCACTCAAACAAACTAGTTATGACTGTCCATTAGCCATGAAACTTCCATAGGACATATCTTTTGAGCCTACAACCCAGTTTTAGGCATTTTGAGGTCCAAAAAGTATGTGTACTGCCAGAATCAATGAGAGAATGCAAAGTATTCTTTCCCACATAAGCCTTTACCCTCATGGTCTTGTAAGTACTTTCCCCAGTTAAAGCATGCAATGAAATTTGAGGTTCCTCCCCCATAGTGTTCTCAAACTGATGCATAACCTGCTTGTAACACCCCCAAATTTTGTTTAGCGGAAGCATACGTGTTATTTGGGAGCGTTACGGGATCGGTGAATCATAACACAAGTAATAAAGAACGGAATACACACTCTGTTTAATTCCATAAAATGTTTTAAAATAATATCTTACAATATTGTTTAGATAAATGGGCACATCCCATTAGTTTTAGTGGTCCCAATGTAAAAACATCATTTTTGTGTAAAAACACTTCTTTAATACTACTACGACCATACATCCGCTTCTTGCCTTGCCTTCATGAACATAACTTAGACACCTGAGAAAATATGCTAAAAGGGTCAGCTAAAAGCTGGTGAGTTCATAGGTTTAAGTTTAAATAGTAAGTTCGGACCATAAGCAAGTCATATAATCATTACAACGAATATAATGATATATGGATGAATGTCTATTACGTTAGCTCTAAGTTCATGCAACCGATACTACGACAGTTTTTGTATGCTAAAAGATGTCATACAATATAGGGGCCCATAGCAAGTGTTTTTGTCCCTCAACACTTGGTTCCGACATGGTATACGTTTCGCCTTGGCCTAAACATGGCCAACCGAACGGAGGAGTCACCCTCAATAGATCTATTTATAACATTCGCGTTTCCCAATGGGGAATTGACGGTTCATGAAAAAGGGCATTCTCTAGGGACACAAGGGCTTAGGCTAAACCACGTAATAGTAATCATGTGATAGTTTTGGTCCATAAAATGTTTTGCATATTTCTCACCCCAAAATGTATAAAACAGTTTATCAAGTAAAAGTGGGGCTATGAAACTCACCTTAGCAAATGCGCAATCCAAATGTGGGATTAGTGATGATTGTGGAGCGGCACCGACACGCGACCTAGATAAGGAGGGCAATGTTTTAGTTCATCGTTTTTAAGTCTTACTTACTTAAAGTGGTTCAATGATTTTTATAATTGTGTTAATACTGGTCATAAGTTTGTAAAAATCATTAAAATGGCTTTTACTAGTAAGTATACAAAGTATATATACTTTTTATGTTGACATCAATATGGTTTTAAATCCAAAGTTTGATTTAAAACAAATAATCACAATGTTCCACTAGTAAGTATATAAATGCATATATACTTATTTAAGTTGTCACAAAATGGTTTTGTCAAAGTTATTATTAGTCTATTTATTTTCTAATTGTATTTAGAAAATACGTAAGTTAAAGTCGAAGTCAAAATGATATAGTAGCCTTCGTTTAATTATTAAAATTTGGTTCTTACAATGTGCGACTAGAAATCTTTATGATATAAGTTGGTTTACACGTTGTCGTTATATCCGTTATGTAAACATTATTATATGACTTACGTTTTTAGACACTTGTTTCATTGTTTGAAGGCCTTTACTCTTGTTTTACTTGTCGATATAAGTATACATATCTAAGGTCGAAATCTCCAAATATGTGACAAATGAGTTTAGCTTTTTAATTTATTTCCGGTATGCACTACACTTTTTATTTTGTTGGCTTGCTTAAACTATCAAACGCACCCCCGAACCATCATGGACTGAGGTCCGGTGTCGACAGCAACAAGGCACCAGAATTAGGCCTAGGCCCGAAGTAAGGTTTGTACAAAATAAAAGGCCTTAGCCTATTACTAACAACCACACTCTTATGGACAAGCTATGGGCTGTGGCCCAACATAGTACCAGAAAACTTTGTTCTGAGTTTGTTGTGAAATCATTTCACTTAGTAGTTTCCTTACAAGTTTTTGGAGAGTATGATATACCCAACGAAATGCTAGAGTAGTTATCTTTGACACGGAGGTTCGACGTAAATGGTTTTGTCTTCAAGATATAACTCGACTCTAGTATGACTTACGTTGTGGTACTACCGCAACCTCGTCATGTATCTAAAGTGAAGCAGACTTGTCGGTCAACCCAAAGTTTACACATTATAACGCATTCGGTTTGACATGACCATGGTTTACTTGGTTAACATATCAACACAAGTTTATAAATAACCTATAACAATAACGAGGGGGTGATTTCCCTAGCACAAATTTCATATCAAACCAAGGTAAACAAAACAAATGTCGACTGTGGATACCACGAGTCTCGAAGTGAATTCAAACAAATCAACAATTTCACTTAAAGGTTTCTGGCAAAACTTAATAGCATAACGCCATGTGATCAACAAATATCAAACTAAACAACTCTTCATACAACAATTTCAGATTTTATTTCAATGTGACTCGGACTTTTCTAACTCTTAGTTCCTAGTTTGCTTGTCTTTTATTACTCTCCACCGAAACTAATCCATCCAAGTAAATGACTAACTCAAAACTCAAGTGACCCTAACCATTTGTCATATCAAAAATGACATTTATGTAACGTCAAACACCTTATTTAGACATCGAATATCAAAACAAGATTTTACCATTTACATTTCATTAACAACGTTTATAGTACAACAAATTTACAAGGAAAAGAATTTAAAGGTGAACCTTATGAAAGTGAAAACGACGAAGATGAAGGCTAACTCGAGAGCTCCACACAAATCGAACCTCCAAATCGAATCCGAGCAACAAACCCAATAGTTTCACAACACCCTTAAGAACACTATTCTTTTGTGGTGGGTTGAGATTTGATTTGTGTGTGCCCTTAGTCTCTCGAAGTGCATAAAAGGAAATAAGAAGGAAGTCTTTGACCAAGTCTTTACATCTTGCACCTTTGTTTGAAGCCAAAAATGGTTTACTTCCAAAACCAAGAGAATCTTGGATATAAGCTCAAGATAGATTGGTGGAAGATTTCTTTCTTGTGGTTACTTGATCTTCCTTGGATTTCTTTGAAGGGTAGTGGCGCATCAAGATAAGTTTGGGGAAGCAAATCTTACATGAACATGGTATGAAAGAGGAGGAATATTTAGATGAGGTGTGTCGGTTTACCATTTTTGGAGAGATTCGCCTATGAAGCGTGTGAAGAGGAGAAGCAAATTTCTAGAGGAAAGAGATGAAGATTTGATATCTCTAACTCTCTGCTTTTGTGTATGTTTGTCGTGTGTGTGAGATAAGAAAACAAGAAATATATTATCTCTTCACTTTTCAATTGTTTACATGTGAGTGGGTTTTGTCGTGTGTGAAAGGGAGGACAAAGAGGGTACACCTATTTTTTTATCAAGTCTTCTTTAAGTGTATTTTATGTACATAAAGAAATTAATATAAGGTAATATAAGTAAATGTAAGTAACAAAGGTGGGTATGTGTAATGTATACCTATAATTTATTTTGTGTACATGCACTTGGGTTCCACTTGTACTTGAGTTTTATAAAGTTTCATGTTTAAAGGTAAATGTGTTATATACTTTGTGTCTCGCGATGTTACATTGTGACCAAGGTATCGTTGTTTGACAACTTTTTATCCGTGGTATTTTATTGTTACGTGTCTGAAATATTTTATCTTTGTAGTATTCCAAGTCGCGGACATTGGTTAATTGTTTTAGTGAGTCCTTATCATAGTGTGACGTATGCAGGTGCATTAATCAGAAGGGGGAAAACGAGATACCCTCTCGTCTTATAATTTAAATCATAAGACAAAATGAAATATTCATAAAATGATATGAATGCAAAAGTGATGCAGTTATCTACTGTATGCGAGTTAACTACTCAAATGATCAGGCAAAGCTTATGTATGCTTAATGACTTAGGCTTAGTAATAATAAATTACTAATTATCAGTTAAATTTTTGTGGAAATTTACCGTGTGTCACACTGCTCTTCACCATCTCCAACATTATCACCACTCCCCTCTTCACCTTCATCCACACAAATCTCCAAAGAAAACAACTGTCCACTACATTTATGGCCTGGTACAAACTTCTCATCACAATAAAAACACTGATTCTTTGCTCTTTTATCTGCTATCTCCTTTTGAGTCAATCTTCTCCTATTTTGTACATAAGCAGGTCCAGTATGTTGTGGTGCAGGCAATGTTAAAGTAGTAGTGGTATTCTTAGGTGGATAAGCTGAATTCCTATTAGCATATGTATTGGTACTAACATAAGTAGTTTTGGGAGTAGTGAGCATAGGTACTGATCTACTCTTCATGACCACAAGAGTTGCTTCTTGCATTTTGGCTAAACAATACACATCTGATAGGGTGGTTGGTTTAAACATTCTAACAGCCATTCCTATCTCATCTTTCAAACCCCCTATGAACAAGCTAATAGCATAAGACTCAGTCAACTCTACCTTATTCATCAACACCTCAAACTGATCTTGATACACTTGTACAGTACTAACTTGTTTCAAATTCTATCACAGGATCTTCAAAGACAGACTCGAAACGTATTTTCACTTCTTTTTCATACAAAGACCAAGCAACACCTTCGCCATGTCTCCTAATGAACTGTTTATGCCAATCAAGTGCTTTATCAAACATGTGCATAGAAACTAACCTTACTTTCTGAGTTTCAAAGAATGGAATCAAGAAGAAAGAACTGATTAACTCTATATAACCATCCCTGCACATCTTCACCATAAAACTTAGGAAACTCCAGCTTTGTCAACCTTCCAAATGATGATCCTTCACCTCTGTTACTAGTACCTTCCCCAACATTCAATCGGTTAGTAGTTTGTTGTTGAACGAATAACAGACCTCTAATCTGTTCATTCATCTGCTCCATTGACCTTTGCATTGTTAACAGAGCCGTATTCATGTGGATCATCGCGGTTGTAGAGGTCAAACTTGCGAGATTACCACCTCCATTAGTGTCAGTTGCGCGTGTATTCACCATTGCAACAATTGATTGATTATCAGATGGACAAAATGATTGAATGATCGAATTGTAACAAGAATGTTGTTAGGCGTTATAACAGAATTGTAACTGAATTGTAACAGAGTTTTGGTGCCAAGATTGGGCTCTGATACCACTTGTTATGGTCTCAATTGATTTATGTAGAAATGGTAGTGTATCAATCACAAACAGGCATTCAAAGTGAGAAGATGAACACGAATCTGTAATCAATGGGATTTGTTATATGATTTATGAAGTGGAATTATTCTGAGAGAATTGAGAGAAGTACAAAATCAAGAATGAATAGAAATGAGAGATTACAATGCATTATATACAATGAGAAAGGAGGGAAAATCTGTTATGGGTTGTTTGACCAAGGGTTGACTTTCCAGCATGTGCTTCTCACGTGCTGATGTTAGAAGAGCTTCTAACAGAACCCTAATTAGGGTTTATAGGATTATAAGAATTACCCCTTACCGTTTTGTAATTCAATCCAAGAATAATAACAAAAGTATGTTATTACTACGTTCTTGTACACACGTACTAAACCGAATTAAAGTAATGCTAGTTTTATTAAACCAAATAACTTGGTTTGTGGAAAAGAGATGATCGATCCCCTAGAGGATTTGGTCGATCGGTTTGTAGCTTAAAAACACACACAAAAACAGTTTTAGGGTTTAGCTAATGAATACAAGAGATGCAAAATCAAGACCCTAAGCCTTGTATGTATACCCAACTAACTTGGTGAACAAGTTTGGTTTTGTTTCCTTTTCTTCCTTGGCCGATCGGATGAGAGTATCCCCAAGGGATTCCGGAAACTTCCAAACTTTGCATTCTAGTCCTTTTCCAAATACCTTTAACACCCGTTAGTCCATTACATTAATTACTTAACGTTCGTCAGTTATTTCGTTTAATAAATAAATAAATACAACGTTTATATTTAATTATTTAACTTTAAATTCTCATACGTAAAGTGTGTAATCCCGTAGTCTCGAGTTCGATCCTAACACATGTCTATTAATTTATTGTTCATAAAACCAACGCAATAAGCAACCACCTAAACTTAAAATTCAGATTTAATGCTTTGTCTTAAATATAAAAAAACACGTTATCAAACTTCACTTCATTTACTCTATAAGAAACACGCACCCACTTTTAACTAACCAATTGCATCCTCACTTATCATTTTTTCTTTGAGTTTGTCACCAGTTTTTGCTCCGAGCCACTACAGTGAGAACTACATCTTTCGAAGACCGGAAAACCCAGAAAAGAGCTATCCAGGGTACAACTACCAGCTGGGAGTTACAAGGTTGTAGTTCTCATCCGGTTAGTCATGATTTGACCAACAATGGAAAGTCGCGATGATTATACTTACGTGTCTTGACAGAGAGCTGGTAGGACAAGAAAAGATTGTCAAGGAAACAGAAGCTCAGTAGATCATCTCCGTTAGGTACATTTGGAATATGACTGTCATGGTATAGTTGAGTTAACTCGTGATACTCGTTTGAAGATTGATGGTACCTCCTGACGAGTATCACGAGTTATCTCAACCATGGCATGACAGTCATATTCCAAATGTACCTGACGGAGATGGATCAACTCAGCTTCTGTTTCCCTTGACAATCTTTTCTTTACCTTCGAGCTCTCTGTCAAGACATGTAAGTATTGCAATCAATGTGTATTGTCATTTGGTGGCATTGCTGATCCACGGAATAGTTTTGTTAGGGATATTTTTTGTAACAGGTGCTTATTATATACTAGTATAGGTTTTTTATTAAGAAATGTAGTAATTCTTTTGAGCAAATGTCATATGAGGTTTTGGGATGATTTACCATTGTGAGATGTGTTATGGTTGCGTTTTAGTAGTAGCAAATAGTGAGTTATGTAGTACAACTAGCAGAAATGTGTTAGGTACCTAGTAGGCTAGTAGTACAACATTGGAATTTTGTTCTAACAGTATGTCAAACGCACTTTAAACACAACATTGGATTTTTGTGGATTGGTTGGTTTTCTTAAGGATCAAAGATGATGTACCAGTAAACATATTGTATTATGCGATCCTGATATAATGGTGTTCAATTATTGATAATGCTCATTAGCTTGTTAACAGATTAAGATCCAAGCTTTTATATTTTAACCGTCTAAGCTAAGTAGCATATATATCCTCCTGAAAATGCAAAATTGCATATATATCAAAGCATGCATAAAAACCATTGTACTATGTGCATCAAAAACTTGTACAAAGAATATATATGCAATTATTCATTTTGAGAGCCCGTCTAAGCTAAGTAGCATATATATCCTCCTGAAAGTTTTATATTTATATTTTTTTGAACAGATTTTATATATTGTCAAAAACTCAAACAAGAGTTAAGTTTATTTGAGGTATGTTTTGCAGAATTGAACTAGAGCTAGAGCTAAGATAATAAATCGGAAGCTGGAGCTTTTATATTTATAAATTTGTTTGTCGAATTAGTTTAAGCTGAAACTTATTAATGTAAAATCAAATAAAAATACATCAAATTTAATTCATATATAGCTCCAGCTCTTAAGTGATAATCTATTATATTTTGAAAGGTATTTTAAATATTGTGACTAACTATAAACCTCCATAAGCCCGTTTCAATTGGCTTCAGCTTACAGAGGCTTGTGGCTTACAATATCTTCCATAAGCATGTGTAGCAAACAAAACTTATTTTATTTTAAAAGTTCAAGCCCTTATGAGCCTCTGTAAGCTGCACGCCAAACCCTGTTACGGAGAAAAAAAGTTGGTATTAAAGAAAAAGGTAACGATGTACTTTCTCTAAAATACCGTTTTTGTACTTGATTGGGATATTACTAGTTTATAATTTATATACACATAATGTCGTGTAATTTAATCATCAGAGTTCAGCTCAAAATTAACATGTACAGAAAAAACTACAAAAAAGAACATACAGGATTTACATAGTGTTGCTGATGCCGATTAAGTGTGATCGACTGAAGTCCATGATGAAATTGAGCATTGAAGATGTCAACGACCTCAACAGATGTTCTGGAAAACACAGGTCAAACATCGATAAACATGACAACATTGTTGAGACATATCCAGGATAAAGACAGATGATGTTCTAATAACCCTTTGACGAGCAATAAAGTGCTATGGAGTATTCAGATTATCCAACAATTCGACATCTTTTACATGTAAAAGACCATAACCGCCTTCAATGTAATATGCTTCTTTTTCTGCCGTTCGAAAAAAAAGAGAAGTATGCTTCTTTTTCTCAGCTTCACTATTTTTTTCTCGGCATTTCCTATAATGTTTATGTATATCACCATTCAAGTCGTAATTTTCGTACACATATTCTAATATTATATACTAATGCCAAGTTTTTTGCCATCAGAAACCCGATTTATGGTATGCAGATATAACAAAACAAAATTCCTTACAGAAAAAAATGCCGCACTAACAAAAGAAGTAAAAGAAAAGCTTGATTTGATGCCTCACTTATCACAAACTGACTTTCTTATTTTTACTATCCACAGTCGCAACCACCCTCGATAGCTTTAACATATCTTGTAACGAGCCCATGCCAAGGCGATGAATCTGACTGCAACTCCGCTTAAAACTGGTCCTCTTTTTGTAAGCTTGGAACATCATTACATCAATCAGTAGAGAAACAACTCCTTTGGTCTTTAGATCTACACATGGAAACATGTCGAGCTCCTATACTTATGGTTTTGACTGCCCATGAAAAATACAAACATATTCGTCAATACATTGAAAAGCTTACCAAGGATATTCGCCAAGCTCAGGAAAGAGGAAGTATACCTGGGAATAAATAAAGGTACCAAGGATAGCGATAGCGGCTCCAAGTGCATTGACAGGTTGGACGGGTGTGCGAAAGATGATAATTGAAGACACGATAACAGATATTCGCTTCATCGTGTTTCCAACACTAAATGTCAAAGGAGATATCTGATCCAAAGACATATACGATACTTGATTGTACAAGTGATAGAACACGCTTTGAGCCACCACCCACCTGAATCAGCAAATAAGTTCGTAAGCACTTTTAAAGGTACCATCTTAATTGCATAGGACCCACTATCTTTGTATCATATAAAAGCTTGATATGATATAAAGGGAATTGGAAAGTGAAGATAGTTTACCATATGATATTGGGCCCGACTTGTGTTAATGCAGTTTGCCAACCGGCTTCCCACATTTGTGGACCCTCCATAGCAATTGTGAAAGGAGTCAGAATCAACAAAGATAACATCGACAAGCAAGCATAGTAGTTCATGCCACTAACGGATTTACCCTTCATTCCTCTTTTGGAGAATATATTCCTAAAGACAAATGCCAAATTCGATATCATTGCTCCCATGAATCCTAAACATAAAACCACAAACAGAAGTTTAACTCGTATTTTGCCCATTTAACATTCTTCAGTACTTTTAGAGATAAGATTTCTAACCTATCATATTGAAGTTGAGCTCGGTTACAGCAGATAAAGCGCAACCTCCGATGATTGGCAATAGTGACAAATAAACCCCAATTGGGAATGTCTCGCCAAGAAATAACCTTGAAACAAGTACACTAAAAGCAGGTTCACCACTTTTGATAATGTGTGTAAACGATACTGCAACTTTTGACATACTTATAGTAGCTGCTACATGTCCAATTGTATGCGCTAGCGCAACCTGCACTTTCAACACAGCCCACTTAGAACCATGCAATATAACAGCCTTAAGACCATTACTTATAATCAAAACTGAATTTCTTTGTGACGGGATACATAATTATGCAAACACCACATGTATAACAACATTTTACAAAGAAAGGTAAAGAAAACTGTATATGAACCCGTTTCCCCTAAATTATACTTAATACCTACATAACCTTAAAGTCGTAACATCATCTACCTTTTGTTATCTTTAGTGGGTGTTTGAGACTTTGAGATTGCTTATTCAACATTAAGCAATTTTTAGGTTGTCTTGGATTGCTTATCCAAGCTGCTTATCAAAAGATATTTGCAAGTGAAATCAACTGTTCTAAATCTGCTTAACAGGCAATCCGAAATTTTGCTTAGTAAGAGTATTAATTAATCGCAGATAAGCAGTTCTAAAAGGTAATCCCAAACACCCTCCTAAAGTCCTAAGCAGCTAATTTTGATTCTATACACGCATGTCTAATAACTCTACCCCAGTAACCACAACAATCATCAAGATAATAAACAATCAACTACATACCGGAAACAAACTTTTCCAAAACTCGAAATCAGTATTCGGAGGCTCAACCATTCTAGTAGCCCAAGAAACCAACATAATCAAAGAACCAGCAGCCAAAGACAAAGTTGAAGTCAACCAAGGAAATGGAAAAGCATTCAAAACCTTCTTATTATAAATATTAAAAACCACATTTAAACTCCACCATGTTGCAAAATACAGCCCAATTCTCATCTTCTGACCACTTTCACTTTCAATCTCCAAACCCTTTGAATGATCAGCCTCATAAGCATTACACACAAACCCATTACTATTTCCCAAATGGGTCACATAAAGTGGCCTCTTTACATAATAATCACCTTCATAAGCATTACACACAAACCCATTATCCAAAACCTTAGTCCTTTCAAACCCATTAATATTTTCCAAATGGGTCACTGAAAGTGGCATCTTTATTCCATTTAGTGAAGAAAATGACTGATTTTTGATCAAATTTAAGGGTTTTGGAGGTAAAGACTGGAACTTTATTGGGTTTAAAGAAGAACCCTTGATGGGTATTTGATTTAAACAATGCATGGTGTGTTAATGTGTGAGATTGATTTTTTTTAAAAATGGGGTTTTTAAGTTTTTTTAGAGGTGAAAATTGGCTTTGGAATATCAGATTCTAACAAGAGAATATTCGGTTAGTGACTGAGATAACAAGATGGTTTGGTTGGTTGGTTGGTTGGTTGATGAGAATGAGAGTTTTTTTGTGTGTGTTTAGTGTGTGTGATGGTGGTGGTGGTGGTGGGGTGGTACGGCGGCGGCGGAGGAAAGTATGGGACAAGTACTATGAAGTGTGTGTTGTGTTCAGGAACCCATGCATAACAAGAATGAGACACATAGCTAAGTACATATACGTGTTTGATAAAGTTATGGAAAAGGTTTATTACACTTGCTGACTTGCTTCACTTTAAAGTGTCCAATGGAAAGTTTTTTATTTATATATATTTTTTGGGTTTATTTTAAAAGACTAGACAAATAACCGTGCATACCAACGGATTTTGTAACGACAGATTATTTTATGTTAAAAAAAGTTTATAACCACGAATACCCGTGCATAGCAACGGATTTTGTAACGACAGATTATTTTGTGTTAAAAAAAGTTTATGAGTTATAAAAGAAAAATAATATAAGTGTGAAGATTTGGGGATTAAACATAATGTTTTGAAACCCGGTTCGACCCTGGTGGTTCAACCGGTTGAACCGTTTCGGTAAAAAAAAACGGGTCGATTTAAACCAGTCAACCCGACGGGTTGGGTCAAAAACTGGTCAAATTAAACCGGGTCAATCCACTGGGTTTGAAGTGTCCCGGGTCAACCCGAATTTCGATATGTATTAATAGTTTTCTTTTGAAATATATGTTTTCAACATTTTCTTTTTTTAGTTTAAACTTATCACTTTTTAATTTTTGGTTTTTCCTTTATATATAGTATAGCAGGGTACCCGCGCGTTGCGGCGGCGGGTACCATGTGACGATTAACCGGATAAATAGAGCTCGATGAGACCAGATTCACCTGTTTGTATCGGTTTCAACGGGTCCTCTCTGGTTCGTTTTTGGATGACTTTTATTAGTTAGCCGAAACGGTGACGACACCGGTTCCTGATTGAACCCGTTGGTCCGGTCTGATTTTCAAAACTATATGTACCATCAAATTGTTAGCTTGTATTAAGCTTTGTGTGTTTTATTAATTTGTATAATGTGTATAATAACATGTACTTTTCATTTTATGGTGTTTTAAAAATAACATTAATTAGTGTGCTTAATTATTTTATATTTTGGATTATGTTGTATCTTCTTTAAATTGTACATAGTGAAATTTTTATTGTATTTTTTAGTAAGGGGTGTTTTAATTGGCTGTTTTTAATTTGGTAGATATGTTTTTAATTTGTTGTACAATGTGAATAAAATATTGTACTTTTAAATAATTTGGTGTTTTAATAAGAGTATTAATTACACTATATATTTCTTTCAACTTTGACTTTTAACATTTCACTTTTTAAGGTTCGACAGTTTTTCTTTTATATGTAGTATAGATAAAAAAAGGTTGATAAATGACAAAGTGACAAAAGTGTTATAAAACCATATAAACACAGTATAAAAGAAAATTAAGGAATTATTTATTTATCTTTCAAAAAAGGTATATTTATAATTTATAATAGAGTTAATTTCATAAATTGTCCTCGTAGTTTGTCGGATTTAATGAAAATGATCCTTAGAATTATGATATTGACTCGTATCGAGTTTAGTCTCTGTGGTTTTCATTTTTTTACTATCCTCTCCCAAAGGTTTTTTACCTGTATCGGGTTTGGTCCATGTGGTTTGCATTTTTTTACTAGTGTTAGAGACCAAACCCGATAAGTGTCAAAACCACAAGGAAATGATCGGTTAAATTTTCTTTCTAGGGACCATTTCGTTAAACCCGACAAACCACAAGGACGATTTATAAAATTAACTATAATAGAGTTAATTTCATAAATCGTCCTTGTAGTTTGTTGGATTAATATAAGATGAAGTATTTTGCGAGATATGTAATCTCATAATATATCTTAAATAACTCTAATCGATATCCTATAAGATATTGAGATTAAATATTTATAACATTTTTCTTTGGATGTTCATCTGAGGTATATTGCTTCATTAAAACCTTATTGGATACTGTCAAACTTAGTGGGACTAAAATCTAATGACAGTAAAAAACTACATAGTTTCTTTATACGTTCGAGGATGTTGTCTCATTAAAAACATTGCCAAAACCCTGTGAAGACAATAAAACAAATTAGCCTTTAAAAAAATTAAAATCTATAACTTTACTTCTTTACATCATTTTTTGTTGATGGCCTTGTCACACCAGCAAATGCACCAGGTCTAAGTCGATATCGAGAGCATCGAGATTAAACTGATGGGAAGTCGATCATCAATTAATGGCCACAGATGAATGTCAACTTTTGTCGGTATTAATTTGTTCCATATCAAACTCGTTTCGGCACCATAACAGAAGTCTTCAATGAGCTTCCTCATGTCGGAATATGCTCTCAGATAATATATAATTATATGGTTAAGTATACAGTGAGCCTTATGGGTCACAAACATATACACTTAAACACACTTGTATATAGTATATATAGTGTATTTATATTATATGATTACCAGAATGTAAAGTATTTAGTAGATAATGTATTAATAAATTATTAGTACACACAAATTGGAAAGTACATATGTTTGTGTGTTTTGTTCGAACAAGAGGAGAAGAAAAGAAAACAAAGAAAGCTTGATCACCACGTTATGGATTAGAGGAGGTGGAATAATCATATAAATACAACACCCTCCTAATCACATAATTTAACCTTATCCAAAATTTCTCCCCTGTTCCTCTCTTGTGTTCGATCATCGAAACTCATAAAAGGGGTTTTTGGTTTTTGGTTTTAGTCTTGCTCGTTCCAAGGTTTTATAATCGTTAGTTGATTTCAAGGTGAAGGACTAGCATTTCAAGTGTGTTGATTGACGTGTATTGTGGATCAACCTATAAGAACACTCACTCTTGATTATTTATTTCTTAATCATAACCGTAAAACAACGTACATGTTTTCTTGTCTTACTTTAATTAATCATATAAAACATAAGGATCCCGTTTTGGTGTTTTTTATATCGCTTCCTCTACTTTGATATATATTTATATTAATTGTATTTTATTTATAATGCATGAAAAACATTTTCTAAGACCCTAAACATCAACAATGGTATTACGAGCCTCTTATGTAGATTTCTATGATTATCGTGTTTTCGTAAAAAAAAATTAAGGGATGTTTGGTATGATAGAATCACACTAAATAGAATTGGAGCAGAGAATGGAATTACATTGAATGAGAATAACCTTGAAAAAAGAAAACTTGTTCCACTGTTTGGTTGCAACAGAGAATCGAGTAGTGAAATGAGATAGATACTTGATTCTCTTGTTTGGTACTGGACGGATAGTGAAGTTGTTATTAAATCCAAAAAAAATTGTTCCATTTTTTATCCTTTTTAAACATTGATTATTACTATTGTTAAGTCATAACTTTTTCTTTAACTTTTTTTTCTATCAATTTAAAACAATTAAATGATTGCATCAGTTGGTTTTTTGATGCTCATGTTGAGTTTACAGTTTAGTTGACATGTTGCTCTTTATTTTCATTTCAACGAGTCAAAATGTAAGCATAAATATCAAAGCTTAAATCTTCTAAAAGAGAATACAGACTGAATATGGAACAAGAATAAAAGTCAACAAAGGACTTTATCTACATGTATTTTTACAAAAAAGTTTCACTAATTGAAGTTGACACTCTTGTTTCGTTTCCTGTCGCTCCATGTCAACTCCAATGTGTGACACAATTATTTCTTCTATTACGTGCGTGAGCTGCTCCTAAGACAGCCATCATAGTTGCTCATAAAGTTTGGAGTACATGTTGGGACAATTTTGTTGCCTCATCGACGAAGTAAGTTCACCAACAACATGTGAAAGTTAAATAAATTATTTAGATAACAGAATTTACAAAGTAAGCTTCTAGAATCTGATATAGATATTAGGAGGTGAACTCCTAATTCAAGTTGAGTATGCACAAACAACAAAACCTCATATATGATCAACTATATCTTCTGAGATTCACAAACAACAGAACCTCATATTTGACATTATATAGACTACCTAAACAAGTTGATTATGCAAGCAAATATCAACAAAAAAGAAGGTGTTGGGGTGACATGGTTATCTAAAACAAGTACGTTATTCAGTTTAAAAGGATCATCAACCTATCTATCTACATAAAAATTCACTCAAGTACAAACTATATTTCGTTGAAGATATAGTTAATCACCAACTCAATTTTGAAAAAAAAAATCTGTTGGACAAAACCACCAACAACCCGAAGCTCGATCGCGGAACGCTAGATCGCGAGTTGTATCGAGCACACGTAGCAAACACGAGAGACACGATATACTACAAAGAACCGACAAGAATATGCACACGATATACCCTCGTACCAAACCTTTATTAAAAACCTAATAAAGCTATTACAACGAGGAAGAAGAATAAATAACTAGCATCCCCCCTCATCTCTATTTATAGAGATGAGGGGGTAGAAACCTTTCCTAATTCAAATAGGAAACAATCTTGGCTTGCACTCCAAGCTACCTAATCCTAGTTTATGTCTAACACCTAATCTTATTACAAAGTACAATTAAGTCCCTAATCTATATTTAAGTTTACTACTAATATATAACAATTTCCACCTTAGGAGTAATACTTAAACATAACCGATACTCAACACCTTTTCCTTGTGCTGGAACCTCGGACCGGGAACCACCTTGTCGACCAGGCAGTGTACTTCAGTAATTTTCCAAGATTAGCTTCTTTAGACTCCTTCACTTTCTTCTTTTCAGCAGCATTACCCTCTGCACCCTTTTGACCAGGTACTCCGGTTAACATAATGTCTGCCCCCACCTTTATACCAAGGTGTACCTTTTCCTGCTCATTTACCAAGCAGCCCGTGTTTGTCTTTTCTTCAAGTTGCTTGTCCTCCAACTTTCTTTGAGCCACTGCAGCATCATCGTTACTATCCTGAACAACCTCAGCTTCACGATTTTCCTGAGCTCCTTGCAGTTCCACCTCAAACCAAACACGTTCATTAACCTGTACTCCATGAACTCCTGTATTAACACCAGGACCAAGCTGTTTGAACCCAACTTGCTTGTGACCAAGTTGTTTGAACCCAACTTGTTTTTGACCAAGTTGTTTGAACCCAACTTGTTTTTGACCAAGTTCTTTGAATCCAACTTGTTTTGAACCTCCATGCTTTTGTACACCAAAAGTCTTCACTTTTGCTTCAAGAGTATACACACAGTTCTTTCCCCTGATCCCGGTCATCATAACCCGACAACCTTTGATCACCTTGACTTTACCCAACTGCATCTTCACAGTATAACCCTCTTTTTCAAGAGTACCCAATGAAATCAAGCTCCTTCTTAACCCTGGTACATACCTGACATATTCCAGTATAAAGCTTGGACCATCATGCAATCTGTATCTTCACTTTTTTAGTCCCTATGATAGTGCATGTCCTGTTATCACCTAACCGAACCGAACCACCATCAATATCCTTGAAGTCATACAATAAATCCCTCCTAGGTGTCATATGATAAGACCCACTTTGAATCCATTACCAATTCAGCCATTTCATCATTACCGACTACCACCAAGGCTTCTCCAAAGTAGGCGTTACCCTCGTCATCGGAAGAATCGAATCGATCATGCTTACCCTTCTTGACGAACCCACTTGACTTCTTCATTGGACAGTCTCTCTTTAGATGACCCTCTGAATGACATATGAAGCACTTGAGTTTACCAGTTCCACCTCTTGACTTAAACCGCGAACTTCCACCAGAATGAGCTTTCCTTGAATGATCTGACCCTCCCCTTACATATAACCCGTCACCAGTTTCTTCCTTTGTGCCTTCAGTTCTTTTCTTCAACTCCCTTGAATTCAGAGTCGCAAGAACATCTTCCATTGTTAAGGATTCCCTCCCATACAACAATGTCTCCACAAAGTTTTCGTAAGATGATGGCAACGACGTAAGTAACATAAGTGCTTGATCCTCATCCTCAATATCGACATCAATATTCGCCAAATCAAGTATCAACTTATTAAACTCATCTATATGATCACCCAGTTTCGTACCTGGACTCATATAGTACGTGTACAACTTCTTCTGGTCTGATCTGTTTGCTAAGGACTTAGTCATATAAAGACTAGTCAACTTCGTCCAAATTCCTGCAGCAGTTGTTTCCTTGGTAACTTCCCGTAAAACCCAGTCTCCCAAGCATAGAATCAAGGTACTGTATGCCTTCTTCATCAAAGCAGCCTTTTCACCTACTTCCATGTCCTCGGGTAATGTCTCTAATGCAGCATCACAACCTTGTTGTACCATTAAAGCACGCATCTTTATTTGCCATAACCCGAAGTCATTCTTCCCATCGAATTTTTCGACGTTAAACCTAGTTATAGAACTAGCCATTCTTCTTATACCTTGCTAAAAACCTTGTCAAGTTGTTTCTTAACCAACTTTACCGACAAGCCTCACAAGTAGTGTGCAATATTCTCCTTGTTGCTATAAACCCTTCTTGCAAATCGAATTAATTAGAATAACCCTAAACCCTCGATTTCGAACAAGCAAACCCGATCGTAAACTTGAAACCCAAGCTAACCACGATCGAAACTTGAACCACAAGAAAACGCATAACAACAAAACCTTCGTTTTAATCGAACTTTAGAACCACTTTTAAGTCGCCTTTAAATAACCAAAGGACGATAAAATCAAAGATATTTTTAAAATTGAAAAAGATGACACCAAAAGTTGCCAACTTTGTAGTATTTTTCAACGTGAGATCTATATTAGAATAATAATATTCAACTTTGTTTGATAACAAAAATACTCACGTCACTATCTCTTTGTACCTCTCACTAACCGATCGCTAAAACCACGATTGACGAAACCGAAAACCGAACCTCGAACCCTCGACCGAACTCGGCACCTCGATCTAGCACTCGAACTTCGATGACCACAATAACCGCGGCTCTTGATACCACTTGTTGGACAAAACCGCCAACAACCCGAAGCTCGATCGCGGAACACTAGATCGCGAGTTATGTTGAGCACAAGTAGCAAACACGAGAGACACGATATACTACAAAGAACCGACAAGAATATGCACACGATATACCCTCGTACCAAACCTTTATTAAAAACCTAATAAAGCTATTACAACGAGGAAGAAGAATAAATAACTAGCATCCCCCCTCATCTCTATTTATAGAGATGAGGGGGTAGAAACCTTTCCTAATTCAAATAGGAAACAATCTTGGCTTGCACTCCAAGCTACCTAATCCTAGTTTATGTCTAACACCTAATTTTATTACAAAGTACAATTAAGTCCCTAATCTATATTTAAGTTTACTACTAATATATAACAAAATCATATTCATTCAAATGAATAATTAACCAAGTCCTAAGTCCACACTGATATTGAATTCTTATGCAACTTTACCCATGAAACAAGAGCTTTTGACTTATTAACTAAGTTTAATAAGTAAACCTCAACTTCATATTGAAATCATATTACCCAAGGGTTAAGGAGTTACAAACAAGCCATGACAGTTGATTACCAAGTCACAATCTAAATAAGATATGATTGTCAATTTTAACCAAACCAGCCACGGTTTCGATTCCAGTAACAGAATAATCAAAATTGGAAACATGAATGACCTTATTTAGAGGCGGAAAACAACTTTTACATACACTAAGTTGATTAGGGTGATTTTAGTGGTTAAGAATTTGCTGCCTTCAAGAGGTCTAGAAGGTTTGTTTTGAGAATTTCATAAGTAGAATGTACTTTGCACGTGAAATGGATAAATTAAATACACCCATGTTTTTTATTCACGCGAGAATAAGAAGTGGGAAAGGATCCTTCGTTATATTTTCATTCTTTGCTTTCTTCATTATTTTTAAAGAACCGAAATCAGGGGTTGAGAATGGAATTGGTGACATGTCTTTCCATTTTTCAAGTGTAACAAACCTGTGATGTTGTTCTCTTTCCCTTTCTCATCTTTCCCTCTCATCCTACCAAACATGCCTTATGTTTTATTGTGTTTATTGATCTATATGGATAAATTTACCAAAAGGCGAGTCTTAGAAAAAACATCTTAAGTATAATTAAACATTTGAAAAAAGGAAATATTAAAGGAATATATTTTTGGACGTCCGAAATTATATTTACTTTTAAGATAACATACAACTTCGGATACTATTGGTACGTTAATTCATTTCATATAGTAATACAATATAATTACTTTTTTCATTATTGTCGTTTACATAACTACGTGTAGGTAATAAAACCCTTTGTCTTATTTTAAGGTGTTTTCACTTATCATTCGGTTTGAGAGTAACAAACTTGTCTTTTAGGATCACACATCACTAATGAACTAAGAAATGTTGCTACTATATATGGATTTTTTATACGGATTTAAAACGTACACTTTTAAGGGGTCATTTAAGCCCTTAATCGCTCACTTTTATATCCGTTACTGCTTAATTTCGTTTCTTTTCACTTTTTAGGTCTCTTGGAAGCAAAATGCTGGAATGATGCATTTTTGGACGAAAAGGATGGAATATGTAAAGAAAATGGCTAAGTCAAGATCAAGACATTCAAGGCTGCGAATTTACACGACGGCGTCCCAATCGAGGGCGCCGTCCCTATATTTGTGACGACTCGGGAGCGAAATTACTATTTTACACTGGGCGTCGAGCTTGGAAGAGTAAGAGGCGTCCACGAAGACTTTTCTTCTCGGGCGGCCTAAATCGGACTCAGGGCGGCGTCGATCAAGGGACGGCGTCACAACCACAACGTGACTAAGGAGTTGACTAAGGAGGAGCCAACCAAGACAAATCTTAGACTTTCCTTAGCAAATCACACATATGTTTATCCCATAGGAATAGCGGAAGATGTCTTAATTGAGGTGGCCAATATTGTCTATTCGGCGGACTTTGTAATTATAGACATTGAGGAAGATAGAAATATGCCACTCATTCTTGGAACACCTTTTACGGCCACCGCCAAGGCAATCATCAAATGCGGTGAGGGTATCATGATACTCAAAAGTGGCAAAGGATATATTAGGATACCTATTGTTCCAAGATACCCGTTGAAAATTATGGAGAAGATAGAAGATAAGAATCCGCAGGTCCCTAATAATATTGTTAAAAAGAAAATTAATGAATGGGAAAGGGGGCTTAGAGATTTCATGGTTCAAGGGTTAAATGCAACACTGTGGAAACGTGATAAAAAGTTAGGAAATAACTTTACCACAATACCAAAAACTCAAAAGAACCCTAAGAAATTTTGGAATGGAGAAAAGGTGCTTTTGTAAAAATCTAGAATAAAAGCATTAAGAGGAAGGAATAAGCCAAGATGGTTTGGACCCTATAAGGTAAAAGAAACTAATCTAAAAGGTGGAACCGTGTGACAACCCGTAATTTCAGGTCATTTCTCAAATTACTATTCACTGGTTACTATTCATCATTTTACTATTCATCGTTTTTGAAGTCAGTTTGCGACTTTGAGAAGCTATTTTAAAATTTTACTATTCACGAAACACTATTCATTCCCGGAGAAAATTCACTATTCATCATTTTTCGTAAACTAGGTTTCACGAGTATCAAATCTGGCGTAACCTTGAGGGTTAAGTTGCGTATTTATGAAACATCATTGAGAACATTACATATAGACTAGAGTTAGTCTACATATCATCAGTAATATCATTCTCATATTATTTCATGCATGGGTTTGCATATTTCATAAACGTATGTTTTTCTTATTAAATAAACGCTATCGCATAATCATTTATTTTGAATAATTGATCCGACACTTCCAAAAATTGTCCAGATATATTTTTATACTCATTTTAAAACTATAAAAATTATATTATTAGTTTACCCGATGTTTTGAAATTATTTTGTATATATATTGTTATATATATATATATATATATATATATATATATATATATATATATATATATATTTCTGACGGTTTTAAATAAATTCAACTCGATGATTATTTATTCACTCAATTCTTGCGAGAAATGTACTTTTTTATATTTTTTATGACTTCGATATATTTTATTTTGTTCCGTTAAAATCGATTTCTAGCTAACGCTACACTAAACACCTAATTATATTTAAAAACTACACATTATATTTACACTTAAAATACCATTTAGTCATCAAAATTCATCCAACCCTTTTCCCCTTTCCCCCTTGCCGACCAAACCCCATGAGTCACCACTTTTTTATAAAAATCTTGCACTTGTAGATGTACACATACACATCTTTGAGAGATATTTGCAAAATACTATTATTATACTAAATTGCAACACATTCATATACATAGCATAAAGTGAAAAGTGCAAGAAACTCTCCCTCTCTTTTGTTGAGGTTCGGCCAAGAAAGGAAAAACAAGAAGAAACCTAAGTTTTTCAAAGATCAAGTGATACTTAAACTCTAGATTACTTCTATATTAGGTTTTGAAATAAAAACCAAAAAGTATTTAGGAACCTAGTTACTTAAACCTCATCATTCAACTAGTAAGCTTTTCATAATCTTTATTACTCATTCATAATCTTACTTGAGCTATTTTATCATTCTAGTACAAAAACATGCAAGTATTCTATGATTCATACCACTTTTTACTTGTTTTTATTAATTATTATTAGTATAAACTATCCTATAATTATTCCCATGAAACTTATTATTGTTGATGAAGTTTAGGAACCCATGACACCCTAAGAAGGTGTATGGTAGGATTAGAATAGATTTGGTGTTGATTTGAAGTGGTTGGAACAAGTATTACACTAGAAAAATCATTTTCGACAACACAAGATTGAGGTCTGATCGTTTTTACAAAATCTGGAAATTTCGACAGGTCATGGACTATTTTGGGCTAGATATTCAGAAAATATACTTTAAAACGAAACCGTGGTCGCTTGAACGGGTTAAAACGGATTTATAACGAAGAAGTTACGCTATTTTCAAGTTTAACGACGAAAACATATTTTTCTGAAAAATACAAGCTGTTAAGGTATATTTAAGGAGGAAAAACGAGTTTTAAACATTATATAAATGAGTCGATTTGTCAAAAATATATTAGTATACTTTAACACGAAAGTAAGGATATATAAAACTTAGAAAACGGACTTATAACGACTAAGTTACACGCGTTTTAAATAGGGTTATCGTAACTATTTTACACAAGTAATAACACTTATATATATTTTCTACTAGGCCAAAATGGTCATCGCTAGTGACCATGTTTTGAGTCATTTTTCATATCGATAGAATATTTTTGGGAAAACGATGTCTACAAGTAAAAGTGAGTTCGCCTATTCTATTTTCCAAAATAATCAACCGTTCGTCAAACGGAGTTGTAACGAATAATATACGGTCACTCAAACTTTGCCGAAAACTAACCTTAAACAATATTTTTAGTCCGACTACCCTACTTCATCTATATTTTTCTCCATGATCGAGACTTCTATGAACAAAAGTTAAAAGCTAAGACTTTTAGATAATGTTACAAGCTTTCCAAAACCGTTGAGCTTGTTTCCTAACGCTCGATATTCACTATTTTACGACTAGCTTTTCGAGGCCACTTAGCCATTTTTTTACGAATGATCAAAGTACTTTATTTTGCGACGAAAAACTATATTTCTTGATTTATCACTTAATGACTATTGTAGGATGTTATTTCAACGTAAATACTTGTAAAGTAATTTATAAATTGTCAAGACATTATAAGATTATTTTTCAACGATAAACTTTATTTTCAAAATACACAAGTGGTATGGATATCATATGAGATTGCATGCATAACATTACATCATGACTTATATTAGATCATGTCATTCATAATAGGTCAGCGGTTAGAGATTAAGCCTCATATCGGTGTATCCACTTTTGTCATCATATCATTGTATCAAGTGAGTTTTCATAGCCCGTTTTACAAGTTTATACTTTATTTCAAACCTACGGGGGAGAATACATTGCACGTCATTTTTATTACGATACCAAGTATATCAAATTCATTACATTGCTTAAGTTACCTCATTGCCAATTGAATGTCCCCATTTCATAATCATGAACCGTTAATTCCGAAAAAAGCGAGGGTGAGTGAATAGATCTATTGAGGGTGACTCCTCCATCCGGGTTGGTGGATTCCAATTGGTTAAACGGATGCATTTCATTTAATATCATATTTGAGTTGTTTGGCAAAACACTCTGTTGGGGCGAACATCATGATCATCTAGCTTAGTCATGTGCTTATAGCAATTGTAACATTTTATGTGACATATTTTTCATACATGGCCTATACTTGTGGTAGTCGTATAAAACATTTTCATAAACTCTATGAACTCACTCAACCTTTGTGTTGACACTTTTAGCAATGTATTTTCAGGTATCTAAGGCATATACTTCATGGCATACATGTGGACTTATCATAGAGTCGCGGTGACGACACGTCTCACATGGGTTTTATGCACTTTAAAACATCGTTGGGATTGTAACAAACTCATTTCCGCACATGTTGATTGTCATTTGGGACCCATGTTTTGTAAACTCTGAATATTATACTTAATCAAATGATGTATTTTCAAAACGACACTTTAGGTCGTTCAATATAACTGTAACTGTGATGCTATGGCAGTCACCCCCAGGAATTCCATTCACGCAAAAGCAGTATTTTGGGGTGTGATGATTGGCATCGAGCAAGAGTTATAGAGAACTAGGTTGTATCATTGACCCTAGACTATAACTACATAATCATAGCATCTCATCATTTCATCATAAGTGCATATTTACTTTTCATACGAATTCATACGCATTTTATGCGGGTTATTTACTTTCATTTCAAATCGATTGTCACATAGATGTCTTGGATACCCATTCCATTATCCTTTCTTCAGATTCCAACGTGGAGAATGCCTTGTCATTCCCTATCACAATTTTAACATCAGTTGACTCATCACCGATAACATCGAATGCTGAGACGAAGCCTTCAAGGAGGGTGAATTCGCTCTCACTCCTCTATTTCACCATCAACATGTCGAAGTTACACGCTACTCACACATTAAGTCACTAAACCATCATACATTTGAAGCACTTACGACATCTCATAACCCATCTCCTAGGAATTCGTTAATCATTTTGAAAAATAACCTCAAACTTATCACCTCCTATCACATCTCTTTAGAGCGTTTATTATTAACATAGGACTTTGCTACGTCTTACCCTTCCTCTTATTTTGAAGAGTTATGGCCAAAGAAAGCCGCACGAAATGACACAAGCGCTATCCAAAAGTATGTAGAGGATAGTATAGTCGAGGCACTAAGGAAAGAACGAGCAACGAAATGCTTGCCGAGGCTGCGGCTCTTCTTTGAAGGCTGCTAGACTTGTTCTTTCCGCTACAGGAGCTGCAGGAAGGTATGGAGTTCGAAATTGTACAAACAAGGACTTTAAGAGCGGTGATCCCCCAAAGTTCAAAGGCACAAAAGGAGCCACTGCTATGATCCGTTGGTCTGAAAATATCGAGTTTATATTTCTTCTATGCGATTGCCCAGATGACTGCAAAGTGAAGTTCGCCACTAGTACACTCTCAAATGACGCAATGTCATGGTGGAACTCTTATGCGAAGCCTATTGGTATGGAAAATGCTTACAAGCTCACATAGGATCAATTCAAGAGGTTGTTGACTAAGAAGTATTGTCCGCGTACTGAGGTGAAGAAATTGGAAACAAAATTTTATGAGTTAGTGACTGTTGGTTATGACATCGAGACTTACATCAGAAGGTTTCAAGAGTTGGTACGCTCTTTGTCCGGCTATGGTTTCGGACAATGAGAAACTATGGAAAATTTCATTGGAGGACTTCGAGAAAGTATTCAGGAGATGTAACTTCTTTCGATCCATAAACAATTGAAGAGACTATCAGGATAACTCAAATACTCATGGCTCAAGTTGTGAAGAGGGAAAATATTATCAACAAGAACCACAACAACGATAACAACAATCACACCATCAACAACAACAACGACAACCAAACTAACAACAACAAAAGGAAATGGGAAAGCGACGGGGAGGTTATAATAACAACAACCAAAACCGTAACACTAACCATCATCAACAACAGAATAGAAGACAAGAAGCTGCAATGGTTTATGTCGCTACACCAACACAAGGCAAAGGTTATCTTGGAACTCACGCACTATGTAATCGTTGTAAGTTTCATCACTCAGGTCCTTGCCCTGCCAAGTGCCACAAGTGTCAAAAACTGGGACACCTCGCTAGGGATTGTAGAGGTAAAGCCATAATACCAACAAAGGGAAGAGCTTATACTGGAAACTTACCATGATGCCACCAATGCACGCTACATCATGATGGTCCATGTGGTATATGCTTTAGCTGTCACAAAGTGGGACACCTTGCTAAGGACTGCAAGGGCAAGGCCATAATTACATGTTTCAGATGTGGGGAGCAAGGACACTATAGGAACCAATGTCCCCGAAACCAAGGTCAACAAGTTGAAGGTGCTCATGGGAAAGCATACATGTTAGAAGGAGGAGAAGCTCACCATGGTCTCAACAACGCGGTGATGATGAAGTTTAGAATTTAGCAGTCTTATTTCCCTATGTACTATGTCGTACTAAGTTTATGTCTTTCCTAGTATTCGGATCTCTATGACTTAAGACTATCTATTGTTTGATAAACCACTCGTTGTGTAATATTCTCATCTATCGTACTTTATTTTCCTTTCTGATTTGTTATCACTTACAAAAGTTTTTACTTCCTTTTACCTTAACTGCCATTTTAACGACATGGTTTAAATCTATTTAAACATTGAGAGTTATAACAACTAAACCGAACTTCATATTATCGTTCTTTAATGATACATAGCCTAGCTAACTATGTCTAATTCTGGAGGGATCATGTTATGTTGGGAGCAGTTATTTATAAATCTTAGTGCAAGCAAATTTTTTACATATTCCTAAAAATCAAAGTGATGCTAATCGGAGATATTCTTCCAATATTTTCTCTATCGCGATGTTTTATACACTCTTAATCATAGATAACCATAACGACACTTCTTCATGTTTTCTTTCCTCGTTATTCATCACAAACCCTAAATATGAGAAACCAACACGAACTGAATTCAGTGACTGAATTCCTTTTTGGGTAGGCGAATGTGACAACCCGTAATTTCAGGTCATTTCTCAAATTTACTATTCATCTCGGGAATTTACTATTCACTGGTTACTATTCATCATTTTACTATTCATCATTTTTGAAGTCAGTTTGCGACTTTAAGAAGCTATTTTAAAATTTTACTATTCACGAAACACTATTCATTCCCGGAGAAAAATCACTATTCATATTTCACTATTCATCATTTTTCGTAAACTAAGTTTACGAGTATCAAATACGCGTAACCTTGAGGGTTAAGCTGCGTATTCATGAAACATCATTGAGAACATTACATATGTACTAGGGTTAGTCTACATATCATCAGTAATATCATTCTCATATTAGTTCATGCATGAGTTTGCATATTTCATAAACGTATGTTTTTCTTATTAAATAAACGCTATCGCATAATCATTTATTTTGAATAATTGATCCGACACTTCCAAAAATTGTCCTGATATGTTTTTATACTCATTTTAAGACTATAAAAAATTATATTATTAGTTTACCCGATGTTTTGAAATTATTTTGTATATATATTGTTATATATATATATATTTACGACGGTTTTCGTAAATTCAACTCGATGATTATTTATTCACTCAATTCTTGCGAGAAATGTATTTTTTTATATTTTTTTATGACTTCGATATATTTTATTTTGTTCCGTTAAAATCGATTTCTAGCTAACGCTACACTAAACACCTAATTATATTTAGAAACTACACATTATATTTACACTTAAATACCATTTTGATGACGTATAGTCTATATTCGGGTCACGAACCCGACCAAGGACCAATACTAACGAGCCCAGCATGAACTGGGCTACGTCGATAAATGTTTGGGCTCACGAAGGCCCAAACCCAAAACTTATTTATGGAATAAGATATCGGATATCTCCTAACTTTGGAGATAATCGTTTACCAACCGACTTAGGCGGGATACGCCGAAGGTTGGGGAACACGAAACCAACAACGATTTCGTGTGTATATAAAGGGAACCCTATCCCTCATTAAAGGTACGATCTAAACCCTAACTCTCCATTAACCCTAAAACCGATTACTTACTCTCACGCCGGAGGATAATCGTGGGAGACAATCCCACGATAAGCCTAACGGTGCTTTTTGTTTACTTAGTGCGCAGGTCTCAAGCAGCAATAATCAATTGGTACGAGAATCGGAGCTCAAACAAGGAACGCCCAACTTTTGTATCAACAAGTGGCGCCATCCGTGGGACAAATCACTAAGAACTAAGAACTAGAATGACGAAGCATGGAAATCAGCGATCGCAAACTGACCTTACGGGGAAAGAAGGCGCTAAGCGGATCGACCTCTAAGCGAGACTTGGGACAACCGTGTCGCTAAAACCAAGAATCGGCCTAGTCTTCCCTATGGTGGAACCATGCTCGGGGCGACCAGGCTACTACAACCACCGCCAAGCGGAAATCCACTCGCACTCCTTTACCACTCCCTCCAATGAGTCTTTGGCCGGACAAAGGCACCGGATGCACCTGACCGAAACAAGGGCATAGTGGTAGAAACAGACACCCTTGCTTTAGAAGGGGTCACGCCAGAACTAGCGCCAAGTGATTTCGTGTCTCAGAATTACGAAACCTTGGCTGCTCTCATGCAAGAGGAAGCAAAAAAGAGGTCTCCGGAATACAAGATATCTCCACCGCGTCACCAGAAGGAAAATCGCGGAAGGGATGACTGCCAAGCCCCAGTATTTACCAGGATTGGGAGGAGAGTTGAGAATGATGAAGAAGCGGACATGCAGTACCTTGGGGAACACGAGGAAGATGGACGGCGTACCAATGTCCACGCTAGGCTTGGTAGCCGCAGAGTCCATGACAGATTGGGATGACAGTACTCCCCAAGTGGAAGCCCAAGCGAAAGCCCTTCAAGCGGGAACTCGGAGAAATTTCAGTATAGCCGAAAGAGGAAAACTCATCCTCCGTAATTCCTCGGACAACGAGGACAGTAAACCGGACACCGGAAGTCCGGGAGGAAATATCGCGACCAAGAGGAGGAGGACATATCCCTCCGGGCGCCAAAAGTGGACGCATTCACTCGGACGCATCGTGAGTTCTCGAGAAAACAAAAGACGGCGCATGCCCGCCAATGTGAAAACCTATGATGGAACAGGAGATCCGGATGATCACCTAAAAATTTTGAATCGGCCGCTACCATCGAAAATTGGCCACAACCCGTGTGGTGCCACATGTTCAATTCCACCGGTTGGAAACGCCTACCGGTTCAAGAAGCTTCCACGCGAAGCATCAAATGGCTTCGAAGAGTTGCGAAGCGTTCGCTGAACTTCACTCAAAGGAAAAAGTGCGCTAAAACACCTGTCGAACTTCGCCAGGTAAAAAAAGCCGGGGAATCTACAAGCACTTATGTGGGAACGCTTCAAAGATGAGTGCATACGAGGTTAAGGCATGCCAAGTATTGAAGATCTCGGGGTTCATGAGCGGGATTAATAACCCGAACTCATTAAAAGGCGAATGACAAAATCCCCAATCATTTGATGAACCGATGAAGCGCACAAGGTCCTTTATCCAGGAGAAGCCATGGGCGGATAGCAAGAAAGGTTACTCAAACTATTGGTCACAGGAACAACCTCGTAGACAATCCACTGACCAGAGTAACAACCGCAACAAGAACTACCGCAGCCAGGGGAGTGGACGGGATAACGACAAGTATACCCCACTCACAAAGACTCCAAAGGAGATATTCGCAACGGAAGGCGCGAATTTCCCAAGACCCCCACCTATGCGCACTTCAGAAGACCGGCGCGTAGGGAATGGATACTGCGAATACCATGGACAGAAGGGCCACACCACTAACGAATGCGTCCAATTGCGCCAACCAATTGAGAAGCTAGTAAAAGAGGGCAAATTGGACCATCTCGTTAAGAATATCAAGGAGGGAAAAGATAAGCAAAAGTCCGGGAATAAGAAAGAGGCACCTAAAGATAAGGCGGACACCATCTACATGATACAATGATGGCAGCGGGTAACTAAGCAGAAGGTCAGCCATAAATTTTCCCGTGGAATTGAAATCTCCTTCCCCACCTTGACTGCGGACAACGCAGTGGTAGAGCCGCTCACCATTGAAATAAATGCGGAGGGGTCACGATATCCACCGCATGTATGTTGATGGGGGAGCATCGGCAGACATAATGTATGAGCACTGTTTCAAGCGATCGACACGAGATCTGCTTGATCGGTTAAGCCCGGTCATGACACTGACCGGTTTTACAGGGAGAAAAGATGTGGCCTATGGGGCAAATACGCCTACTAGTCAGTGTGGGTAATAAAGAACACTCCGCGACGGCCTGGATGAATTTTATGGTGATTAAATCCCCTTCGCCATACAATGGCATTATCGGAAGACCAGGGATATCGGCCATGCGTAGCGATCGTCTGGCACATGGGATGCTCAAATTCCGATGGAAGGTGGTATTGTTACTCTCTACAACGCCATTGTACCACATAGAGAATGTAACACGATTACATGTGAGACGACACCCATTCGAGCAGTAGCGCAAACAAAGTTCCAAACACGAAGGTTGTAATTCATCCCGATTACCTGCAGCGGGAAATATCGATCGGAGGTTATTTGTCGGACAACGGCAAAGCGGTGTATGCGCACTCTTGCAAAAGAACACGGATATCTTTGCATGGGAGCCAAAACACATGACCGGGTACCGCTCAATCACAGAACACAAGTTGAGAATCCGACAAGGATACTCACCGATCACGCCGAAGAAGCGCGACCAAGCTCGGGCGTAGCGCAAGCAATCGCAGAAGTACACAAACTTGTGAAGGCATGTATCATGCGAGAAGTCTACTACCACGACTGGCTTTTCAACCCAGTCATGGTGAAGAAGAGCGACGGTAGTTGGCGGATGTGTGTAGACTTCACAGATCTCAACAAGGCATGTCCACAAGACTGTTACCCACTATCGGAGATAGACTGGAAGGTAGAGTCTTCGTGTGGTTACCCACTCAAATGCTTCCTAGACGCGTACAAAGGATACCACCAAATCCAGATGGCTAAGGAAGATGAGGAAAAACGGCCTTTCATACAAGCCAAGGCGCTTCGCTATACTAAAATGCCCTTTGGCTTGAAGAACGCAGCGCCACCTACCGGGTTAGTAGATAATGCATTTGAAAACGGTGGGCGCAATCTAGAGGTTTACGTTGCGACTTGGTCATAAAAGCCATCTTGAAGAGGAGTTGGTGCACGACATCGAGGAAAAATTTAGGACTCTCAAAGAGATCAACATGAAGCTAAATCCTAAGAAATGCACTTTTGGCTCTATAGAAGGCATGTTTCTCGGATACGATAGAACTCGATGGCATTAAACCATGCCCGAAAAACTAACGTCATCGAACTTCCCTCACCGCGACGTTGAAGGAAGTCCAATCTCTTAATGGAAAACTGGCGGGCCTAAATAGATTCTTGTCCAAATCGGTGACAAGTCACTCCTATCTTCAAAACACTCAAGAAGTGTATAAAAAGGGAGATTTTCATTTGGACTACGGAGGCAAAGAAGCCTTTACGGCTTAAGCAACACACGGCAAGCGCTCCCCACACTAGTCGCACCCGACCGGGGAAGAATTAATTATGTACTTATCTGCGACTCATGGGCGGTCGGTATACTCTTGGACGGATAGAATTCAGTACAAACACCTGTGTACTTTGTGAGCAAAGCGCTGAAGAAAACGGAGATTAATTACAGCGCAATGGAGAAGTTGGTCTTGGCGCTAGTGTTTGCTTCCAAACGGCAGGTACTTCCAGGCGCACCTCATAGCAGTGATCACAGACCAACCGATCAAGCAAATTATCTCCAAACCCGATGCATCGGGACGATTGCAGAAGTGGAGTGTGTTGCTCGGCGAGCATAACATCTCCTACAGGCCACGTACTGTAGTTAAAGGGCAGATACTAGCAGACTTCATCATCGAAAAACCAGACACTGATGATACACCCGCACCAAGAAAGAATGAACTACAAGATCCATGGATCTTGTTCACGGACGGATCTTCATGCGTGGATGGTTCAGGAGTAGGTCCCATCCTTACAAGTCCAGAAGGAATGGAATTCACTTACGCACTGCGTTTTGAATTCACAGTGACAAACAATGAGGCAGAGTATGAAGCCCTAATCGCGGACTACATTGCGGCTCGAATGGGTGTACGCAACCTCGAAGCAAATGTGGATTCCCGACTAGTAGCCAACCATGTGTTGGGCGAGTACGTGGCTAAAGAGGAAAACATGATCCAATACCTCGACAAGATCGAGGCACTAATCCAAGGCTTTGACAGGTTTACCATCAAGCAGGTTCCTAGAGGGGAAAATCGAAAGGCGGATGCACTAAGCAAAATTGCATCCACAAGTTTTGCACACCTGTAAAAACAAGTTTTGGTGGAAACGTTGAGGAACAAATCCATCTCCGAGATGGAAATAGCCACGGTAATAGAAGAGGAAGGTCCTACGTGGATGACACCAATAATCGAATTCATAAGCAAGGGCGTATTGCCCCAAGAACAGAAGGAGGCCCGAAAAATACGGCGCACAACATAGAGGTTTGAACTTCGAGACAGTGTACTATATCGACACTCCTTTCTGCAACCATGGCTCCGCTGCGTCGACCCCATACAAGCAAACTATGTACTCAGAGAAATCCGCGCCGGTTCATGCAGCATGCATTCAGGACCACGATCCGTGGTAGCACGCGCTTTACCGTCGGGATACTATTGGCCTACCATGCACCGTGATGCGTGGGAATTAATAAGAAAGTGCGGCGATTGCCAGGTTCATAGACCCGTCCCGCGCCAACCACAACAGGAGCTAACGCCTATCACGGCGCCATGGCCATTCTATAAATGGGGTATCGACATTGCAGGTCCCTTCCCCGTTGTAGCAGGAGGATTGAAGTTTCTCATAGTGGCCATAGACTACTTCACCAAGTGGATCGAAGCAAAAGCAGTGGTAACAATAACTGGCAATCAGGTCAAACGCTTTGTTTGGGAGAATATTGTATGCCGCTTCGGACTACACGGGAAATTATCTCGGACAACGGGAAACAATTTTGTGACAATCCCTTCAAGGACTGGTGCGAGAAGCTGAATATCACGCAACACTTCGCATAGGTCAAACATCCACAAACCAATGGCTTGGTAGAGCGTACAAATCGAAGCCTGGGTGAAGGAATTAAGCACGTCTAGACAGGCACAAAGGAAGGTGGGTAGAAGAATTATCACATGTTCTGTGGGCGCACCGCACTTCGATCAAAACCAGCACGGGAGACACTCCCTTTTCTCTAGTCTATGGGACATCGGGATGCCAACTATTCGCACTGCTGAAGTCAATGTGGCAACCAATGACGATGAACGGCGTATCGACTTAGATCTGTTGGAAGAAAGACGCGAGCGCGTAGCTATATGTGAAGCAAGATCGAAGTCAAAGATGAAAGGATACTACGATGCTAAGGTGCGAAGTGTTTCATTCAGACCAGGTGACTTCGTGTACCGCACCAATGATGCGAGCCACGCAGAAGACACAGGAAAACTTGGACCCAAGTGGGAAGGACCCTATGAGGTTACTGAAGCATTAGGAACATGCGCGTATAAGTTACGAGATATGGATGGTCGAGAACTACCGCGTACATGGAACATTTTCAATCTTAAGCGATGTTATATCTAGGAATGGCTACGGCCCAGCGCACGGACACTCTTACACTTTAGTGAAGTGCCCAATAAATATCCGTGTATTTACATTTTGTTTTACTTAGGCAAATGTCTTACTTATTTTCTTTTATAAAAACTTGCAAGTAGTAATAAAACGTCGCGGTTTCTAGCTAACTCCGCGACACATTTCAATTTGTTATTTCCATATACCTTATGTCTTAACATTTTTTATCTCTTGCCTACATGGCGTGCATGCACTTAATAAACCCACGATGGTAAAAGGATGAGTAAACCTACTAAATAACTCGTTGAGTAAGAGGGTTGCAAACCCATCAACATAGGATCATGTATCCCTGTTAAACACCTTGTTCTCAAGCGTTTGAATAAGTTACATGACGCATCCCACGGGCACGCAACAACGCATACGGTGCACGTTCAACAAATTAGGAATCAAGACACTTGACTCCTTGATATGATATTTACAAGACGCTGCATATGACAACATACACGATTATGATAAAACGTACTTAGAAATTATGTTTTAAGTATACCATGAATTTCACACACTGTTATGAACTTCATATATTATCTGCGCTTATACAACAGTTTGCTTCTTAGACAATACACACGTTTTTTATGGAAAGACAAGTAACTAAGTACAAATATTATAAGTCGTAATACCATTCAACAAAAAATAATGTTCCATTAAGTACCATGCGTGCTTACAAAAATGATGTTTACTTTACAAGTTACTATCTACATAATATTACAGCGTCTAAGATACGAATTTCCTACACAGCTAGCAGCAGCTCCAACCTCATTCAGCTTCTTCAGTAGGTCGGAATCTTGGCGCGATACCGTGGCAACACTAACCGGTATTCCTTCAGATCAGGGGAGATGTGCTGCGCCAATACCGGAAAAAACAGCCTTACCTTTAATCCCTTCCTTTTTGGCAAGTCTTGTAGCATACGCTTCCAACACCTGCTTCAAGGGCACTTCCTTCTCCAAAGCGAAGGGATTCAAGATATCCTTAGGGCGAGCAAATATAGGCACTTGGAGTTGAGATTCATCGGGTTTCGAAAATGGTCCAGGCTTCGCATCTTCACCACGATGCCGAAGCTAAGGTCACCCTCCATAATGACCCCTATCGTATAATCCTGGTCGCGCTCTAACTCCGAAATCGGGAAGATCCAATGACTTCATCTTCTCCATAGCGCCACCATCTCATCATATGATTGCGATTATACCCGGGTACCTTCTCGGCAGCACCTTCAACAACTTTGCCTCATCAAGCTCCTCAAATGCCTCCTTACCCCCGCCAATGCGATGAACCACTTCCCCAAAGCGCCCACTACTTCCTGCGACTCCAAGGTCGAGCGCAGCAAGTCGCATGAACCATGGCCAATGAGCCACCTGGCTTTCGGCCGATTGTAGACAGGAGTTGGGGATATAACTCCTCATCATACTCCAGGCTGAGCTTGCGCAACTTCATCTCCTGCGCTTCTATGGCACTGCTCACAGTGGTACCAAAATTTTCTAGCTGAGAGGTCAACTATTCCTTGCCCTTCTCCAGATACTTCAGCGCCCAGAGACACGAAGCCTTGTACCCTGATGACTCAGCACGCTCTTGGCTTATTTGACCCATCAGCGCCATCTTCTCTTCAACAAGCTTTTGGGCATACGAACTCAGGCCCTCGGCTTCGGCTTTAGCACTAGCCAACTGCGCCTCCAGCGACGTAATATTTTGATCCTTTTGCGCGCCTTGGCTGCCTTCCCCAGTAACCTTGGCCTTTAGCTTCTCCACTAGTGAAGCTTGATGCGCAGCCGCCAGCATCAACCCCTCAACGAGCTGGTCCATTGGCGCATCCCCAGCCGCCAATGGCTCAGCGTTTTGGCCTTTTGGCTCGGAGAACTCAGAGTGTACATGACTAACTCTGGGGGGCGACTCCGCAGACTGTTCAAACCTGCACACAAGAAAGAGAATTATTAATTTCTCACATAAACAGTTGACGCGCAAAAAAAAAACTTGGACGACATTACTGACTGTGGGCCAGATGTATCAGCCGAGGGGGGAGGCGACGCAACATCGCTCGATGAGGATTCCACCGTTAGGATAACAGGGCGCTTCTTCCTCGATGAGCTTGCGCCATCCTCTACGAGTGATCTCTTGCGCTTTAACCATGTGTCCTCTTCCTCCTCCTCTTCCTCCATGTGCTCCACCACTGCTACTTGTGCTGGCTGCGCTAATGGGGAAGGCACGCTAGGGCTCGGCACGCTCTGCAGTGGGGTCGCTTCCAGTGCTATAGATGAGCTAGCCCCTTCTTCTCCCAACTCCATTTCCAGGGTACGCCTTGTTGTAGCATCAAGAATGGGCTCTTCTCCCTCTCTCAGCGCGTGTGTCCCTACATTCACCTGGCGCGGCTTCGCTAGTTGCACGACTCTGAATAGGTCCATTTCTGCGCAAGAACAAACAAACAACAAAAAGGGATTACGATAAGTACATGGAGGAGAAAGAAAAACGCTTACAGTAATATAACACAATGGCGTGCGAAAGGACGAGCACCCACCCTGGCCATCCGCGCCTAAGAAGATCGGCACCTCTTCCGGACTACCAAAAAAGTTGCGGCTAATGCCCATATGCACCAAAAATTCCTCAGGGTAGGAATTGATGGGGATGCGATTGGTGTTTATTGTATCCGCATCCTCCGCATTGTACGATCCAAGGAGGGGGCGCTCATCCTTTGGCAGTGTACCCTGGGTGTAGAAATCGAAACGATGGGAAACGCAGCGTCGTCTACCCGAAAAATGTTTCTCTCAATTCTTGAGCGTCTAATTTTTCCGTATAACACTGAAGTCTCCCAGGGCGCTTAGCGAATGATACCCACCCGTTTGACCACGTCGTGTGGTAAAACGCGCGGAACAGGTGGATAGTCGGGTTAATAGCTAGTAAGCGGCAATTAACCTCGAAATTGGTGATTTTAGCTGCACCTATGCAGTGTAGCTGGGATATATGTAGGAGGTAGTAGTTTAATACGTCGCTCAAGAATAAAGATATGGGTGCACGCTGGTTCGCGAACTCCAAAAATCGCGTATATACCCCCACCTTCCCTTCAGGGAAGTCCGCAATTGACTCCATCGCACCCGGAACTTCCGGATGCACCGCGAGGGGAATATAATAATCAGAGGCGGACTCTAGAAGTTCGTTCTCAGTTATGTCGGATGTGAAATCAGATAAAACTTTGACCATGGTATTGTTTTTATAAGCGCACGCGCGGTTACCTTTGGAATATTAGTTTTCTGGATTGCAAGTTGAAGGTTTGTTAACAATGGCGGATTAAGTTTTCTTGTGATAATCACGGTGAAAGGAAGGTCGATGGTTATATAAGTTTTCTTATCCACGCGATGAAGCGACCGTAGATCCCACTATCTCCAATGTGTGGATCAGATCACTTGATGTGACGCCGTTACAGTTGCTTTCCCCCGTTTTACGAGGCATCCATTTTAAATATTAGGTCTAGATACCACGTGTATCTTTCAAAACAGGAACCTTTTTTGGCTTCTTTGCTACACTTCGCCATTTTGTATTGGCCACAGTTATTAGTCTAGCATCCGCAGTTAGTCACTGCGCATACTAGACTGGGGGGACATGATGACGTATAGTCTATATTCGGGTCACGAACCCGACCAATGATCAATACTAATGAGCCCAACATGAACTGGGCTACGCCGATAAATGTTTGGGCTCACGAAGGCCCAAACCCAAAACTTATTTATGGAATAAGATATCGGATATCTCCTAACTTTGGAGATAATCGTTTACCAACCGACTTAGGCGGGATACGCCGAAGGTTGGGGAACACGAAACCAACAAGGATTTCGTGTGTATATAAAGGGAACCCTATCCCTCATTAAAGGTACGATCTAAACCCTAACTCTCCATTAACCCTAAAACCGATTACTTACTCTCACGCTGGAGGATAATCGTGGGAGACAATCCCACGATAAGCCTAACGGTGCTTTTTGTTTACTAAGTGCGCAGGTCTCAAGCAGCAATAATCAATTGGTACGAGAATCGGAGCTCAAACAAGTAACGCCCAACTTTTGTATCAACACATTTAGTCATCAAAATTCATCCAACCCTTTTCCCCTTTCCCCCTTGCCGACCAAACCCCATGAGTCACCACTTTTTTATAAAAATCTTGCACTTGTAGATGTACACATACACATCTTTGAGAGATATTTTCAAAATACTATTATTATACTAAATTGCAACACATTCATACACATAGCATAAGGTGAAAAGTGCAAGAAACTCTCCCTCTCTTTTGTTGAGGTTCGGCCAAGAAAGGAAAAACAAGAAGAAACCTAAGTTTTTCAAAGATCAAGTGATACTTAAACTCTAGATTACTTCTATATTAGGTTTTGAAATAAAAACCAAGAAGTATTTAGGAACCCAGTTACTTAAACCTCATCATTTAACTAGTAAGCTTTTCATAATCTTTATTACTCATTCATAATCTTACTTGAGCTATTTTATCATTCTAGTACAAAAACATGCAAGTATTCTATGATTCATACCACTTTTTACTTGTTTTTATTAATTATTATTAGTATAAACTATCCTATAACTATTCCCATGAAACTTATCATTGTTGATGAAATTTAGGAACCCATGACACCCTAAGAAGGTGTATGGTAGGATTAGAATAGATTTGGTGTTGATTTGAAGTGGTTGGAACAAGTATTACACTAGAAAAATCATTTTCGACAACACAAGATTGAGGTCTGATCGTTTTTACAAAATCTGGAAATTTTGACAGGTCATGGATTATTTTGGGCTAGTTATTCAGAAAATAAACTTTAAAACGAAACCGTGGTCTCTTGAACGGGTTAAAACGGATTTATAACGAAGAAGTTACGCTATTTTCAAGTTTAACGACGAAAACTTATTTTTCTGAAAAATACAAGCTGTTAAGGTATATTTAAGGGGCAAAAATGAGTTTTAAACATTATCTAAATGAGTCGATTTGTCAAAAATATATTAGTATACTTTAACACGAAACTAAGGACATATAAAACGTAGAAAACGGACTTATAACGACTAAGTTACACGCGTTTTAAATAGGGTTATCGTAACTATTTTACACAAGTAATAACACTTATATATATTTTCTACTAGGCCAAAATGGTCATCGCTAGTGACCATGTTTGGAGTCATTTTTCATATCGATAGAATATTTTTGGGAAAACGATGTCTACAAGTAAAAGTGAGTTCGCCTATTCTATTTTCCAAAATAATCAACCGTTCGTCAAACGGAGTTGTAACTAATAATATACGGTCACTCAAACTTTGCCGAAAACTAACCTTAAACAATATTTTTAGTCCGACTACCCTACTTCATCTATATTTTTCTCCATGATCGAGACTTCTATGAACAAAAGTTAAAAGCTAAGACTTTTAGATAATGTTACAAGCTTTCCAAAACCATTGAGTTTGTTTTCTAACGCTCGATATTCACTATTTTACGACTAGCTTTTCGAGGCCATTTAACCATTTTTTTACGAATTATCAAAGTACTTTATTTTGCGACGAAAAACTATATTTCTTGATTTATCACTTGACGACTATTATAGGATGTTATTTCAACGTAAATACTTGTAAAGTAATTTATAAATTGTCAAGACATTATAAGATTATTTTTCAACGATAAACTTTATTTTCAAAATACACAAGTGGTATGGATATCATATGAGATTGCATGCATAACATTACATCATGACTTATATTAGATCATATCATTCATAATAGGTCGCGGTTAGAGATTGTAGCCTCATATCAGTGTATCCACTTTTGCCATCATATCATTGTATCAAGTGAGTTTTCATAGCCCCGGTTTACAAGTTTATACTTTATTTCAAACCTACGGGGGAGAATACATTGCGCATCATTTTTATTACGATACCAAGTATATCAAATTCATTACATTGCTTAAGTTACCTCATTGCCAATTGAATGTCCCCATTTCATAATCATGAACCGTTAATTCCAGAAGAAGCGAGGGTGAGTGAATAGATCTATTGAGGGTGACTCCTCCATCCGGGTTGGTGGATTCCAACTGGTTAAACGGATGCATTTCATTTAATATCATATTTGAGTTGTTTGGCAAAACACTCTGTTGGGGCGAACATCATGATCAGTCTAGCTTCGGTGTCATGTGCTTATAGCAATTGTATCATTTTTATGTGACATATTTGTCATACATGGCCTATACTTGTAGTAGTCGTATAAAACATTTTCATAAACTCTATGAACTCACTCAACTTTTGTGTTGACACTTTTAGAAATGTATTTTCAGGTATCTAAGGCATATACTTCATGGCATGCATGTGGACTTATCATAGAGTCGCGGTGACGACGCGTCTCACATGGGTTTTATGCACTTTAAAAAATCGTATGGATTGTAACAAACTCATTTCCGCACATGTTGATTGTCATTTGGGTCCTATGTTTTGTAAACTCTGAATATTTTACTTAATCAAACGATGTATTTTCAAAACGACACTTTAGGTCGTTCAATATAACTGTAACTGTGATACTATGGCAGTCACCCCCCAGGAATTCCATTCCGTTGCAAAACAGGTATTTTGGGGGTGTGACAAACCGTTACTATAATAGACGACGTTGGGAAAGAGTTCACGATGAGCATACAACGTCTACAACCTTTTGATGAAGACTGGTTGAAAGAAAAAAAGAACGGAGGTGAAGTCACGTAGGAGCACGACTTCGAGTCTAGCTACAAGACTCATAAATAAAAAAAGCGCTTCGTGGGAGGCAACCCTTGCTTAATTGTTTGCTTGTTTGCGTGTCATATATCTTTTCATTGATTGTTTATTCTCATGTTTGAATTTGTGAAAATGTTTTATTTTGTCTTTAACCTCGTCTTAATTACATATAAAGGTGTTTTACAAAAAGGATAAGTTTAGGGAAGATTACACACGTTTTTAAAAGAACGTGAACATGAGAATTACAATTCTTGAAAAAGATATATATATGTGTTTGTTAGAGTCAAATGCTTGTATCGAGTCATAATGGATGTTTTGCACGAACTTTTCCAGATTTTAAAGGTGTAATTTTTCCAGAAAAACGCTTGAAGACCGGTTTGGGATAATCGGCGTCGAGGAGCGAAACTTGGCTTATCTAACTTTCTCTCGTTTTCTGTGCTACTTATAAATTTTTGAAATTTCTCAGGTCTTAATTTTCCAGAAAACCTTCAAACATCCATTCCACAAGCATTATATTCTAGTTTAGTAGAGTCATATATAATTTTACCGCGAGGTTTCGTCTATTTTCTTAAAGTGTACAGGTTTTATTTATCAAGAAAAAGAAATATAAGATTGGATGGAGCTTTTTACGCATACATTCTTCTTGGAAAGAATTTAACCACTACTTCACACGGATCCTACCGAGCTAATCAGGGGAGTACTAGTTTCTTTCTCTTTTATTTACCTTCCGTTATCATAACTTTGATACTTTCGGGGAATATTGGGGACAATGTTCAGTTTAAGTGTAGGGAGTGAGAATAAAACGGGAACTTTGAAACTATGCTTATCCTTGATTATTTGTCTTGTCCTACTTCATTTGTGTAATAAGCTATGAGAAATATCGGTTAGGTTTATTTTAGCACAAAATTTAAAAATTTTCATGACATGTACGAGTGGGTGTTTAGTCTTAATAAAGCGTCTCATGGATAGGAAGTTATATGACTAGCACAAAAACCCTTTACCACTCAAATTCCACCCCAAAAATGTGAGGTTCGCCCCTAAATTTATAGGAATTAAAGTATTCATCTTTAATGCTTCGAGAGTGTACCGGTAGTATAATAGATTCTAGAACTTGTTTTGTGATACATCCTGAGATCGCTAGTGAGACTACACTTGTGTAGTTAGGAATAACTAAATGATAAGAGGCATTAGGATAACCCTTGTTTGATACCCGTATTATAATTACTTCTTCCACATCGGTTGAGTAATCCCCCACACCCTTGCGTTGTACTCATCTTTAGTACACGATACCCCTAGTTAACCCCTCAGAGCCTATCCTTTTCGCGGTTCTCGTGATGTTTCGGTTTTCCGAAATGTCAATGAAGAGCATTGTTTACAATCCACCCCCAAATGTACACCCAAATCGCCTTAGCCTACCTTGTATGCACTCATTTTTAGTGCATTATTGTTATCATACTAAACCCTTAGTTCAATTATCTAGTTACTTGCATGGTTGCTAAGTCGAGTCATATCTTTTGTACACAGTTTTGGGATGATTGGGACTCATGGAAAAAGTTAAATTTTATGGAGTGACGGGAAACAACGTTAAATTCAAATTCCCTTTGTTTGCGTAATAATGTACTCCAAGTTTTTTGATCTTTTCAATTCGGGTCAAATTAGTGTTAGAGTAATAAAAACTCAAGTGTAGGGATGTGCCTATAAATCCCTTATATTTTGATGTTATCGTAGAGGATGGTAGAGTAAAAGTGTATGCAAATAAAAAAAAATCGAAAAAAAAATAGTGTTAAAAAAAATAAAAATTGAAAAAATGAAAAAACATACGGGCTACCATCCTACATCTATCTTTATATTTATGTTTGTTTGTTTCAAGTTATCTAGAGTTAGAGAGTTGAGTCTTGGCTTAGCAACACCATTCTTCGCATGCTTGTAACATAAATATTTTTGACTTGCCACCACTAAATCGCCTATCGAACCAAACCCTTTGTTTCCCTACCGTAAGCCTAATGTTACAACCCTTTAAAAGACCCCTCAGATAGTTGTTCCTAGGTGCTTACGCCAAAGTGATGGAGGTTTGATCTAGTCTCAAGCCTATGGTAATCTATGTACTATGACCGGTTAATGAGTGTTTATCTTCCATTTGCATTTGATATATTTCATATACACCCGAGAGATGAGAGTATCCAAACACCACTTGTGAGGTGCTAGTATGTAATTTCCGTGCTTGTTATGTCTATTGCGGGGCTTATACTTGTTATGAATGATGTTAAACCATTGCTTTATGCCCCCTAACTTATAAATTGATTGGCCAAGAGCACATTTGCTTGAGGACAAGCAAACACCAAGTGTAGGGATATTTGATAAGTACTTAAAACGTACACTTTTAAGGGGTCATTTAAGCCCTTAATCGACCACTTTTATATCCGTTACTACTTAATTTCGTTTTTCTTTTTCACTTTTTAGGTCTGTTGGAAGCAAAATTATGGAATGATTTTGGACGAAAATGAGGGAATATGTGAAGAAAATGGCTAAGTCAAGATCAAGACACTCAAGCTGCTGAATTTACACCTGACGGCGTCCTAATCAGAGGGCGACGTCGTCCCTATTTTGTGACGACTCATGAGCGAAATTGCTATTTTACACCTGACGGCGTCATACTTTGAAGAGTAAGGGCGTCACGAAGACTTTTCTTCTCAGACGGCCTAGATCCAGACTCAGACGACGTCAGTACTGAAGACTGACGGCGTTACAACCACAACTTGAAGCCGTCCCAGTGAAGACTTGGCCAAGACGAAACCCTAATGGCGGCGATCAGACGGCGTCCCACCTATAAGGTGATGTCGTCGCAGTTGTAAAATTATATATAGAAATCGAATTTTCAGACTTTTAAAGAGGTAGACTTGTGGAGTAAAAATCTAAAACGATTATAGTCCGGTTTGGACAGTATTTTAGGGTTCTAATACCCTATTTTACATCGAGATAAGTTATTTATGTTGGGGTGTAGATCCCAGAACAGGGTTAGATAACTTAATAGCAAGCAACAATACCACTAGGTGGTTACCGGATATCACTTGGAATCGTGTGATCACTTTCCAAAGTAAACTATTCGACCCTAATGCCTGGGTTACACGAATATCTACTTGGGATAAGACCAAATGCAGTTATTGAATTAGGCACAATTCAATAACCCTTGCGCTTATAAGTGTTAATCGTTTTCTGTATCTGTTTCATGCATAATCAGATATCCTATTTATAGGAGGTTACTCTTAGCTAGTCAATTGGAATTATGAGTATTAATCGGCCCATTAATAGCCTCATAATTATCCCTATTATAGCCGTTAGTGGTTACATGACCAATTAAACGTGGTCATTAAGCAGTTGTAATAGCGCCATTTAGCGATACTTTCAAACTAGCGATACTTTCATACTAGCGGTACTTTCATAGTGCTATCGGTGGATACACCGCTTGATGGAATCCACAAGCTTCGTGGAAAGCACAAGCGGTGGAAACTTGCTTATCGATGGAAACCACAAGCGATTACTTTCCACAAGCGACTTTCTACTAGCACTACCAATACAAACCACTACAAGAGTCAAGGTGTTCATGGACCTTATGGGTGTACACTTCGTACCTCCTAACCCATTACAAGGTGTGAACTAATCCCACAAGTGCACTAAATTTTCCAACAATCCTCCCCAAATTTAGTTCACTTCCTTTGCATGAAAAATAAACATTAAGCAAAACATGTGCATAAATGAAAATGTCCTGAGGATTGAATTTTCATCTTAGTAAATTACACGTTTCAAATATTCTAGAATCGTGGTGTTCTAAGAATTGAACCCTTCAACCCATTTGAATACATGAAGATAAAATACACACAAGTTTTCAAACACTTAAAAGCTCCCGACACTATACAAGCCATGTGTCCATATCCAAATTCATAAATGTTGTAAAAGCTAAAAGTCCAAAGCTTCCTGAAGCGGCAAAATTCAACATTTACATAGGTGGTTCCTCTTTATTCATGCTCCTACCAAGCACTTTTTCAAAGAAAATTAACCATTAAGAAGTAAAGACTTCATCCTCCTTTCAGCAGGTTCGAAGCACAACCTTGGGATGTAAATAAAACATGTGCTCCATCCATGAATGTTCAACTTTCCACATTGAACTCAGCTCCCAAGTTTCCTTAGGAGGAGTTGGGTGTCCTAGCATTCAGTGACTAAGTTGGACTTAAACCCATCCCTTTAGCGGACTTTATAACCAAGTCTCTAGCCAAACCCTTCGTCAAGTGATCAACTAAGTTCTGTTGAGATCTAACAAACTCTATAGATACCACCCCATTCATGATAAGCTCACGAATCATGCTATGTCCGACACCTAAGTGTCTAGACTTACCATTATACATCTGGCTATAAGCCTTAGCCAATGTAGATGCACTATCACAACGGATAGAAATAGGTGCTATAGGTTTAGGCCACAATGGAATCTCAAGAAGAAAGTTTCTCAACCATTCACTTCTTTACCAGAATGCTAAAGCCACAAATTCAGATTCCATTGTTGAACTGATCACATTCACTTCTTTACGCAAGTTTGTTTCTTGGATGCCCAAGAAATTGCACCTCCACCAAGTAGGAATACCCGACCCGGTAGACGAATTGTCTTCAGTGTTATCGATCCAACTTGCATCGGTGTATCCTTCCAACACGATGGGTAACCGATATATGAGAGACTATAATCCATAGTTCTCTTCAAATACTTCAACCCTTTGAAGCGCTTGCGGTGATGAGCACTAGGATTACTAGTATACCTGCTCAATTTTCCCACTGCAAAACCAATATCGGGCCTTGTACAAGTCATGGCATACATCAGTGACCAATTACCCTAGAATACTCAAGTTGAGATACGACCTTGCCATGATTAGGCATCGACTTCTCACAAGTATCCATAGGTGTACTCACCGGAGTACAATCAAAGTAATTGAATTTCCTTAACACCTTCTCAATATAATGAGACCGAGAGATAGAAATTCTATTACTTTCATGTTTAATCCTTATACCAAGGATAACATCAGCCTCCCCATGTCTTTCATGGAGAACCTTGATGACAAAAATTCCTTTGTCGTCAACTGATTTTGGTCAGTGCCAAAGATCAACATGTCATCAACATATAGACAAATGATGACTCCTTTACCAGAATCATCAAATTTGCTATATACACATTTGTCAACCTGGTTAAGAACATAACCACTAGACAAAACCACTTCATCAAATTTTTGATGCCATTGCTTAGGTGCCTGCTTAAGTCCATAAAGAGACTTAGTCAGTTTACACACCTTGTTTTCATTGCCGTGCAAGATGAAGCCCGAGGTTGGTTCATATAAACCTCCTTTTCCAATTCACCATTCAAGAAAGTGTCTTCACATCCATCGATGAATAATTAGATTGTGAATAGATGCCATAGCAATCGCAGCGATCTTATGGTATCGATCACGAGCCACAGGGGCATAAGTATCAAAATAGTCTATCCCTGACTTTTGTTTAAAGCCCTGAATAACTAGTCTAGCCTTGTACTTTTCAATAGTTCCATCTACCTTCATTTTCTTCTTGAAAATCCATTTGCATCCCAAAGGTTTGCAACGGTGTAGATCAACCAACACCAAGTGTTGTTCCCCATGATGGATTCCATATCATCATTGATTGCTTCTTTCCGAAAGCAATATCCTCGGGACTTCATTGCTTCTTCAAATGTCTTGGGATCATCCTCAACAATGAAGCAATAGGAGTATTGGTCCGAGACCTCATCCCTTGTTCCTTCAACTAAGTATAGTTGAAACTTCAGTCCAAATGACTTTGGATTCGACCCTTTTGCTCTTCCCGAGCACGGGTTCAGTTGTTGAACCACAACCTCATCAGGGACCACTGATGGTTCATCATCGGGACCTCGATATACCAGTGTCATGAGTTCCATTAGGAATCCTCTGACTTGGTCTAGGGACTGATGAGAATCTATTCTCATCAAAAGTTTCATCCCTTGATTCAATTATTGAGTTAAATGAAACATATTCATTAGGTTCAATAACATAGAACCTATAAGCCTTGGAATGCTCAACATATCCAACAAAGATGCAATCAATGCCTCTTTCACCCAAAGTCTTTAGCTTTGGATCGGGAGTCTTACAACGACCCTACAACCCCGGACCCGAGATAGTTCGGGTTGGGTTTCCTTTTAGTCCAGAGTTCATAAGGGGTAACCTTGTTCCTTTTGTTGGGAACCCTATTCAATAAATAGCAAGCTGTTAACATAGCTTCACCCCGAACCCTTGACTCGATCTTGAAAAGGACAACATGGAATTAACCATCTCCTTCAAGACCCTTTTCCTTTCGAAATACCATTTTGCCTTTGAGGAGTATAAGGGCGATCGTTTCATGGATTATACCAACGGATGAAAATATAGAGTATCCATGTACTCACCTCCCTATCAGTCCTTAATCTTTTGATCAAAGACCCAAGTTGTAATTCAACTTCAGTTTTAAACACTTTGAATTTATCTAATGCTTCATCCTTGGAATGTAATAGATACACATAACAAAACCTAGAAGCATCATCAATAAATGTCACAAAGTACTTCTTGTTCCCCAATGAGGGAGTGGCATGCAAATCACACAGATCACTGTGTATAAGCTCCAAGAGAGTAGTCTCACGACTAATACCACGAAAAGGTTTCTTGGTAATCTTGGTCAACATGCAAGTTTTACACTTTTCAGTGTCCATGTCAAAGGCTGGGATCAACCCTTCCTTAGACATATCTCATAACCTTTTATAATGAACATGGCCAAGTCTAGCATGCCACGGGGTAGAGACAGTCGATCGTGGTGGTCACACAGTGAATTTACACTATCGGTGGAAATAAATGCATTATCGTGGAAATATTAAGCCGAACATTTGATTACATAAATAACCAAAACCAATAAAAACACCATGCTTAGAAAGCACAAATTTATCAGACTCAATAACTTGTTTATAACCATGATTATTCAAAATACTACTTGAAACCAAGTTCTTCCTAATATCGGGAACATGAATAACATCAAACAAAGTTACAATCTTTCCTGAACTAAACCTAAGATCTACACAACCACGACCATGCACCAAGGCTGTTGACTCATTTCCATGTGAAGAATAGAACCATCATTCAGTGACTCATAAGTCTTGAACCAGCTTCTATCTTTACACACATGAACTGTTGCACCAGAGTCAACCCACCACGCAACATCATCATCCCGCACATAAAAAGATTCAGATACATATGTAACATAATAAATCTGAAAAGACTTATTAAACATATTCTGACCTTTCGGTGAGTTGGTTGAACCACCACTCCCCGAACCATTAGTGCCTGATCCATTGGCTTTACCACCAACTTTAACACCCTTGCAGTCCCTTTTGATGTGACCAGTTTTGCCACATTTCCAACAAGTAGGTGTTGCCTTCTTGTTAGGATCCGCCCTTGTGTTGTCATGATATTTGCGTTTGCCTTTGTTGTCATTGTACCCGGTGGAGTTATTATGCTCCACCATATTGACAACAGATGCACCAGTAGCATTGCTACTCTTTGGCTTGTCATTATCCTGCATCTTGAGAGATTCCTCAATGCGCAGATGACTGCCCAACTCAACCCGAGTTAACTCCTCTTTCTTATGTTTCAAGGTATGCTTGAAATCTTTCCAAGAAGGAAGGAGTTTGTCAATGACACATGAGACTTTAATGGCCTCATCCATGTTCATATTGTGTTGTGTAAACCTTCCAAGTATTCCAAGAAGTTCATTGTATTGTTCCATAACCGGTCTTGAATCAGTCATTTTGTAATTTGTGAAATTACTAACAAGGAACTTCTTACTTGATGCATCCTCAGCCATATATTTGGCATCCAAGGAATCCCACGTTCTTTGGAAGATTCAAAGTTCGATAAATATCAAACGAGAATCGGACATACCATTGAGAATAAGACCTCTGCATATGTAGTCATCATTCTCCCATTTGCTCCTCCTCCGATCCGGTCCATAGTAGCATCATCACCATCATCAGGAATAGGTGTGGTTAGCACATACACCACACTCATGCTTGGCGAAGAAGTGCATCTTCTTCGCCACCTCCTAAAGTCCACCCCTTCAAACTTATCAAGCTTGGCAAAGTTTGAAGTCATGTGTTTCATTGCAGCAGCAGCCATTGATTATCACAAATAGTTTACTTTGATTGTTGGGGTGTAGATCCCAGAACAGGGTTAGATAATCACTAGCAAGCAACAATACCACTAGGTGGTTACCGGATATCACTTGGAATCGTATGATCACTTTCCAAAGTAAACTATTCGACCCTAATGCCTGGGTTACACGGATATCTACTTGGGATAAGACCAAATGCAGTTATAGAATTAGGCACAATTCAATAACCCTTGCGCTTATAAGTGTTAATCGTTTTCTGTATCTGTTTCATGCATAATCAGATCTCCTATTTATAGGAGGTTACTCTTAGCTTGTCAATTGGAATTATGAGTATTAATCGGCCCATTAATAGCCTCATAATTATCCCTATTATAGCCGTTAGTGGTTACATGACCAATTAAACGTGGTCATTAAGCGTTGTTAAGCGCCATTTAGCTACTTTCAAACTAGCAAGACTTTCATACTAGCGGTATTTTCATACTAGCGATACTTTCATAGTGCTATCAGTGGATACACTGCGCTTGATGGAATCCACAAGCTTGATGGAAAGCACAAGCTTCGATTGGAAACAACCGCTTATCGATGGAAACCACAAGCGTTACTTTCCACAAGCGATACTTTGACTACTTTCTACTAGCACTACCAATACAAACCACTACAAGAGTCAGGGTGTTCATGGACCTTATGGGTGTACACTCCGTACCTCCTAACCCATTACAAGGTGTGAACTAATCCCACAAGTGCACTAAATTTTCCAACAATTTATTCCCTTAATTTCATTATGTCTTCGATTGAATGTGTGTATGCTTGCATGTTTAACATCTCCGGCTAATTTACTTGTGTGTTTGCTTAGATCTATGAAACCTAGTTATTAAATATTGGTTGGTTGTCTCTTATCTTAATTGTAATTGGCTTAGGAGTGCTTAAAGCCATCGTTGTGTTTTTAATGCTTGATTAATCTTTGTTGAACATTAGTTTATAATTACTAGTGGAATTGTAGGCTAAACATCCAAAGATAACCTTGTGTTAAGTTTATGAATCCTAGAGATTTCGTAGTCATTAACCTTAGGTAGCTTCAAAGAGTTAGGGATAAAAGAACACCCTACGACCTTAGAAAACACAACGCGTTAAGAATAAGGACGTGACAATTCAACTACCAATAAAAGATAACTAGAGAGTAATAGTATCTAGGTAGACACATCTTTAATCATCACACGAGCACACTTCAAAAAGACATAGACTACCCTTAGTTTAGATAATTAGATAGTAGAGTAATTGGTAGAAGTACCACCCCCAAATCCAAACCCCGAGATCGTACTTTAGTTTTCTAAAAAATATAAAAAGATAAAAAATAATCTTCCTCAACCTCATCCTTAGCATAGTAATTTCTCACTAGCATTCCTATTCCCCTAGAGAACGATATCAATCCCCGAGTCTTACCCTAATACTATACTACAACGATTAGGTTCACTGCCGAGGTGGTTGAAAAACTTGCTCGAAGAAAAGGAAGTTTCCTTTGACCCCGAACGCGCGTTGTACGCTTATCAATTTTATACGTCGTAGATAATAGTAGTAATCATTATGGCATTATTTAATGTTGTACAAGTTGATCAATGTCACAGCCTTTACTATAGATCACTGTCTAATAAAAGTTTATAAAGTTAAAGGACTTCGGGTGTAATTTTGATAAAATACAAGTACAAATGGTGTAATTTACTTGGGATAAATTTGTTACGTTTGATTCTATGTTTCATTGTTTCGGAAGCATTTCAATCATCTTTTCCAAGTAAATTTCGGTTCTCTATGTTTTTACTTTTAGTCTTTTGGCAAGACTAAAAGTAAAAACATAGAGAACCAAAGTTTACTTGGAGAAGATGATTGAAATGTTTCCGAAACAATGGAACACATTATCAAATACAACACATCTATCTCAAGTAAATTACACCATATGTGCTTGCATTTTTATCAAAATTATACTATATACTAAAGATGAGGAATGCACTCCTCTTCAAAAGTAGTCTCGTTCAAATATATATATATATATATATATATATATATATATATATATATATATATATATATTTATATATATATATATAACCAATGTGGTACACCATGTTGTTCATTCCCTATTGTTTGGGTTTTTATAATGGGCCAAATGTCTCTAATCCATTGGGTATGAAAATAATACAATCTCAAAGACTGTACAACCCCGTTCTGTAAGACAATTGTTGCATCCACTGTAGCAACCGTAACTCAACTGTTGCGTCCACTGTAGCTCCGTTATATTGTTGTGCAGCATATGCCTGATCGTACAAAATTCCTCTCTTCACTTCCTAGAAAAATCTAGAGAACCCATTAAACTCAAAACACACACCAGACTATTCTTCTCCACAAAACCCATTAATTGTACTTCATTTCCCATGATTTACATATCCACAAATCAAAACCAAAACCGGAAGAACAAAAACAGAATCAAACAAACAATGGGAGAATCACAAAAAAAAAAAAAAAAAAAAACTACAAATTCAAGATCTAGATCTACATGAGTTTTGTAATCCCATGTATGAAGTTATACCCAAATTAATTTTGTAACTTTACTAACACCAATACCCAAAAATTGTTTCTTCTAATTTTTTTGTTCGATTATTGAACCACCTATTTCTTAACAAAAAGTTTAATCTTTTTTGTTGATTGGTTATGTTTGAGGATTTTTGTAGCCACTTGAAGCTGTCACCCATGTGTTTGTTGAAATGTCAAGCACTTCAGAAAATCAGCCCGATTTCAGGTTACAGTTTTGGTGTATTTTAATTTGTCCATGGACCAGTTTTTGCTGAGTATTTCGGGAACCAAATCCACCGATTTGATTTAGTATTTAGAATTAGAAGTGCATCAATGTTTGGAACGATTTCAAGAGCGGAAACATATAGTTTTTTTCCCGGTAACCATGGTTAATAGTTGTAAGGATTAGGGTGTTAAAAATTAGGAATAAATAAATTTTGTGGTTAAAGGTTTGCTACAAAAAATTTTTTTGCTGAAAAGTGTAGTTGGAATTGGGGATTAATCATGAAGATTGTATTTTGTTGCAGTAACATGGGTTTCAACTGAGATGGATAGGGGGAGCAGGAGATATCCATATAAATGGAACCGAGTATCAGCTAAATAATATTCATTGGCACACACCTACTGAACACACCATCAAAGGACAAATGTGCATTTGTATTTGCAATTATCTGTCTATACATAGACCATAAAAAGGAAAATAAATGCAAGGAGAAGAAGAGTACTTAACAACATATACTTTTCGAATATGGTCAAAGAGTCCCTATTAGAACTTAATAGCTACTAAAACAATTTGAAATTTGTTATACAAATATGCTACATTCAAAAAAAGTTACAAAATACGCTATAAATTTTTCTCGTCAAATGGTTATGAGGGTGTATTTAATGAAATGATTTTAATTGGTGGTATATGTAGGATGACTAAATTGGTGGATGATGAGTTATGGAATCAAGATGCCATAAAAGAGGTACTTTTTGTAATTGTTATGGTTTAATTTGCGAGAGGTTTGTAAATTTCTTTCATGGAAATTAAGGTGCTTGATGAAACACATGCCTTTTTGGAGTAACCACGTGCAATAATCGGAATGTGGTGTTACGTGCATTTGTGAGAAAAAGTGGTTAAATGCAGTTTATAAGAAACAAAATGAGAAAATCAGATTGTGAAGTGATCCCATTGCTTAAACAATACATAGTCAACATGGTCAATTAGTTAAATGTGATACTTACATTTTTCTTTTACTTGGACATGGAGTTAAGCATATTTTTATGTGGTTTTTGTTGTTTGTTAGGGGTGTTTTGATTAGCTTATTTTTCCCACTTATGAGCTTATCTAATGTGGCGGTAGAGGTGTCGTGGTACAAACTCAGAAAACACTCTTTGAGGTAATGTCTCAGGTATTTACATTCTACACATACTAGAGTTCCCAAGTGATTCAATTTTGACGGCTTAGGAACTCTTATTGGTTTCACAGATTGATGAATTGTGGCACATTTAACTCTTATTGGTTTCTATTTTCATTTTTTCTTCAAATACGCCGGTAAGCTTATAAGAGTGTTCAAAATATTTTATTGATCATCTGTAAAGATCATAAGCGTTTTGCATTTGTTTAAGGTATAATGTTAATCAGTATTATCTACTTATCCTAAAGAACGGTTTGTGCCATGCATATACGATGTTGAAAAAGGTCTCCTTGACAGTTGCCCAATCTGCACAGGCTTTGCATCTGCAACTTTCTTAGGTTACACTCTGACTTTTATTTTTATGCTTTGAATTTTCATCATCTACAGCTCAATGAATTAGGTATGACAGATAGAGTTTCTTTATCTCAATTAATCAAATTGACATGCAATTAACCCTTTGCCTCATTCTTTTTCCAATTCATTTCGCCTTGACAGAAGAAAATGAGGTGTTGGAGTTGGAACAAGTTCAAACACAATGTATGCCAGGATTTCTAGGTCCTGGAGCTTATCGTCCTTCCTTTTACTACTCTACGTGTTCTGGTATCATTCCACCAGCACATGCACAACTACGAATGATGTATCCACATATGTGCATGGGACCAGGATGGAAGGGTAATGGATTTGCAACTCCAACAAGACACCTTTTCAATCATCCCACATTACCTTTTGTAAGTGTATCTATTCTGTGGGAGTTCAATGATTCAATTGGAATGAATACCTGAGTAAAACCTAATGCAATAGTTTATTAGTGTGGTGAGTGAGGGTTACCTTGATATTTTAAATTTGCTTTTGGAGGTAAGATAAAATGTAAATAGATTCCCAACTCTACAAGACAATACCGAACAAATAGAGGAAGGATGAACGACCATATGCAACAACCATGTGTGTGGCACTTTCAGCAACCTGCTGAATCTTCAGTTGGATCGTCAAGCAGCCAGCCAACAGGTTATAATGCAACTGCAACTCTATTTAATTTTGTATCTCATGTCACCAGTTGAATAATAAATTTTTTAATTTACTCTTTTTTTGCCTAAACGAATTTTGAATCATCTTTTTCACAACCGGTTTTGGACCATATAATGCCACATAGTTGAGGGAAAAATGTCAGGTAGTTGATGCTTTAAACAAAAACATAGATGTTTTCAAGTTAGAGAAAGATGGAGTTAAGGCTCAGCTTGACACACATCATGCTGAGAAGTGTCATCAAGAAAATGTAATCCGAGTACTAGAGACCCGTTTGGATTCACTACAAGCTGAGCACGTAGGGGTACTTGCATTTGAAGCTGTGTGAGTGTTCTAAGGATTTTGCAACTGTTTAGTAGTGTTAACATTTGATAATCAGTTTGTTTGGTGCTTAATGTTTGCAACTGATGTTGGTTAGGATTTTGTTTTAAACATTTTTATGGTCCTTTTATGCATGATTAGTTTGATTATTCGCTTTATCAGTCCTCTCTTTGCTTTGCAATTTCAATATTTTCGGGTACGACTCTCACTCTTATGAGTCAGAGTAATGTAATGTTTTGCTGCATATTCTTAGATGCATGCCATTCTTTATGCTTTTGAAACGGTGGTATTTAACACCTTTGTCTGATTCCACCTTTCCAAACACCCTTTTAGTTATTGTATTACTAACCCCTCAATGGTCCAAATTCAGATTTTTTTCACCAAAGTTCTTTGGATTTACAAAGCTCCTTAGCACACAACAATGGGGTGTAATCATGCATGTGGACAGGTTTTTGAGTGGCGCATCAGGTTATCTATTGGTCTTCTATAGACATACATCAACACAACACTCCCGCAGCAATGCACGGGCCCACCCACTCGTTACACCCATAGTAAAGGGTTTGACATTGATCCGCTTGTACAACATTAAGTAGTGCCATAATAATTACTACTATTATCTATGGCGCATAAAATCCATATATATTAGCAACATTTTTTGGTTCATTAGTGATGGCTGATCCCAAAAGACAAGTTCGTTACTCTCAACCTGAATGATAAGTGAAAGCATCTTAGAATAAGACAAAGGTTTTTATTATCTATACGTTGCGGCGAGTTTTGGAAACATGCAATTTTAAACATCTTAAGTATAATTAAACATTTGAGAAATGAAAATATTAAAGGATTATAATTTTGGACGTTCGAAATTATATTTAATTTAAAGATAGAGTACAATTTCGGACACTATTTATTACTTTTATTCATTTCATATGGCAATACAATATAATTTATTCTTTATTGCTTTTATATACCTTTCATCAACTCCTAAACAACTGCCTCACTTCATATAAAGATAATTCGCACAACATAATATATCTGTACTTTTTTTTGTCAACTCAAACAAAATGAGTTTGATTAACTTGCTTTCCAAGTTTATTTCCTCCATGATGTAGAACTAACTCATTGACAAAGTCGGTATATGTCACACGGTCGCTAATCTCATATGATTTTCAAGCGCCTTAAGTTTTGTGAAACTGTGGCAAGTGCAAGTATGGCATGGTTTGTTTTATGTTGCGTATGGATGTAAAGAGAATACATATTTGGATTAGGTTCACTCTAGACGTCTTCTTATAATTTCAAAGAAGGAGCTCAACTTATATTTAAGAATAAAAAATTAGGTTTGATAACAACCTTCAGCTGTAGCTGGAGGGCAAAACATCAATGGCTGCTAGTTATAAATAATGTAGTACGTACGTGTGATTGTAGGGCTTATAGCCCGTACTTATCTGTGGTGTGATCTCGAGTTCCAAGTAATTAATGAAGTTATTATGATGTTATCAAAATATATATATTCATGTCGTCTAAGTTCTAGTAACTTTATTTTTTCTTTTATGTTAGAAGGATTTATTATAGGGACTAGCAGGGTACCCGCGCGTTGCGGCGGCGGGTACCCTGAAATAAATTTTTCCGGTGAATCATGTATTTTAGTTTATTATATTCTTTTTGACAATAAATTTACGGATATCAAGAATTTTGTTTAGCCCGTGCCCGTGCCTATTTGGCTCATGCCCGTTCGGGCTCGAGCCCGTTTGGCCCGCACCAGTTCGGGCTTAAGCCCATTTTGCCCGTTGGCCGTTCGACCTTGAATATCTGTATAATGTGCTTTATTATTTGTATTAGTGACATTTAATGTAGGGTTCCTTGGCGTTGCGTGGCGGATACTGAAATAAATTTTCGGTCAATCATGTATTTTAGTTTATTATGTTCTTTTGATAATAAATTTCACGGTTCAAGAATTTCTTTTAGCTTGTGCGTTAGGGCTCGACCCATTTGGCCGATGCCCACTTTCGGGCTCGATCCGTTGGCGTACCACGTTTGGATCATGCGTTGAGGTCGCCCATTTGGACCGTTGCCCGATTGGTCTTGAATATTTGTATAATGTTCTTTATTATTTGTATTAGTGACATTTTAATGCATGAATTATGTTTAAGTTGGTTGTACAATATGCTTGATAATTTGTATTTATTGTGTAAGGGGTGTTTTAATAACTGCATTAATTGTATTTATTGACTAGTTAATTAATTAACTACATTAAATATTTTGACCACATTAATAGTGCTTTGTATTTTGTACATTAAGCTTTAAGATTTGTAAGTTTTAAAATTATGATTGATGAGAAAGATCATTAATAGTGCATTATGTATTGTACAATAGGCTTTGTATTTTGTAAGTCTTAATTTTAAGACCATGAAGAGAGAGATTCATTCCTCTATTATAAGTAGTATAGATTAGTTCTAGTAAAATAATCTTTGCTTTTAAGGAGAAACCATAAATGTAGCACACACAAAAAAACAAACCGAAACGTGTTCATCGACACAAAAACAATAACTAAATCATACTACATTTAATAAATTGTTCAAAGACAACAAGTGGTTCAACGACATAAACATAAAGTTTTCAACATCATAAACATAAATTGTCCAAAATAAGAAGTTCTTCAACATACCAAACTAAACAAGTTCAAATAACCAACCTACTCATTTCTGCGCTTTTTGGGAGCTTTTTTCTTCATCAACCTCCATAATAAGCCACAAATTTAGAGTTTAGAAATATAAACTAAAATCAAATAAAATTAGAAGCCTACATATAATCAGGGGGTTTTTGTCTCGACTTATATAGACGGCTTATATTTTTTCTTTTCTTTTTTTTTACATAAGTTCATATTTCTTATTTTGAAAATTTTAACTTATATAAGTTTATTATCTCATATATACATCGAAAAGTTTAAAATAAGCAAAAAAATAAAAATAAAAATAATAATAATAAAAAAAATTAAGAACTACTAGAAGAGTATCCATGTACAACAACAATTTTGTAGCTTCAGTTTCCAGTCACTTACATTATTGATTGAATACTTTCTGACATTATCAGTTTGTTTTCTTATAAAGATTTGATTTTTACTTTTTCACAATACTAAAGTAAGGATAGATATACCAGGGGTGTAAGCTCACTTTTTGTGTCTTATTTTAAAACTTTTACATATAAGTTTATTATGACATGATAAGGTTATATAAGCCGAAAAGATTGAAATTAAGCCACAAAAAATAAGTTTATCAAATATAAGTAGATAACCAAATAAGCCCTATATAAGTATACTAGAAAGGTACCCGTGCAATGCGGCAGCGGGTAGGTGCTCGAAAAAAGAAGAGAGAGTGTGTTTTGTATTTTTTAGGTTGACTTATATACTATTGAGGTTTGTGCTGTTACAAGTCGACACTTAATGGACTGTATAAATATTTGACTGTATTAGTGAATTGTATAAATATTTGAAAGCTGTTGATATACGAAAGGATGTTACTTTTTTTATTTATGAAAATTGCCATGGAATCTATACGTTTATTAATTTTCTGTTAAAGAAATATTTTTGGTTTTAAAAGATTTTTTTATTTAAAAAGTCGTAAATACTTTATAAAGTAATATAGAAACAGATATAAGGTTAAACAAACACCCCGGTAACAAAACACCCTCAACACAAAAACACCTTTAAACCAAAATCCCAATCACTCCTTATACCCACCTTCCTCCCCAAAACACACAATGCTTCATTAATCAAAACCCTAACCCTAATTTTCACCCCCAAATCCAATTCAATCCAATTCATGGACGGCACAAGCTACCTAACACAAAACCGTTACAGACCACCACCACCACCACCGCCACAAAACGACACCACCAAATCACTAACTCCAATCGTCGATCGATTCAAGGCCTTGTTAAAAGAACGTGTGGGGGAGGATGAAGATGATGACGTGGCATTGAGTACTGATGAGGTTGTGGAGGTTTACGAAGCTGTGTTGAGTGAATTGGTTATTAATTCGAAGCCGATTATTACGGACTTGACGATTATCGCGGGCGAGCAGCGGATACATGGCGCGGGTATTGCTGATGCTATTTGTGCCAGGATTATTGAGGTTGTTATAATTTGTTTGATTTTTTGAATAAAGTTTTATATTTTCGGTGATATCGTAGCGTAAAGTTTGGAAATTTTGGTGTTTTGGTGTTTAATTTGTTGAAAGTTTGTTAATTTGTTAGGTTTTTTCGTGACAGTTTTATTTTTTCGGTGATATTGTAGCGTAAAGTTTGGAAATTTTGGTGTTTGATTAGATGAACTGATTATCGAGCTATATCATGTGGAAGCATTCTGTTACCGGAAATTAGGAAAAAAGTGTATAAGTTCACGGGCTTAAGTTTGTTAATTTGCTGAATTTTTGTATTGTAGCGTAAAGTTTGTTAATTTGTTAGTTTTTTTGTATCGTAGCGTAAAGTTTGGAAATTTTAGGTGTTTTCCGGATTATCGGGTTGTATTAGGTGGAAACATTCTGTTACGAAAAGTATACAAGTCTACTGGCTTAAGGGTTTTAATTTAAGCTGAACTTAGAAGAAGTGAGTGAAGTGACAATTGATATGTATCGAGTGTTTAAAGTTTTATATTTTATGTGATATGTAGCGTAAAGTTTGGAAATTTGTTAGGTTTTTGTATCATAGCGTAAAGTTTGGAAAATTTTGGTGGTTTGCGGATTATCGGGTTCTATTAGGCGGAAACATTCTGTCACAACAACTATATAAGTTGTACTTAGAGTGGCGATTGCTATATATTGATAACGAGTGTTTTTATCGGCGTGAATTGGAAAGTATCTAAGTTTACTTAGAAGAAGTTGCAACTGCTGTGTTTCGAAAATAACGTTTTATCGAATAGACCATGGAAAGCAGTAGAAAACGTACAGAGTTGAGCCCGGTTTGATAATTGGAGTAATTGTTCAGTTATTAGTCGGCTAAATGCGATTAGCTGAGTTATACGTAAGAGGAATCAAAAGTAATAAGGAGCGTTTTTTTTATAGTATCATAAAGTTTGTTAATTTGTTGTTTTGTGTCTTTCGTGTCGTAAAGTTTGGAAATTTTTGGTGTTTTGGGGGGTTCATTAGCTGAACTGCTATAGGGGAATTAGTTTTATGAGTTATATTATGTGGAAGCATTCTGTTACGACAATTACGAAAAGTATCTAAGTTTACTTAGGAGAAGTGGCGATAAGTATAAAAAGCATCTAGTTTGTTAGATTAATAGAGAACTTAAAGAGTTGAGCCCTAACTGATTATTGAGGTTGGCATTGCTGATGCTATTTGTGCTAGGATTGTTGAGGTGGTTGTTTAGTTTTCTGTTCAATTTGTTGAAAGTTTGTTAGGTTTTTTGTGGCGTTTTATTTTTTCGGTGATATCGTAGCGTAAAGTTTGGAAATTTTGGTGATTTGGAGGTTAATTAGTTGAACTGTTTATCGAGTTATATCAGGTGGAAGCGTTCTGTTACCAAAATTATGAAAAAGTATAGGTTTTGATTAAAATCATACTTAGATGAAGTGGCAACTGTTGTATCTTGACAATAAGTGTAACATGGAACGCAGTAGAAAACTCAAAAGATTTGAGCTCTGACTGATATTATATGTTTTTTTCTTAAGTTTTACCTTTTGTCAGTAATAATTTATGCTAAGTTATGATAATTTGTTCGGTTGTTAGAGGTTTTGGGGGTTATTTAGTTTAACTGTTGGTTTGGGGTAATTGTTTAGTACTTTGAAGAAGTGGCAATTGTTCTAATTCAACAAGCGTTTATTTAAGAACAATTTGAAGTTTTATGTTTTTAGTAATGTTGTATTGTAAAGTTTAGAAATTTGTTTAGGTTTTAAAGGTTTTGGGGGTTAATTAGTAGAATTGCGCTGGTGGAATGATAGTTGCGTTGGTGGAATGATTGTTCAGTTATTACTTATTAGTCCTTTGAGTCTTTATTTAAGTTGTAATTAAAAGAATTGACAATTGTTGTAATTTTAACGGTAAGTGTTTTACGCGAACGATTTGGAATAGGTTTGACTGAATAATAAAGTGTAGAACTTAATAGAAAACGTGAAGAGTTGAGGCGTAACTATGTAAAAGTTCTTTGTTTTGGATGATATCTGGTTTTTTAAGGGGCATCTGTTCAATAAAGTGTGATCTTTGTATACAGTATACTTATTCTCCAATGTTTAGTCATAAGCGTTTTCTCTTAGTTTCCAGTTAAGTGCCGGTTCTGTATAGTCTGCTTATCTTGGCAAGCCCGAAAATATTCACCTATTATAACTTCAGCTATATTAAAAATATCGCGTGTTGAACTAATCGACTTGCACAATACTATATTATACTTTTCAATCAGTAGTTTGAACACGGAGGATGTAAAATTGTGAATGTATATCATCATAAGTGCTAAGTTTACATGTTTTGATGTTTTTTGTATTGCTATAACGTCATCATAACTTCTTTTAAACTTGCTGTTTATGTGATTTTTTACTCATGAAACATTTATCTGGCATTTGAAACATTAGAACACGGAGGATGTAAAATGGGCTAATACTTGCTTGGCTGTTTATGTGATTTTTTACTCATGAAACATTAGCATGGGCATCTTGTTGGCAATTTTGAAGTTTATTTGATCGTATTTTGTTTACTTTGCTATCTAGGTTCCAGTTGAACATAAACTTCCTTCTTTGTATCTTCTGGATAGTATTGTCAAGAATATTGGTAAAGACTACGTGAGGCATTTTTCTGCTCGCTTGCCTGAGGTTAGTGGAATAACTTTTATTTTGTGCTGTTGCACAGTGCAAAGGAATTAAAGTTTCAGATATATGATTATACTAATTTTCATTTTTCGCTGATTGTTCTTTAGGTATATTGTTTGGCATATAGGCAAGTCCACCCAAATATGCATCCTTCTATGCGCCATCTTTTTGGTACCTGGTCAACTGTATTCCCGTCACCTGTCCTTCGCAAGATTGAAACTGAACTACAATTTTCCCCTTCGTCAAGTTACCCATCTTCTGGTATAAAAGCTTCAGAATCTCCGAGACCTGCTCATGGTATACATGTCAATCCAAAGTACTTGGAGGTAAGGCGTCAACTTGAAAACTCAAATGCAGATAGTTTAAGCTTTTCGACGGAACACTACTCTCTTTCAATAGTAGTTGTCTTTTACATTATCCTTTGGGGATTAGCGTTGTATGTAGCTTCTAGTATGTTCTTTTGCAATTGTGAATGTGATGAAATAAATCCTATGAAAATATTGCCATCATATAGAGATTTTGACTATCAATCCGTGCTCATATTATCATATACCTATACTTCTGTTTTTTGCTTGTTTGGATTCTGCTTGGATCTTTCCATCCACACACACGACAACACATAAAGTCTATATACATGCACACACACACACACTCCGGCGGGATTGGGGTATTGTTGTTGTTGTAGTTATGGATTCATCTTGGAGCTGGATGCTTGCATTCTGAATCATTGAGTATTTGTCTGTTAGATGTGAAGGGGCTAAAAATATTCAGTTAATGACTACATTATGATTAAAATATTATTTTCTGAAAGTTATATGATTTACGTAATTAGTTGTATTAAGAATCAACTCTAGGGTACAAATTTGAAGGTTTATGGTTCACGAGGTCCTCTCCAGTTTATTAAAAAGTTGTAAAAAAAGAACTTTTTTGAATCTTAGTGAGGGTTTTGACGGGAGAGAAGTTGGTTAAAGTCATTCAAATATGAGAGTTGCTACTTTAAGGGCCTCACTATTTCATGATCCCACTTTTTCTCTTGAGATATTAACATTTAATTCCATGTGCATTGTAGTATTAAAAAGCATCTATAATCCTGGTAGTTATGGAAAAGTTTATACCTCACAGGCAAATATCACACAAAATCTCAAGTTCTTAATTAAACTCTTGTTGATTTAGTGATTACATCGCAAGTATCTTTAACAAAGTTCCATTCAGCATTGAGATCCTATCATACCCCACATGCATGGTTGATTGTGATAAAGCAATGCAAACAGATCATCTGTTACTGGTTGAATATCAAATGTGATCAGATCACTATTATCAACTATAGACTTTCTGAATGGACTGGTGTCTCATTTTGACGTGTTTTTTTAACAAATGCTTGGGCGTTGTTACTTTTTGGTTGTTTACGCTTTTTATTTATTTATTTATTTCTATCTATTTTTAGTTTGACATTTTTGGCACACCCCTATACCACCTATCTCACAAATGTCTCCAATGAGAACTCACAACCTCGTGGTTGGTGAGCACAGTCACATACTACAATCCCAAAGGCCTTAGGTTGTTGGTTGTTTGGTTTATCAAGTGTTTCGTGGATGCTGATTAATCTTTGAGTTTGAGTTTTCTTTATACATTGTTTACTGTTATGTCGTATTTGCATTTCAGTTTGATGCAGCACAATTACTGTGCTGTTATGGCTAGAACTTGTATTACATTTTGGATAAATAGCTGTGTGGCTGCACTTGTAATAACTTATATAGCATAAAAATTGTTAAACATAATAATCTTTGGCTGGCCTATTTACATACGTATCGTACTATGCATTTGAATCAAGTAATTCTGCTGAGATTTTCATGACTGTTGTTTCATCTGTCCTCGTAAAATATCTGAATGTGTTTTCTTTCATCTTGCTGGTAAAGGATTGTCACAAGTTTCGTCAATATGATATACTCTTCCTCTGTATTTTTTTTTTTTACTAATTTACGGTATTAAGGAAGGTCATCATGATGATAGGAAGCAATTCGTTCCATGCGAATGATTATTTGTCAAATGTTGGCAATCAGTAACTCTGTTACTTAACTCCCTTCTTAGTCGTAAATCCTCAACCAAAAAAACTAACTAACCATTTTTCTCACAATTTCGTCTCATTTAATTACTTTATAGTTTATACTATTTGAATAATTTTTTTTTTATCAGTATTCATGTGTTATTAATCTGCATAATCGTATATTGCAACCATTTCAGAAAATCCATGCAAGAACAGCTTCGACTTCAGAGATTCATGAACAACCAGCCAATGATGAATATGAATCTGATAGTAGGGACGTCTTGTCTTCACATATCGGATCACATAGGTTAGGCTCAACCAGTAATGTGGGTCGTACTCCCTTCGGTCTTGGTCATGCAAGGCCACCATCGCCATCAATTGATGAATATGCTATGGACGAGGGAACACCATCTCATCATGGATATAGTCACAGACCTTATGGCATGGCAGTTGATATTCAGAGACCCAGGGCCTTGATTGATGCTTATGGAGCAGATGAGAGGAATACGACAACAAGCCAAAATATACGGCATGCAAAAAACGCAACTATAAATGGGTTAAGCAGTAAAGTTGGCGGACAGACGTGGCAGACTACTGAAGAAGAAGAGTTCGAGTGGGAAGATATGAGCCCTACTTTAGCAGGTCATGGTCATGCCTTTGGAGCCAACCGATCTATGCCCAGGAAGAATGATTTTAGCAGAACCAATTGGTCTAACCAGGAGATGCTTCCTTCTGTTGTCCTTAACAATGCAGTTTCTTCGGTTAGTGTTTGGTTTTGTATATCTTTTTTGTTATTTTTCCTTGGACTTGTGAATAGATCTAAAGGTAACATATTTTATGAACGTAATCAAACTGCTCAGATGGTTTTCTTTTTCATTATCAAAACTAGGAGTTTAAGACTTAAGTGGCTCGATTTTATTTCGTTTTGGCCAGAACCTACCCTTAGTTCGTTTCAAATCTAAGGAACCAGTCTGAACTTGAAGTTCGTCAGACTGAACCGAACTTTTCAACTGCATTTTGATTTGCTTGCTCTAGACTAATCATTAATCTAATATTGTTGATTAAAGTAAATTTTTCTTGAACAAAAACATTGAAAGAGCATGCATAGCTGAGGAGTGAACTATTAATGGTTTGTTAACCTAAAATTAATACTGACTATGTGAAGCAATTTTAAAAGATACAAGACACTGCAACTTGTTGACAAAACCAGTAACCATTAATTTGCAATAATATAATCAATTGTTATGATGATTCTGCTAGAAACTTACAAAGTAAATAAGTATATGCGAAATTCAGTTTTGTTTGGTTCGAGTATACCAAAAGTACAGAGGAGTCAAAGCTATTGGCTTTGCAATTTTCAAACCTACACCAGACTGTTCTGTTATGGAAAATTGGAAACTAAACAAAACATGCTTATTTATTTTGACTTGGTTCTATTTTGTGGTTTACCAAGATTGTGCGTTAAGTTCACAATAGCCTTTAAGTCACCATATATGATTACTTATTGTCCATCTTATTTGTAAATCTACTTTTCTGTTGTCACAGGAAGAGTGAATTTGTTAAAATGCTTTACAGTGACATTACTAATAGATTATACCAAATGGGTCAATTGGGTTGAAACCTGAAAATTCCCAAAGTCTGCTTTTAATGCAATTAGCTCCTATATCATTTTTATTCAAGGATTATTACTGTCATGATGTTGTCTTTGTAATCATAACTAGAGCATTAGTTATATATAAAGAAATGGGCGAAAATTGGTTGCGAGTTCAGCACCACCCCACCCTTTCTAAAAACTCCGGTTCAACATGGTTTCGTTATCCGAAACGGCCCGGCCTGTTATCTCTAAACTATCTCATTGATAGACAATCATATATCATACATGTAGGCATGTGCATCGTTTTTATGTTAATTCTAACTTTTAGTCTTGTCTACATCAACAATAAGTTTCTAACTTGTGATCATGGTACACACACAAACATAATACTTCAATATTTTTAGTGTTAATGTTTTCATATCTGCTGTCGGATTTTTGAATCGGAATACTTAAGGTTCTTGTTAGGCTAAGAAAATAATATTTGTCTTTCTGCAGTCTGATCATGGATTAAAGCGGAAGATTACTGCATTACACAATGAGCCATCAGATAATCCAGCTCTTCATTATCCACGAGAAGTGTGGAGTCGTTCTCATGATCAGCCTTGGGCTACTCGACATAATTACAATCCTCACGTGCCAAGGCCCTCTCTCATTGATAGCTCCAATGGAGCTTGGCGACCCTCTGTTAATTTGCAAGCATCTCAGCCTGTTCCAGTTCCAATCCCACCGCACCCTTATAAGAATCATACTGGGAGTTCGTATGACATGTTAAATGCTACCAATACAGCAGCAAATGACAATGTGCCTTTTTTGCGCCAACAGTTTGATGCTAATGAAAACAGAGCACGAAACCAACTACCTCAACTGCCTAATCAGCAGGCTGGATTCGCTTCCAATCAACAGATACCAGGTCAAGGTGGTAAATTCCAACCTCAGTTACCCCTTCCCCATGATGTTCGACCAAATATGGTACCACCTCCTTTACCTTATAATTCGTCTCATCTAAATATACAACCCATGATACGCGCATATACCCCTCAAAGATTTGATGCCCCTCGAAGTTCTTCGAATCAAGTTCCTGGCATGCAATCTTCTATGCCTTTTCATGCACAAGGTGTAGGTTTCCCCCCTCTACCTCCTGGGCTACCTCCTTCTTCATTGCCCATGGCGTCCATTCCTCAACATCCGTCAAATGCTCCGCCTCCGCCAGCAGGTGGTGCACTCTCTGGTTTATTTAGTTCTCTTGTGGCCCAAGGTCTGCTCTCACTGACAAAACCGAGCCCCGAACAGGTAATTTTTTGATAAAACAATCTACTGTAGCTTCTAAGGTGCTTGATGCGCTTTTTAAAGTGATGATGTGACTGGATAATCAAAAATAGTTATCAGCTGTAATATAATGCGATGAGGAGATGGTGTTGTTCTGTAGCTATTACATAATTTGCCAAACATTCACTAACATCTTCTGTCACATAAACGCATATCTAAACACCTTCTTAATATATTTTTTTTCTACACTAGTGATCTTTCTGACTTATCTAGCTCTATGTATAGGCTAGCGTTGGACTTGAGTTTGATCCTGATGTTCTTAAGAATCGCCACGAGTCTGCAATAACTGCGTTATATGCTGATCTTCCAAGGCAATGCAAAACCTGTGGTCTTCGGTTTAAAATGCAAGAAGAACACAGCAGTCATATGGATTGGCACGTGACCAAGAACAGAGTATCGAGAAACCGTAAGCAAAAGCCTTCCAGGAAGTGGTTTGCTAATGTTAGTATGTGGCTGAGCAGTGCAGAAGCATTGGGAGCTGATGCGGTTCCAGGATTTCTCCTTCCTTCTGAGAATGTTATCGAAAAGAAGGATGATGAAGAACTGTCTGTCCCAGCCGACGAGGACCAGAATGCTTGTGAATTGTGCGGAGAGCCGTTTGAGGATTTTTACAGTGACGAGACGGAAGAATGGATGTACAGGGGGGCTGTTTACATGAATGCTCCCACAGGGTCAACTGTAGGCATGGATAGATCTCTACTAGGTCCAATTGTTCATGCTAAATGCAGATCCGAGTCCACTGTAGCCCCTCTTAACGATTCTGGGAACAATGGACAGGTGTGTACTTTCTACCTTTCTTACCATTTAATTTATAAAATGTGAAATTCATGCATATCATATTAACACAAATACAGTTAAAAAAGAAAGGTAATAGTTAGCAACATATGCTTAGTTAACGGTGGCCAATCGCATGGGTGGAGGGTTTTCTTGATTAGATTCGTTGTTGCTCGTAATGTAAAACTTTTACTAAAAGTTTTTAATTTTCCAAATTTTGTGTGCGAATTTTCAGGTATTTATTGAAGAGCGGATGCGTAGGTAGCTAAGCGAATTCCGGCTTTTAGGTCGATTTCTGTAACTTAGAAATGAGTTTCTTCTTGTTAATCTTGTTCGCACATCTGCCCTAAATGTATGCAGTGGCAGTGTCTTGTACATGTATAGTTCGATAAAATTGATTACCCTTCACATTATCATGCATCAAAGTGACTGAACTACCCCTTTGCAGAGTTCCGTTTATTTTCTTTTGCTTGTTTCAGTCTCGTCACATTTCAAGTTTCCAAATTTGCTAGAAATACTTGATTTTGAGGCGTCTGATAGGGGATTTTTCAAAGTTTATGGTCAGATATTTTCCTAGATGTATGCATTTTGTTGGTGTGACGTTCATTGCAGGGAGGATACAAACTCACGCACTTGGGGCTTTTCAATTGAATGCAACATTACATCTGATCAGCTGCAAGAACCCTGTAGCGCGAGTAGGAGTTATGCTGTCAAGCTGGGGTGCCTTATGGATGATACATTTATTAGCAAGAGAAAATGTTTACTAGAAGAAAATTTTCATCTGCATTTTTTTCAAGTCTTTGGAGTAGTTGGAACTTGGTGTTTGTGGTATGGTTTAACGATGCTGCGACCAGTTTTTTTTTTTTTTTTTTCTTCTTTTGACACTTTTTCATGGCTCGGGCAGTAATCTACTGTTATTTACCGTTTCTGGCTCGAGTTGTGAAGATCGTCTAAGCTTGTTCTTTTTTTCTTCAACTTTTACCAACATGATGTCTATAAATAAGAAAAACTTCCGTTCAGATTGTTATACAAATGGTTCCTCCTTTAACTACCGCACACGTAAAAGTTATATGAACGAATTGTGTTCTTAGGTATATCGTTTAGGCCTATGTATCATTACTCTTGAAATGTGGATTAGCTTGAATTGTAATAATGAGTTTTTGACCAAAAATATTCACTATCAGATCTATTCATAGGAAAGAATCCTTTTATGAGTTTTATCTAAACATCAAATTAATACAGAAACATTTTTTAGTGATCAAATTGATCATTATTGAATCTTGACTACAGTTTTTGAGCCGAATAGACAAACAGGACCGAATGCATTTTGAGTCCGGTCTTCAGTTCACCCTTTTCTTCATATTAGACGAATATCCGTGCAAAATAAGAGTGTATAGCGGCAACTAGTTATACTTGCGAAATCGTGATATGCTTTCAATCTAGTCTTCAGTTCACCCTTTTCCTCATACCAGACGAATACCCGCACAAAACGACGGTGTATAGCGGCAAATAGTTATACTTGCGAAATTGTGATTCAGGTTTGACCACTGATGCAAAACTATGGGTTCAACTTGTAGTCATTGCGAGCAGGGGTGTTATCGGGGTTGTCGGGTTTATCGGGTCGGGTTGAGTCGGGTTTTGAATTTTTTAAAAGTGACCCGCAACCCGACCCGATAAGAAATCGGGTTATCGGGTTCGGGTGTTTATCGGGTGGTCGGGTGATTCGGGTTGTCGGGTTATAAGATAAATCAAATTCAAGTTCAATACATACAATTTTTAAACAAAGAAAATACTTTGAATAATCATTACGTGCGCAAATATATTTGTCAATAATGCAAAAAAGTACAACGCATTTTAGCATTATTGCTGAGGTGGGTATGAAATATAGGAATTATTTTTTAGTGTTACTACTTATACTAATTGTATGAAACATACTGATCATTTTTATTTTACACACATTTTGATGATCTTTTTATAGGAACTGGTTTGAATATTCATGTTGTCATGTGTATTATTATTAATGTTACGGGCTTCACTGCTGAAGGAGCTAGTAACCTCAAAATTTGTATAAGTGTATTATCACAATGAAGTTAAGGACTAAATTCATAGCATTACAACATACTTAGGATGCTTGTCTATTTTGGTACTGATATTTAACCTTGTCCGAGCAAGTAATTATACTTTTTTAAAGTAGGCTAGTTCATAAGCAAACTCATCATAAATACAAGTGATCAGATTAGCTCATCATAAAGGTGTTACCCATATATAGCATTTTTCGGGTCTTATCGGGTTGACCCGATAACCCGATAAGAAAAATAGTTCAACCATAACCCGACCCGATCCGATAACAATATCGGGTTATCGGGTTCGGGTCAAACAAACCCGACTAGGTGTATCAACCCGATTAACCCGACCCTATAAGACCTTATCGGGTTCGGGTTCGGGTACTGACACCCCTAATTGCGAGTAAAAATTCATAAGTTAGAAAAAAAATGATAAAAGTTTAAGAATTAAACAATATTTAAAATATCAATTTAATTGTAGATAATGTTACCATTTTTAATCATTAGTATAATAGTCCATTAAAATTAAATGCCATTTAAGCATTTAAGCTTAAGAAATATCATCCACTCTTTATAAGAGCAACCGTTAAATTGGTATTGACAGATTTTTATTTTTTAACATGCAGAGATTGACAAGTATTAAACGGCCGGGTTGATTTGGGTCCAACTTAGTTTACCCGATAGCCTAATCAGGTAGTCCTAATTAGTTTGTTATCGGGTCAACCTGATAAGCTATAATGACCCAATTTATTTTTTGAAGTAAAGCTCATTTATCAATGTGTAGATTACTCTCGATATCTTTACACGAACGACATTTGTTGGATCCATAACTCTAAAAACCGAATTTTCATATAAGCAAGTTAAACTTCATAAGTAATTTGTAAAATGACTGAAATCAATCATTTTCAGTCAAAAGTACAAGGCATTATTGGAGCCATATAAACAAGATAGTGTTTTAAAAAAGAATCACATGGGTTTTTATTACCGGTTGTTGTGGAATGGCTCCACATGTTTTTGCCTGTCAACGATGTTTGACACGTTTAAGGTTACTGTGGACGTATGGTCCGGACTGGGCCAGGAATGGGTCAGGCCCGGCAGATGCGGCCCACTCTACGCCTAAACCCTAATCCATGTCTTATAAATACATGACAGGTTATCTCTAACCCTAACTTGGATATATGCTACATCGCATACTAACTTGACCGTCGGAGGTGGACCCCGGGGCTACGGCCTCGGGTCCACTCCTAACGGGTTCTCTTTGTTGACAGGTCTACTAGGGCTCGAGAAGACGACTAACGGCCAAGGAGAGTCATTGAATCCTGCCCGCACCAGATTATGCATCAACAAGTTGGCGCCATCCGTGGGACCACGAATAAACTATGTTTCGTGTTCTCATATTACCGAAAAACAGAAATCAATTTCTAAAGTCGGTAACTCTAAAACCTTTGCATTCTTCAGATGCGTACAATTTTGCTACGAGCAAACTTTATTATTTGAATTTCGATGTGTAAAACTTTATCAAACAAGTCTGCTCTATCATGTTTTTAATTGGCTATCGTTTCAATTGATAATCTTGTATGGCCCATTCATTAAATCTGCTCGCTATTGTCCAATTGTAATTACTAATTCATTGGTTTCGTAACATGATGGTCACGTGACGTGGGTCTACTGATCATAATTTTTGATTGGCGGCCATTGGTAAAACGAAGAGGTCATATTATTATTTTTTAATTGGCTTATAATGTGTTTTATTCCTACTGATATCACGTGATGTAGCAGCAGTACTAGTTTTATTGACACTAGTTCTTTACATAAGATACAAGAATAAGTCCGCACGAACGGACCTAAGAAAATATCCGCATGATAGGAGCAATTTTATTTTTTATCCGCGAATTAATTCGCGCAGATACTGTTTTTACGGTTGGTACGCCTGTTCGCGCTCGAACAACGCAGTCGCGATACATCTACCCGCATTAGGCCGTGCGTTCAGACATCTTCGCAGAGAACGCGTACGCGCGAACACCACGATGCTAGTCAATCGCCATGATGCGCACTGGACAAAGGCCGTGGTATAAACATCTGCGATCATCCACAAAACGTTCGAGTCTATGCAGTTACGATAAATCCATCTGCGTCTATTCGTCGCGGTCACGGTACGTCCATCCGAGTTTTTATTTTATACATTAAAAAAAAAAAAAAAAAAACACAATTAATTATTTCGTCGGTACGCATCCCACGACGGGTGCGCACTGCCACTTTTCTTATGCGCAATATATTACTCATGCTATGTGCTGTCTATTGTTTCAATTCATTAGGTTTTATATGCTGCGATTCGCGGCATATACTTTTAATATTTGCATTAAGTGTTTTTCGCAGATTAAATAAGTTTAATGCTCCTACACGAGTAGCACCATCAAACTTGGGGGGCTACCAGGGTATATACTACCACTGTTTCCGTACGCGTCACGCAGGTTTATTTGGAAGCAGATCGTATGTAAGAGGTATTGCAAGCCCAGTACAAAGACGGATTTAAATATTCGCACCATCTTGCCGCAGGGGAGACGTCCTCTGTCGGTTGTAAAGACGGATGTAATGCGCGCAGAAGCACGTCTTCTGTCGCACCTCTTTGTCGCGCACAGCGCGCACTTCTGCTACAGAAGCACGTCTTCTGTCGCACCTCTTTGTCGCGCACAGCGCGCACTTCTGCTACAGAAGCACGTCTTCTGTCGCACATCTTTGTCGCGCACAAGCACTGCATACACGAAGCACGTCTTCTGTTGCACCATGCTGTGTCGCTACTGGTACAAAAGGTACGCCCTTACCCAGGATGCAGCATGCGGGATCTACTTTCACCTACGCGGCCATGAACAGAACTTAAGTTTAGCATAACATAGCCATGCGCTATCTCATACTAAACTTGGGGGGCTTGTGGACGTATGGTCCGGACTGGGCCAGGAATGGGTCAGGCCTGGCAGATGCGGCCCACTCTACGCCTAAACCCTAATCCATGTCTTATAAATACATGACAGGTTATCTCTAACCCTAACTTGGATATATGCTACATCGCATACTAACTTGACCGTCGGAGGTGGACCCCGGGGCTACGGCCTCGGGTCCACTCCTAACGGGTTCTCTTTGTTGACAGGTCTACTAGGGCTCGAGAAGACGACTAACGGCCAAGAAGAGTCGTTGAATCCTGCCCGCACCAGATTATGCATCAACAGTTACAAACACCAAAAACCTATTATCTTCTTAATATGACATGTTTGTAATCTATTGGAGTGCCAGAAAGTGCATCCTTGATCACAAGGTTGTCAAGATTGGGATCCTACCCATGATCGTTTTCGTCTTTGCAAGATCGTGATCGTAAGATCGGATCGGGATCTTAAGATCCTACTCTAATGTTATTTCTTAATACTTTATGTAATTTTATACAAATCTACAAATTCTAATACATTATAACCATAAAATACTATGAATACTTCATATAAATGTTGTCCTAAATTATGATTATAAAATGTTTAAAAAGATTTACATGTTGTTTTTTGAATTTTACAAACAAATAACCCATAAATTTGTAGTTTTTTAGTTTGTAATCCGAGAAAAGTAAGATCGGATCGGATTAGATCGTAAGATCGTATGGTCAAGATCGGGATCCTATAAGATCTTAAGCTTGCAAAGATCCTATGTAGGATCCGGATCGTTTTTACTTTGCAGTATCGTAAAATCGTAAGATCCTAAGATCAGGATCGGGATCCTGACAACCATGTTGAACATGATGAATGGATGATTGACATATTGCATTATGATGAAAAGTTGGAAGAATTTGATAAAAAAGTTGATATGCACACCACTAAACATCAGAAAATTACATTACTGATGCATATAGTATAACATCATATATGCATGATTGTAGTGTGCACATCACTTAAAAAATTTATGATCATTTATGTCTACAGGTAAATATTAGAGTTTCTTCATTTTACTTTTTTTGTGTGTGTTTCAAATCATCCCGACCTCTCTTTTAGGAATGAGATCCGGTGAGAATAAAAACTAAAATAAAAAGAATAAGAATGATTTCTAGTCACACGTTTTAAATAAGAGAGATAATTTTAAGGAAAGATGCATCTACTTTTGTAAATACATCTGAAATGTGTGACTATGGTTTCTTCTCACCATTCTCATTTTATAGTTAAATATTAGAGTTTTTTTATTTTACTTTTTTTTTGTGTGTGTTTCAAATCATCCTGACCTCTCTCTTTTAGGAATGAGATCCGATGAGAATAAAAACTAAAATAAGAATAAGAAGGATTTTTAGCCATACGTTTCAAATAAAAGTGGAAATTTTAAGAAGAGATGCATCTACTTTTGTAAATATATCTTAAATGTGTGACTATGGTTTCTTCTCATTTTAATTTTTTTTATTTGATCATAACTCGGTCTAAATACTCGTGACACTCCTTCACAACCTTTCTTCCAAATTTCATTCTTCTTCTTTTGACGTAGTATTCTTTTTGTGCTCTTTTAGATTTCGAGTTTTTATATCTTTTCTATTCTTTTCGTCAAATGAAAACGGTAAGAAATAAAGTTGTCATAAATTCTAAAGTTTATGATTGATGCATGAAAGCTTTGTTAGAAAAACCAATATTTTGATGTAAAGTTCCAATATTTTCATGTTTATGAGATAAGCTGCGGGACAAGATGCATTGAAAGTGGAATCGGGCAAAGTTATTAAACTCGAGAAGGCTTGTTTAAAAAATCCACACGTGTTTATCTCTTTTGCTTTTGATACATTTGGTTTCCTAGCTCTGGAAGCAGGGCTGTTTTTTACTTCTGATACATTTTGCTTTTGATACATTTGGTTTAACGGATTGTGCAAAGTAATTTTTCGACCCTTAAGACACAAAACTTCATTTTTAGTAAGATTGGTTTTGTAATTCAAAAGAGGGTTGCGCAGCTTGTTGCTCGTTTGCCTGTCATCTTATTGTAATTGAGATTTAATTTCTAATTATGATTTATGGGATAATAAAAGTGCACCTAAGTTTTTTTTCGATCGAAATAGCCTATAGGAATATTCATGTTATGACAAGATTTGAACCTTTTTGTATTTGTTTTGGTTTGTTATACACCATCGAAATGATCAAGGGAAATTGCACACGCTTTTTTTTTTGTTAAATCAATGGAATGAAGACATGTATATAGTTGAACCCAATTTAATGCAATAAACGTTTATATATTTTTTTTGAACGAAAACGTTTATATTGACTATTGACTTAGTTCTTGACTAAGAATTGAAAGAGAGCTATGATAGTTGTACCATGGGCCTTAATTATTGTATTGTTTGAAATCTAATTTAGGAATTGCTTGATGTGAGATTAAGAGAAAATATCATTATTCCAGGAGAAAAAAAACTTATAAAATTATATTCAGAGAATGACTTGTCAATTAAATATGAAAGGTAAAAAAAAAGAAAATAAATTATGATGCGATGTGATTTTATTGCCTATACAATTACCAAGTCATTGTGTGGGCATTATTACCAAGTCATTGTGTGGGCATTATTTTATTGCCAAATCATTGTGTGGGCATTATTTTATAAACTCTTTGTGCATGTAACATTGCTTTTCATTTTTATATGTAGTTTAGATTTGTATTTATTAAATTGTTGTTTTATGCTTAATTTTTATTTTAGGAATATCTTACACTTTGTGATGGATCTGGGCACACACCTTGTGTCAATGATATTTTGTATAATATTAGTAAGCGCGCGGAATTTACTTAGTAATACTTAGAAGACGGATTGTATGATGTATTGTGAGTAAACACAGATTAAACACAAAACTTAAGCTCCAATATTATTAATGAATAATACAAGTGATCTTGCTTATCACTAGGGTTACACCTTGAAGCCTTTGTGAATAATACGTATGTATGTAAGTTACGTAAGTAGATACCTAAGTACCTAAGACAATGAGGACCTCCTTTTATAGCACAAAGAGTCCTTTACAAGATAAGTATAAAGCTAACATAATAGAATATACACGAGATCTTTTCTATACTTATCTAAACACGTTTTCCTAATAGCAGTGGTAATAATGTACCATCAGTGGTAATACGTTTCCACTGCTAGTGTAATCCAAGCAGTGTCTTCCACAACTATCAGTGTTAACTGATTATTTCCAACAATCCTCCCCTAAACTTATGATTTCTCTGCAAATCAATAAGTTTCTTCAATCTGCATCATCTTCTAGGATTTGGGGAATTCAATCAAACACTTTACTTCTTCCTTAACTTCTGAATAGCTCTTGAACATTGATCTTGAAGCCTATGTAACAATGCTCTGACCTTCTCACTATCTTCATGAACTCTTATATTAGTACACAACATCACTGTGAGAGTTCCAGCTTTGAGTGGATATTCATTCTCAGCAAGCATGAATGCATCTACTCCATTTGCTGTAGAAACATGATGAACTTCACATGAATCATAGTAAAACCATTTAGTACCAGGACATGAACATGATAACTTCCAGAAATCATCATTAACATCAGGTTCATAGAGCATTCTAAGATTAACCCATAACTGCATCTCCTTCATATCTTTGAGATCTTGAGCATCAAACCTTTCTTGAACTAACTTCCATAATTTATCAAGGTCATCTCTGTCAAAAGCTTTAATTAGATCTTCAAATTGAATGAATGAAGAAGTTTCACCACCTAGCCTTGTGATCTTCCATGTTGGAGCAAAATTGCTAGCATTGTAAACTTCCCAATCAATGATAGGATGTCTAACTTGCAGTGGTTCTGGATAAAAATCTTCTTCTTCAATCACAATCATATCAGTCAGTTGTTCTTCAGTGAACTTCTCGGTTGGAACTTCTTGTTCTTCAGCAAACTTTGTCTTCTTAAGAGAATCACTGTCTTTGGCCTTTCTCTTCAAACCAGGATATCTTCTTGCTTCTTCTTCAGAGTCCATTGGAATGAAATCTCTATCTTGTCTTTGAACTCTGTAGTAGATACTTTCAACTTTATCATCAGACATTCCTTTGAATTGATGTCTTTTCCAACCACCAACATTGCAACAATAAGTCTTCATGTATGCAATAACTTGTGCCTTAGTTGGTTGCCTTGGTTTCTTGTGACCTTTCTTGATTGAAACAATAGCCTCTTGAAGTGCTTGATTATTCTTCATCTGTATAAAATCTTTTAACTGTGCAGTTCTTTGTTCCTCAGTTAAAGATTTATCAGCTACAAGGTCAATTGCCTTCTTCTTGATTCTATGGATCATTTGCAATCAAGAAATCAATTTCTTCTTCAGGTACATAGTGAACTCTGAGTTTTTCTCTTAATCTTGTAAGTGGAACATTGGAAATGGATTTTCCAATCTATCCACCTTTTAGCCTTCCATAAAGCTTGCAACTTCCAATTCGTCAAGCTTTTCTTGCAACAACTTCTTCTTCATTAATCTTTTCGGCAACTTCTTTATCATGAGCAATGAGCTTGTTCTTTCTTAGAAATCTTCCTCATGTTGCTCTTCACTTTCCATAACAACTTTACCTTTGTATCTCTCTTTAACAATTTCTTCACTTGCAGTGACAACATTTTGAGTACCAGTGGGAATATTTGGCTCTGCAGTGGAAATTGGATCAGTGGTAAAATCTGTTGCAGATCTTGAAAATATCTTGCTCTAGTTGCTCTTCTTGAGTATCAGCTTTTTCTGCACCTTTACTAGAAACACCTTCATCTTCAAAATCAATTTTCCTCCTCTGAGTTTCAGCATCTGTTTTCCTCCCCTGTTTGGGAGAATTACCCAAATCAGCACTGAAGTCTTCTGAATCATCACCAGGAGGTGAAGATGGAGATGATAGCACAATATTTGCAGTTCTTTGTTGCTTGAACCCCTGCAACTCTTCCTTCAAGGTCTGAATCTCTATCTTCCAAAATGTAATATCCTTGGCATGTTGCTCTTTAAGTTGTGCCAAGTCTTGTTCCAGAGATTTGACCTGTTTGACTAACTTTGTACACAAAACCATCAATTCCAATTGTTGCCCACTGCCCTCATCACTTCCAACTGTGTGACCTGTTGGGAGAGGTGAATCATGGGGCATTAGCTCAGATTCCTCCCTAGTTGGACTAGGTTAAAGTCTAGAACCACCACTGCTTGTTCCTAGACCAAAAGGTTCAGAAACATGATGTGTTGTCATGAGAGAAATTGGCTGTTTGCGCCTCCTCTCATAGGTGTGAGAAACAGGTGGAGTATAATCAATGTTAGGAACAGAGATTATGGGTGAGTTTTGTTCAAGTGAAATTTTTGCAAGCATTTCAGGAAAGAGAGGTGTAAAATCCATATTACCATCTTTATTCATGTTTTGAAAGACTTTAGGCTTAAGGCAACGGATTTTGTAAACACTTTTGTGGGGTTGCAGTTGAAATTCATTTAGCACTGTTTGCACAAACCTTGGATACATTAAATTTTTTTTTTGAACTCTTTACATTGCCAGTCATACTTGTAAAAATATATTTTGACCAGTTAAAAATCTTATCAGTGGCTAGACAAACCAAAGGGTAAGCCATAGTTGAACTAAATTGCTCATAAGATGTTTTCTTTGGACTAAGACAATGTAAAAGAGTATGTATCAAAATTCTCCATTGGGGACAAAAACCACTCTTTTTGAAAGTAGCCTTTTTATCAGTGGTATCATACCCCATGGCTGATAAAGTATCATATATTTCTGGCATAGGTAATGTGATGATACCATTGAGATCATCCAATTGGAGAACTCTCCTCAAGGATACCTCAGTAACATCAATAGTTACCCCTCCACACGGTGGCTCTTAGAGCACCCATGTTTCATGTGTATCTCCATTCTCAAGTGTTATGGATGGCGAGAAGTCCAAAACTGTTTGATTTGAGAGATATAGATTGTGGGTTTTAAAAGCAAAGCATACCTTATATGGGTAGTATTGAGAAAGTCCACAATCTGATGAAAAACAGGGCCACTTTTCTGGTTTGAATTTTGTAGGTAGGCCACTTGGTTGTGCTCATCTGCAAATTTTAATGGTGCCATAGAAACTTTTGATGAAAAACGATATTATGTCAGTAATTATTGAAGAAATAACTAGCCAATTGAGACAAAAGATATATAGAGGTAGGGTTTAAGAGTGTAGCGCAAGAAAAATTATCTAAGGAAAGTATTTATCTTTAGAGGATAAATATCAAATAGGAAAGTAGATAATTCTCTAGAAGTTACCCTATATATATGGAAAGCAATTTTTCTACAACGGCTAGTAAAAAATTTGTTACTAACACAACAGTTGTAACGGCTAGATCATCAGTGGTAAAATAACACTGTCAGTGGAAACTGTGAACTAACAGTGGTAATTTTTCACAAAAATTTCAAAGAGCAGTGGTAAAGAAAAACATATAAAAACTAGACTGCTCTTATCATAGTTTTTAGCAAACTACCAGCTATCAACGGATTTGATATGTTTTTACCATGAGCCGTTTGCTATGGACTAGCCAACTCTTAATCATAAAGAATATGGTGAGTTGATAACCATATAGTTTTTGGTAAACTATCAACCATAAAAGGATTTGTCAAGTCTTTACCAGTAGCCGTTTGCTCTGGACTAGTTGATTCTTATGTGGATTAGACATGGTGAATCAATAACCATTTGTTGTGTATCTCAAATATACACCTTTTAAGATCAACTCCCATCTTTACTGCATAAATGTGAAGCAACAAAACAACCAAAAATATACAAACTTATACAACAATATTAGTACCCAGAAACTTCCACTCAACACCAAAGACAAATTGGCACAAAAAGTTTATGGATTCAGCATTCCAATACTTGTTACCAAGTACTGAAATCTACCCACATCAAGTCCTTTTGTTAATAAATCAGCATAGTTGTCATCAGTATAAATTTTGACAACTTGAATTAGTCCCTTTTCATAACAGTCTCTTATGAAATGGTGTCTAATTTCAATATGTTTAGTCTTTGTGTGTTGAACTGGATTCTTAATAATGCAAATGGTACTGCTATTGTCAATATGAATGATGGTATTCATGAAATTGTACCCATAGTCCAAAAGTTGATTTTGAAGCCATAGAACTTGAGCACAGCAACTTGCAGCAGCCACATACTATGCCTCAGTTGATGAATTAGCCACCATAGTTTTTTTCTTACACTTGCCATGACACTAATCTGTTGCCAAGAAATTGGCATCCACCTGTTGTAGATTTTCTATCCAAACTAGCTCCATCATAGTCACTATCTGAGTAAGTAACCAAATCTAGAGGAGAATCTCTGGAGTACCACAATCCCAGAGTAGGAAATGCTTTAAGATATCTGAAAATCATCTTCACAGCAGTCAAGTGAGAGAACTTGGGAGTGACTTGAAACCTTGCACGGCACACACCTGCAAACATGATGTCTGGTCTAGATGATGTAAGATACATCAAAGAGCCAATCATAGACCTGTACATGTGCACATCAACTGCTTCACCACTATTTTCCTTCAAGAGTATATGTGTAGTCTTGTCTGCAGGGGTGCTGGATGACTTTGCATCAGTGAACTTGAACTTCCTTAGTATCTTAGCCACATATTTGTCTTGATTGATGAAAATACCATCAGGCCTTTGTTGTACTTGAAGTCCCAAGAAGAATGTGAGTTCACCCATAGAACTCATCTTGAATTCTTCTTTCATTAGTTTCTCAAATTCTTTGCACATCTTCGTCCTTGTAGATCCAAAAATGATATCATCAACATACACTTGAACCAGCAAGATATCATTCTTGTCTTTCTTGATGAACAAAGTTTGATCCACTCTGCCTCTATGAAACCCATTATCAAGAAGATAAGTAGTTAAGGTTTCATACCTTTTCCTTGGTGCTTGATGCAAGCCATACAAAGCTTTAACTACCCTGTATACTTTATTGGGATAGTCAGGGTCTGCAAAGCCTGGAGGTTGAGAAACATATACCTTTTCATCAATCTGCCCATATAGAAAAGCACTCTTTGCATCCATTTGATAGACTTTAAAGCCCATAAAGGATGCATAGGCTAAGAATAGCCTGATTGCTTCAATTCATGCAACTGGGGCAAGTACTTCTTCATAGTCAATACCCTCCTCCTGAGTGTATCCTTGAGCCACAAGCCTAGCTTTGTTCCTGATAACAATTCCTCTTTCATCTTTCTTGTTTCTGAACACCCATTTAGTACCTATTACCTTCTTACCAGAAGGTAAATCACAAAGCACCCAAACCTTTTGAAGCTTAAATTGGAGCAACTCTTCCTGCATTGCTTCCACCCAACTTTCATCTTCAAGTGCCTTGTAAACATTCTTTGGCTCCATTTGTGACAGAAAACACATAAAGAGACATTCATTCTTGCCTTCATGAGTCTTAGATTCATATATTTTACTAATGAATCCATGAACATCAGGCAGCTTTGTTTGTCTTCTAGTCTTTACAGGTGAATGAACATCCCCAATCACATTTTCAAGAGGATGTGATTTATGAATAGAAGTGTGAGGAGTCTGAGGAACTGCAATCTCACTTGGCATATTAGAGATTTCAACATCATTGACTTGAGCTTCAGGTGTAACTGGAGTTGTATTTTCCACTTCTGGTGTTGCAGTGGAAACTTCTGGCCTAGCAGTGGAGTCTGAATTTCCACTGCTTTTAGGATCTTCAGTGTTCATGTTGCTACCTCCTTCCTCTCCAGAATCATTAGAAGGATGAGCATCTCCAGTCTTTGGAATATCACCATTATCTGCATAGTCCCAAAGAGGTAAACTGAATTCATCTTGATCATCTACTTGATCCTTGCTAGGTTCATCATCATCAAGAAACTCTTCTGACCCTGAAAAATCATAAGAAGATGTACCTGTAGAGATAAGTACATAATTCATAGTATTGGTTAGAGTATCAAGATCAAACAGCCTATCTGGACCAGTTCCTTTGACATTAACTTTGTTTTCCAGGAACTTAACATGCAGATTCTCTTCAATCTTTTGGGTTCTTAAGTTGAATACTCTGAAAGCTTTACTGACCATGGAATACCCAACAAAATACCCTTCATCAGCTTTTTCATCAAATTTGCCCAGATAATCAATGGTATTGAGAATTGTAACATGACATCCAAATGGTCTCATGAAGTCTAAAATAGGAGGTCTTCTTCTAAACAGCTCATAAGGTGTCTTGTTCTTTGTTTTTACCACCAAAACCCTGTTTTGCACAAAACATGCAGTGTTAACTGCTTCAGCCTAAAAAGTGATTGGCAATTTTGAATCTGCCAACATGGTTCTAGCATCCTCAATAAGTGTTCTGTTTCTCCTCTCAGCAACACCATTTTGTTGAGGAGTTCTAGCAACACTAAATTCTCTTTTAATACCTTTATCTCTGCAAAAATCATCCATAACTCTATTCTTAAACTCTGTCCCATTTTCACATATGATGATTTTCACTTTCAAATCATATTGGTTTTCTACTTCTGTGATAAAAGTCTTAAGGATGCCAGTTGTTTCATCCTTTGTATTAAGAAAGAAAACCCATGTAAACCTGCTAAATCATCAGTTACTACAAGACAGTATTTCTTGAGATTCAAGCTGCTCACAGATGTAGGACCAAATAAGTCCATATGTAACATTTGAAGTGGGTGCGCAATAGAGTTAACCACTTTGACTGCAAGAAGCTCTGTGTTGTTTGCCTTTAAGACAAGCCACACAGGTTTGATCATTTTCAAATCTTTTCTGAGGTAAACCTCTCACCAAACCATCTTTGACAATCTTATTAATGGTTTTGAAATTAACATGACCAAGTCTTCTATGCCATAACATGGATTCATCCACTGTGGCCTTTGCAACTAAGCAAGCATAATCATCTTTAGCAACAATGTTGTTCATATCAAAGCTATATAGATTGCCTTTTCTAGGAATTTTAAGAAGAATCTGACTTTCATCAGGCATCTTAAAACCCTTAGAGAGAACAAAGCACATATCTTTGGTAAAAAGAACATTGTTCATATTGTCACACATTTGTGACACACTAAAAAGATTGTACTTAAGCTCTTTTACATAGTACACAGGTTCAAAGTCCAAGTTACCAGTTTTGATTACTCCTTTACCAGCAACTTTTCCATTAACTCCTCCTCCAAAGCTGACATACTGTCCATCATAATGTTCAAAATCTAAAAGATAGGACTTGTTGCCGGTCATGTGCCTTGAACACCCACTATCTGTATATCCTTGATCTGATCTTTTTGACCTTGGATGTTCCTGCACATAAAAGAAAGAGTTAGTTTCTTTTGGGGACCCAAGCCATGATTGACTTGGATCTGCCTCGTGTATCAATATAGTTAAATCTATCAAAGGTCATTGATACACCATTGGGATTGGTTGTAGAGGTATTTCCTTTAGGTTTCCATTCCCAGCTTGCTGAGGCCTTCACAACATTGCCCATGTCCCCCCTTTTCTTGTTTACAACCCTTGCAGTGGAAACTTTTAAATGAGCAGTGGAAACTGCTAGTTTAGTTTTAGGTACCCACTTTGGTTATAATGAACCTTTTTAGCTTGAAAAGTTCCTTTCCCTGTTTGTGCAGATTTTTCAAAAGTTGGTTTGGACTTTGCACTTTTAACATGTGACTTAGGGTGAGCATTGTTAACAGTTTTTGCAGTGGCAAAAGTTTTAAGACCACTTCTCAATTGAACTGCTCTTGGGACCATTTTGCAGTGTGAATTAGGGTGTACATTATTTTGAAACCTGTTAGACTCCACCCTTTTATTCCCATGAACTTTCCTTCTCCCATTATGATAGTCACAATAAGCATGTAAATGATCAAAACTACCACAGATATAGCATGCCTTATTGTACATCACAAAGTCACTACCTAGTTGTTGAGATTTAACATGATTCCAACTCCTCTGGTTACCCCTAGGAGCTGTAGGCTTGTTCCTATACATCTCAGCATACCTCACAGTTGATCTAGGTTTATTAGCTTGTTTCCTAGGTTCCTCTGTAACAGTATTAACAACTTTTGGGATAGAAGTCTCTACATTCTTTTTAACATTCTCATCAACAACTGATGAGTCACTAGCACTTTCAAAAACATCAGTTTCTTGCTTAACTTGTTCCTCAGTTTTCACAAATGTGTTCTTAAGAGGACCATATTCACGTTCAAGATCCTGAAACTCTTCTAAGCCTGTATGAGCTAAATCTATGCCTGGAGGTGATGGAACACCTCTTAAGGGTGGGGGAGCTGTATTATAACCCATACCAGACTTAACTTTACTTTTTATTTGAGCATTCCAAATTTTATCAATTGACTTAGACTGATGATAACATGTGTCTAAAGTTAAATTGACATTTTCACTTTTCTTTTTAAGTTTTTCAAACTCTTTTTGGTATGCTTCATTCACAGCTGTTGTATGTTCTACATCTCTTCTAAGAAGAATCATGTCATCATTATATTGTGACTCATTTTCTCTATAGTGCTCTAGTTGGTTTTCTAATATAGCTATAGCTCTCCTAAGATTTGACACAGTATAATTAGCAGTGTACAACTCTTGTCTTTCATTAGAATATAAATCATTAAGCCTTTCAACTTCTCTAGCAGCCCTACATGTTTTAGAACAACTTTCAAAGTTTTGTACCTCAGAGTCAGAGGAAGCCATGAGAGCAATTTCAGTAGAAACAAGAGCAGCATTTGAATGTTCTTCCTCCTGCTCATCAGCCATGAAAATCCAATCATAGCTCACACCATCAATAGCCAACATTGCCTTTGGTTCTTCCACAGTTGGTTCCTTCTTTTGCTTGTACCAAGTAGACCTGGTATCCTTGGTCTTTGGTCTTCTACATTCTCTAGCAAAGTGTCCCAATTTGTGGCAGTTAAAACACTCCACTTTCTTTTTATCAAAGCCTGCAGTTTCACCACCATTGATGTGAATAGGCTTGCCATTATTCTTGTAGAATTTCCTAGCCCTCATGCTAAGAAGAGCTATTTGGCATTTTATATCCATCTCCTCCAAGTCATCTTCATCAATTTGCTCTATGTCATGAGTTAATATAGAGCCATTAACTTGAGTGGAGATAAAAGCATAAAAGGTAGGATCTCCAATACCAGCAATCTTCTTCTTTGAACCTGCAGTGGTAACACTAACATTACCAGTGGAAACTGTAGAACCAGCAGTGGCAATATCATCATCACTATTATCTTCAGAATCGTCACTGTCAACAGAGGTTGACAACAATGCCAAGCTGCTTGAGCTTGTACCAAGTTTCCCAGCCTTCTTCAGTCTTTGTTCAATGAGTTTAAAGTTATTGTAAAGATCATTGAGCTTCATTGTTTCAATATCTGCTTTGTTTTCCCAGACAGTAACATTAGTTTGAAACTCTGAAGGTAAAATTCTTAGAAACTTCAAATTGAGGTCTTCCTTTTCTACCTCAATACCAAACACAGTCAATTGTGTAACAATCTTCTGAAGTTTGGTAAAGATGCTATCAAGTGAGTCATTGCTTGAAGCAGAGAAGTTTTCATAACTTTGCTTTAACAATGTCTTTTGTGTCTTCTTTGTAGCATCATTACCACCAAACACTGAGCAAATCTCTTCAAAAAGTTCTTTAGCAGTCTTGAACTTGCTAAACGCTATGATCTGGTCTCTAGGAAGAGTCATCAGCAACAAACTTCTAGCCTTAAGATCATTCTTCCTTAGTGCTTTTTCAACACTAGATTCAGGCACAGAAACTGTCACCACATCTGTGTCACCAACCTTCACAGTCTTCGACACAGGCTTGAAGGAATCACTAGTTTGGATGATCTCCCATAGAGCATAGTCCTGTATGAGGAAGTATTGCTCAATCAGTATTCTCCACATCTCAAACTCATTAAGTTTGAGTTTAGGTAGCCTTGGTGTAGAAGAGTTGGACTGGTTGTTTTCCATCTCCATTGAACTGAGTGAGTAGGTTAAGCTTATTCCTTGGATCTTCTAAAACAAAATATCAGAACCTTCGCCTCGATACCACTTGATGGATCTGGACACACACCTTGTGTCAATGATATTTTGTATAATATTAGTAAGCACGCGAAATTTACTTAGTAATACTTAGAAGACGGATTGTATGATGTATTGTGAGTAAACACAGATTAAACACAAAACTTAAGCTCCAATATTATTAATAAATAATACAAGTGATCTTGCTTATCACTAGGGTTACACCTTGAAGCCCTTGTGAATAATATGTATGTATGTAAGTTACGTAAGTAGATACCTAAGACAATGACCTAGGACCTCCTTTTATAGCACAAGGAGTCCTTTACAAGATAAGTATAAAGCTAACATAATATAATATACACGAGATCTTTTCTATACTTATCTAAACACGTTTTCCTAATAGCAGTGGTAATAATGTACCAGCAGTGGTAATACGTTTCCACTGCTAGTGTAATCCAAGCAGTGTCTTCCACAACTATCAATGTTAACTGATTATTCCCAACACTTTGTTTTCAAGTTTTTTTTAAAAAAGAAAATGAAAGTAAAGGAAAACGAAGTAAAGAAAATGGGAGCGGAAGAAAGGAAGTGAACTTGTATATATGTGCTCTCAGGTTATACAAGAATTAAAGGAAAGAAATAAATAAATATGTCATTTTACAACAGTGCCCTCATAGTAAGTAGATAAGTCAATACTCCAGTTAAAGGAAAAATTAGGTATTTTTATTTGGGTAAAGGGTTTTGCCGGTAAAATATATGTTAAACAAAAAAAATATTAAAGTAAAATGGAGTGTGGCTGAAATACCGCATTAACCTCAAGCAACCGCTTGAACAAACACTATCATTTGTGCCATGCCACCCCACACTAACTACATACATAGACTAGAAAAATTATCGAACTGCTACAGTAGATCAACATCATCATCATCCTCCTATAGATCATGCAAAATACTCTTCCCATCTTCATTCGTGAGGAGGTAAAAGTCTATATTCTTACCCGACAAAATACCGGTCTTCCTAAAAGGCGTTCACACCTATTTCCTTGTATCATCGATATTTTTCTAGGAGGCGCCCCCACCTTTTTCCATGCACATTGTTCCTCTTACAGACGTATTCTTTTCCTCAAACAAATTCTCAACTTCGTCACTATCACTATCGTTAAAAATATTCATCATTTTCCGACTGCCAAGTCGTCTTGTCAACCTCAAAAACATCATCCTGGTCTCGCAGAGCATTAAAAGAATTTTTAAAAGATATAATATTAATAGCTTGTGATGAAAGATCCTTAATGTTACTACCAGGTTGAGAGCTAGGTCAATCTTGAGTCGCCTTAGGTTGTGATGTAGAAGCCTCGCCATTCACTTGTGATGAACAAGCTACACCATTCACATTAGTCGGTTTAATTATAGGGTGATAGTAGTAATTTGGTTTAGGTTTATCTAATCGGACACCATCGATATGTCGTGATTTAGAAACTGATTTTCCTTTCCCTTGCTTACGAGTCACATCCACAAACCAATCATCTGACACCTTAGTTGGAACTGCTACTTGTGTCTTCTTTGGGCATTGCTCGTCCTTATGATCAAAAAATTTACAAGTATCACATTTAGGGGGTTGCCACTTGTACTCAATATCAATGGTTTCCATAGAATGCCCGACCCATTCGGAAATGAAATAGCCACCTGATATGGATTTAAAACGTGCATTTTTAGGGGGTCATTTAAGCTCTAAACTCGTGCATTTGTGATCAATTATTGCCTTAAACTGTTCCTTTTCACATTTTAGGTACTTGAAACACAAAAGCTGAAAACCGATACGTTTTGGGCTAATTTGGACAAGAAAACGAAGAAAAGATCAAGTCACGAAAAAGTCTGGAAAAGGGATCCAGACGACGTCACATGCTACAATGTGACGCCGTCACTTGTATTTTGGCATGAAGATTTGATGAATATTTTACACGTGACGGCTCAGAAATATTACAAGGCTTGAGAGCTGACGACGTTACCACCAACGAAAACGGTTCACGACGGCATCAGAGTTACTAAGCGATGGCGTCACAATGGCAATTTGCACAAGACGAAACCCTAATGACGGCGAGCTGACGGAGTCACACCTACAAAGTGACACCGTCACATACGTATCATATATATATTTTTCATAGATTTTTCATTCAGAGTAACACGCATGACGTATCTTGGGAACACTTTGGAGTCCCAATTTCAGCGGCTTGTTTAGGGTTTTTACAGCCCCCAATTTCATTTTTGCTTAAAGATAAGTTATTCCTCTTTAATCATTCGATATGTCTATGTGTTGTTTGATTATATGTGTTTCTTTTTTTTCGATTAACATGTCTGGCTAGATTTATTAGTGTTTGCTTGGATTGAATGAAACCTAGTTATTAATTATTAATTGCCGTCTATTGTTTAATTGGTTGTCTCGCGTTAGGAGTAGGAAAACTGGCTATAATCGTATATGTGTTAACTTGTAAATCCGGCTAAACGCATTATACCCTGGAGTGCACTGGTGGTTTTTATTCGTTGTATTTATTGCGTGAATTGCGGCTTGTAGATCTTAGGAGATTCTAGGGAGATGACTTAATTGTCACTTGTAGATCTAGGGTTTCTTAAAGGATACTTATACATTCATAGAGTCAGGGGATTTGGCACCACCCTACGATAATACCGGAATACAACGTGCCAATTAAACAAAGACGTGACAATTCAATTAATTAATAAGAGATAACTAGAGAGTAAAGATAATCTAAGCAAACACGTTTTTCCCATCATACGAGTTCACCAATTTACTTTTCTTGCAATTAGTTTAATTAAGTAGTATAAAAAACTCACTCTTCAAACCCCGAGATTTTACTTGCTTTCATAAAAAAAATATAAAAATACAAAAAGAATCATCCAACACCTCTAGACCTAATTCGTCATACACTTCGACCTTCACAACACTATTCCCCTAGAGAACAATCAATCCCTCGTTTCTTACCTATACCACACTACAACGGTTTGGTACACTGCCTAGGAGGATTGTAAAACTTATTGTGTTGCAATCTGATGCATCAAGTTTTTGACGCCGCTGCCAAGGAATAGTTTAGGTTTCGACTTTTATCTCATTTAGGTCTACTCACTATATTCGTATCAAGTGAGATTTTTATTTTTACTTTATTAGCTTTCTCTTAGTCTATCTTTTCTTCATGTTTTTGTTCGTAAAAACTATCATTTGCCATCATGATAGATGATAATATTTTCGAACCCCTTCACCAAGACCCACTACACCTAAACCTACCACCACAAGACTCACCTAGAGCCCATACTCTTGGTGAGTACTCTAGACCATGCAACCAAGGTTATCGAAACACCGTTGAGCTTTCACAACAAGCCAATGTAATCTCCTTGCGATCCGACACCATCCGGTTGGTGCAAACGGATGTGCATTCCATGGAATTCATTCCGAAGATCATAATCAACATCTCAAGGATTTCCTTAAAATCGTTGACTCAATTGATCTTGATGTTGGCACTTGGTAGACAACGCGATTGCGTCTCTTTCAATTCTCTCTATGTGATCAAGCTAGCAATTGGCTTGAGCGTCTACTCGCAGGATCTATCTCAACTTGGGATGATCTTACTTCTCGTTTCCTCGCATAATTTTTCCCACCGGGGAGAACTACTAAGTTAAGGAATTATATTTTGATATTCCAACAACGTCAAGGTGAAAATCTTTACGAAGGGTGGACTCAATTCAAGAACTTACTCCAAAAAGTCCCTCATCATGGCATTGATCTTTGACTCCAAGTCCAAATCTTTTATAACCATATCAATCCCTCGACAAGGCAAGCTATTGACCATGTGGCCGGTGGTAAGCTAAGTAACCAGAATGCGGCAGAGTTGTGGGGTATTATAGAGGATCTCGACTTCTATGACAACGAATGTTAGAATGACCCTCGCGAATTGAGCAAAACCGTCAAGGCAATATCCTTGCCTTCTAATGTCTCAAGCATTCCTGATCGTAGAATCATTGAACTTGAAGATCAAGTTAAATTCTTGATGAGTTCCTACGAAGCTCCTAAACCTTCACATTAAGTGAACAAAATTACTTCTTCATTTGAATTATGTAGTGGTCCTCATGACACTCGTGATTGCATGAAACTCCTTGAACAAGCTTTTGCAGACTATGCATCTTTGCATACCGACAGAGCGGGAGATAAGTAGTTCACTTTTAAACCCGAGCCAAACAATCTAGGTGATTCATACAACCCCTCTTGGAAAAATCACCAAAACTTTAGGTGGAAGCAAAATCAAAATTTGTCTCAAAACAATTTTTTTGAAACCTACCTAATCGTTTTCAACCAAGTGGTTCGTCCTCGAACCGTACCTTTTACAACAATCCTTCATTCTTAAACAATTCCAATAATCTTGAAGAATTGGTATACAATTTTATGTCATCTCAAGAAGCTCGTTTATCTAAATTTGAAGCCAATTTCAAACAGCGACAAAGCGAGATAACAATTAAAATTGATAACTTGTTGAAGGCTCCCAACAATCACGTGGTGACCCCTCCGAATAAATATACCAAAAAAACGAATGGGGGTAGTGAAATCAAGGATCGTTCGTCATCAAAACATGTTCACTTTGTCAACACTATCACTTTACTACAACTACAAAGGAATGAGAAGGAGGAAGAAAGAGAGATCTTGACCGGAGAAACAAGTTACACTAAAGAGGAAACTAGGGATGTTGAAAGCAATAATGAAAGAGAATTAGGAATTGATTACTTCTACAAGTTTCCCACAAAGGATGAATTGGTTTACCATATAGTCGAGCAATATAGACTAATGCTAATTTTAGAAAACGATTTTAAGCAATCTATCTATTATAGGAGTGATGAGGATAAGAGAAGAGGAGTGGATCATGTAATGAAAAAGATGTTAGGTTTCTATAAAGAATGTCTTGTATTAGGACCTGAATATAAAACTAACATTGATGATAGTGAGAACGCGACGGAGGATGGAGTCACGTAATAGGGAATGACTTTGAGTCTAGCTACAAGACTCGTAAATAAAGAAAAGCGCTTATTGGGAGGCAACTCATGTTTTTAAATGTTTGCTTATTTTTAATTTATATTTGTTTGTGTCTTATATATGTTCTACCATAATTGTTTAACATCGTCTTAATCACATATAAATGTATTAAAAAAAAGATGAGTGTAGCGAAATTTGCATTTGTTTAAAAGAATGAAAATCGAACATGAAAATTTACAATTTATGATAAACATATATTATATCATACTTGTATGTTTGTTTGAATCACAATGAATGTTTTGCAGAAAATTTCAGGTTTTAAAATATTCATTTTTCCAGAAAACGAAACTTAAAATTCTGTCAGGTCAATCTTGACGGCGTCAGACTTAAAACCTGACGAAGTCAGGCACTGTAGCAACGGTTTTCCAGATTTTTGTTTTTCTGTCGAAACTTAATTTTTGAAAAATTTCAGAATTTTTCAAAGTCTAGGATTCTATAAACATTTATTTCGCAAGCATTATATCTTATTCGCTTTCTATGATAGTTTTTATTATATATGGTGTTTACCGCCGATTTTATGCGAGGTTTCGGTGTTTGTTTTCTTAGAAATTTACAGGTTATATTGGACAAGAAGATTCAAATGCATATCGGAAGAGAAGCGTATAATTGATCTTATCTTCTTGGAGGAGGATTTAACCATATTTCTATATCGTCCATGTTGAGTAAATCAGGGGAGTATTAATTTCTCCTATCACTTTTATTTTTCCCATTATCATATCTTTGGCAATTTTTAAGAACATCAGGGGAAATGTTTAATTTAAGTATTATAGGGAGAGAAAAAGGGTCATCTTAGAAACTAATCACTTACTTGATATTTGTCATGTTTTCTAGTAAATGTGTAATAAACCGAAAGAAATACTTGTTAGGGTAATTTTAGCACAAAATTTAAAATTTTTGATGATATTTGCGAGTAAAACTTTAGTCTTAATAAAGCGTCTCAAGGATACGAGTTATATAGCTAGCACAAAAAATATTACTACTCAAATCCCACCCCCAAAATTTGAGGTTCGCCTTTAGATATATAGGATATAAAAGCATTCACTTTTAATGCTTATGAGTGTACCGGTAGTATATAGATTGTAGAACTTGTTTTTGTGATGCATTTCAAGATCGCTAGTGGGACTACATTCGTGTAGTTAGGATTAACTAAATGATAAGAGGCATTAGGATAACCCTTGTTTTAAACCTGTTTATATAATTACATTGGCTACACCGGTCAAGTAATTACCCCACACCCTTGCTATGTACTCATTTTTAGTACAAGATACCCCTAGTTTACCCCTCTGAGCCTATCCTTTTTGCGGTTCTCGTGATATTTCGGTGGGTTCCGAAATATTAATTAAGAGCACTGTTTATAATACACCCTCAAATGTACACCCAAATCGCCTTAGCCTTCCTTGCATGTACTCATTTTTAGTGCATTATTGTTATTTGTTAAACCCTTAGTTAATTGTTTAGTTGATTACATGGTTGCTAAGTCGAGTCATATCTTGTGTACACAGTTTTGGGATGATTGAGACTCATAGGATTAGTAATATTTATTATGGAGTAATAGGGACGAAGTCAAAATTATAATCCCCCATATCTACGTAAATGTTTAAGTACTCCACGTGTTTTGATTCTCGCAATTCGGGTAATTAGTTAGTTTTTATATATTTAAAAGTTCAAGTGTAGGGATGCAATTATAACTCCCTTTTGATGTATTATTTTGCGGATGGTAGGGCAAGCGTTTATGAAAAAAAATGAAGAAAATAGAAAAAGAAAAAAAAAGTAGAAAAAGAATGAAAAGAAAAATATACGGACTACCATCCCGTCCTATGTTTTGTGTAAGTCAAGAAAAGTCAAGAAAATTACAAAAATGAGTTAATAATTAGTGAGTCGAGTCTTGGCTTAGCAACACCATGTTTTACATGTGATTAGCTAGATAATTGACATGCCACTAGTAAAATTCCCTATATCCACCAAACTGTGTTTTCCATACCCTTACAGCTAACGTTACAACCATTTAAAAACCCTCTTTGATAGCTTATCCTAGGTGCTTATGCCAGAGCCGCGGGGTGGGGAGGGGGGGGGGTTAACCTTTGCTCAAGAATATGGTAATCAATGTGCTATGACAGGTAGAGAGCGTTTAAATTTCCCATTTCCATACATGCTATAACTTATACACCCGAGAGATGAGAGAATCCAAACACTTGATGTGAGGTGCTAGTATATAATTTCCGTGCTTCTTTTGACTATTGTAGAGCTTGTGGATGTTGTAAACTACACTACAAGAAAAGTGGCTTTTTAGGACCCCCATAAGCGTCATAAAATGGTACTTTTTAGGACCTTTCATTTAATAGGACCAAGGATGAAAGCGTTTCATGTAAGGCGGTTGTACAAGGTCCAAAGCGTCCTAACCCTTATGAAACCAATTTTATGGTCGTATTATATGTCTATGAACAACACAAATAGCGTCCTAATAAAACCATATTAGGACACTTTTACAATGTTTTAACATGTGATTACCTACTTTTAATCTTTTGAGACACATAAAAGCGTCCTTAAAAGTATTGTTAGGACGCTTATGATGTAACATCATAGCTATTTTAGCAACCAAGAAAAGGGTACTAATAACTCAAATAAGATTATGATACCAATTTTATGGTCGCATTTTAGGTCTATAAACAACACAAATAACGTCCTAATAAAACATATTAGGACACTTTTCCAATGTTCTAACATGTGGTAACCTACTTTTAATCTTTTGATACACATACAAGCGTCCTTTAATGTTAATTCTTAGGACGGTTATCATATACCATTATAGTTACTTTAACACCAAGAAAAGGGTCCTAATATCCCAAATACGATTATGAAACCAAATTTATGGTCGCATAATATGTCTATGAACAACCAAATAGCGTCCTAATAACAACATATTAGGACACTTTTACAATGTTGTAAAACGTTGTTACCTAATTTTAATCTTTTGATACACATACAAGCGTACTTAAAAGATAATTGTTGGGACGCTTATCATATAACATTATAGCTATTTTAGCACCAAGAAAAGGGTTCTAATATCTCAAAGAAGATTATGAAACCAATTTTTTTGGTCGTATAAAATGTCTATTAACAACCTAAATAACGTCCTAATAACAACATATTAGGACACTTTTACAATGTTAAGTTAATTGTTAGGACGGTTAATAAGTTTAATAGGACAATTTCAAAGTTCGGACAAGTCATATGATAGGACGCTATTTTCACCATGCACACTCTATTATTACGATATGAATAAAACATCAACTAAATATTAAATGAATAAAACGAAATTGTATTTCAAATTAGCAATTGTCATAACAAAATCACTAAACATAAATAAGGTAGACATAATCTAACATAAAGTCTGTTAACATTAAACAATACATTAACGCAACAAGAAGCTTAGTCCGTGGTCATCATGCATCATCTCTCTCAATCCTCACTGACCACCTACAAATAAACACCCATGTATAAGCATTAAGCTCCATGTTAGTAAAATTATTGGTATCACAAGATTAACAAAGACATACCGAGATAAAGGGACAAGGCCATGCTATGGTTGCACCAACACAGTCTTCAATTGTGGCAAATAACCCATAGGGTCTCACCAACACTTCATCTCTTTTTGTTGGTACTTGAACGTTTACCTCACACCATCCTCGTCCAATCTCTGTACCACCAACTATATCATTTGGGTTCAAGCTCCTTACCCATCCTTTGCTACTCTGATCTCGGTTGAGTTTAGAATGCTTTTAAGGAAAACTTCATCCCCGACCTAGATTTCAGTTTTGAACAAACATTTATCAATTTTTAGTCAAGACACATGTATTAGGTTAAGCGGATGTAATACTGCAGGTATGGAGGAATTTGGGGTATACAAAGGAGGTCAAAATTGATCGATTGTAATCTGCAGGTGTGGAGGCTGGTGTATACTAAATAAGTTACAAATAAGCTAAAATAAGCTAAATAAGCTGTAACTACATGAGTTGTAACTAGATTAAGCTAAAAACTACGGATAAGCTAAAGGAATAAGCTATAGACCCGAATAATCACTTGATCAAATATCACAGGCCAAACAGGCCAAAACCAACAACCTTGCAGCCCTTGTGGGTCCCACTAGGGTTGACAGGGATCCAAAGTGAGACTTGATATGAAAAGGTGACTTATTAAGGTTTCTAAAAAGCTAGGACTAAAGGTTTGGGTCCCACAGATAAGCACTTGATGAGGGCTTGAACTTGGGTGGTCAACACTGATCACTCAGTGTATGGGTGGAATTGGACAAACAAAAAGCTATATGTAGACCTATCTAATAAGCTCAAAAGTTTGAAATAAGCCCTGAACTTTATAGATGAGCTTATTGGCTTTCAAAAAAACCAATAAGCTCACTGTGTGGCCCACTAATGATGAAGCTAAGGCACATGGAAAGTTGGGGTTTTGACTTGATGCCCTGGTGCAGGGCAATGGTTAGCCCTGCAGGCCACTTTGAACTATCACCTAAGCCAGAGAAAAAATCATAAAAATAAGCTAACTGTGGGATTCAAAAGCTTAGATGGGGAATTTCAACATGTAAAAATCTCAAGACTTGAATCTCAACACAAAATTCACAAAAATTCTCCCAAGATCTGAGTTTCTGACTAACATACCATTTTGACTTTTTGATTTTGAACTTAAACTTTGACTTTAATGAAACTTGTTTGATCCGTATGCACTAATTATGATTATTTAAGCTATGATAACACTAATGTTAGGAATTAGAAATTCCGGGTATTAAAGAGTCGGTCACCTCAAGTATATGTAATCATTAGAAAGCTCGTAGTCGTAGTTATTTTAAGTTAAGTAGTATTTAGTTAAGTAACACCGTGGAGGACGGACGGGTCTTTACCCACTGTATGCCTGATCCACAGCCCGTTGTGTGGCGATTTATGTAAGACTATAAATACTCTCTACCCTCCAAGGTAGAGAGTTGGAGCTCATAATAATATCTTTCACTTTCTCTCACTAAGTTCCCTAAACCTCTAACTTTCTCTCTCTAGAATTCCATTTATACGCCACTTTGTGTTATGGTTTGATGTGTATGTGAAAATCCAATATCCAACAATTGGTATCAGAGCCAGGTTATGTAGATATGCACCAGTCATGATTTCTTCAATTAAGTGTGGTTGCTGTGAACATGCGGCTTTTGATTGACTCCTCAATTACGATCACTGCAATCGCCGGTGTACTGCATACGACAGTTAGCAATAAAGCGTCGAAAGTGACTTTGATCACTTTCGTTGAATTAGGTACACGGCCCACGGTTCCCGTTGATCGGTACAAGTACTGCACTTTTGTGATCGGGTAGGATTCCTAAGAATCTCCGTGGCCAGGGTTTTAATTTGTTCTAGCCGTTCTCAAACGGAACGTCTCAAAGACAACACGGAGTGAGTGAACGGCGAATTGAGATTCAGCGATTGATGAAAAATGATTTGAAAACAATCGCGTATTGCTTGAAGAAAGAGTTTTGCAATACAACGAAGGTTTTATGAGAAAGATCAATTTTCAAACAAAATACTTTTTGTATTAGAGAATGAGTACACATTCGACATGCTAGCGAAAAGAAGAGATTCGCATCGACGGTTTTCTAAAAGTATTTTTCAATCGGATATACTTTTGAATTTGAAATGAATACACATTGACGCGTGCTAGAGAAAGAAGGTTTGCACATCGAACGGTTTTTCCAAAAGTATTCGTCAATTCCATTCCTGGACCAAGGTTGATTGAAGAATGAATCTCCCCATCGTTTCTATCCAGTTGTCACAAGCTTGATCTTTTGCAAGATTTCACATGTCACCCACAAAGAGCTTGTAAGATGTTGGCTCTAGAAGGATTTCCATCTTCATTGTGAATATTTTTACATATCACTTTCGGATGTTACGCAATACCACAAGGATAATGCGTAGGACTCTTAATATATACTTACTTTCCACATTGTGTGAAAAAGCAAGTATTCAAGAATTTAGTGTCCTAATGAGATATTGTGGATGATCTCTTGGCTCTAGACTCAATAGTGCACATTTGGTTCCTGTGTCAGAGACTAGGGAGAGGGTCTCCTTCTTCAATATCAACAATCTCTAAGAGAAAGTCGATAGATAATGTTGTTTCCCCGTGAGAATGAAACAAGCCCTTTTAAAAGGAACTTGAGTGGCTTGGGAAGTTTAGTGCGATCGTCACGGGTCCATGACGTCTTGTCTTCAATACCAGTGTTACCTTAGTAACAACCCGTAGCATATGTATTGAACCCGGTTTCTTCCCTAAGGTTGAATTGATGGAGGGCTATTTCTTTTCACCCTTTTTCACATTCATTTCTATTTCATTCTTCAACCCCGATTGCTTACGAGACTTCATAACTAGAACTTTGTTGGGTTTATTCCATTACTAGCTCTGTCTCAGTCCGCACTCTTCCCATTTCTCATTTTCTCCTTTTTTCAATATTCCTAAGGACTCTACACTATCTAGTGGATTGTCCACAGGAAGATCCCTCCGGTTTTGGCGGATCGTGGGAACAAATACCTAACCTAACCATCCTTATAACTCCATGCATAAAATAAATTGGTCGGTCTTTTGGTATTGTTCTTTCCTTCATGAAACCAATTGAAAAATCATTTGGAAAGTTAATCAAGGTACTTGTGATCTGAGATCAAAGCATTTTGTACCTTAATAGTTTTGATCATTTAGAAAACCTCCCCCTCAACATGTGCGTATGATTTAGAAATTGTTTAGCACAAGGAGGCAAGAGGACTTTGAAATATTTTCTTTGATCACAATTTTCATACGAAAAAGCCATTTGATTTTCTTTGGTAAATTCTCCCCCTCAATATGTGCATAGGATATTTGAAATAATTTTATCACATAGAGGCAAGAGTTAATTTGAAGCACATCCATAATCACAAGGGTCATTAAGAAACCATTTGATAACACAATCAAGGTACTTTATAAATAACTTTAAAAAGTTTTTGTACCTCGATAGTTATGCTCCTCCTCAATATGTGCTTCGAGATTCGAAAGCGTTTAGCACATATGAGAGAGCAGCCTGCACAATTAAATCAAAACGATCACCTTTTATCAAATTTCATTATTAAATCACAATTTCTCCCCCGATCAAAAATATCAAATCCTTTGAGATTTTGGATCCCAAGTGATTTAATTAGATTTAGAAAACATGGGAAAAAATGTGGCCTTATTTAAATACTCATCTGGTTTTTGGATAAATCCTCCTCCTCAACATGTGCATTGTGTATTTGAAATCGTTTGGCACATGGAGGCAGGAGTGCCTATAAAGGACTAAAATCAATTCCATTTAAAACAGATTTGAGATTTAAATCACGATCTCTCCCACGATCAAAAATTTCAAACCATTTGAGATTTGTAATCCCAAAAGATTTAAATTATTTAGAAAATTTTAGGGGAAAGACGTGGCAAGATTTAATTCTGAAAGATGACAGATAGGAACAGTTTTAAGACATTAAAGATTGTTAGTGTCAAGTATGATAGTTTTTAAGAGATCTTTTAGTAAAATAAAATAATTTCACAATCAAACAAGAACAGAAAAAATTTCATTTTGAAAGACCTTGATTCTAAAGAAAAAATCATACCATGACATAACATTAAATCTTTAGATCACCACTTATATTGTACAAAGCGGGACTTTTGTGAAGAAATATCGTTTGAAAATATTTTATTTAAAATCACTCTCCCCCTCAATCCATGACCGTAGTCGATAATTGAGTGACTCAAGTTTTGTTAAAATGAAGTCCGGTGATTTTCAAAATTTAGTCCAATATATTTTCAAAACAACATTTTTCCATTTTCAAAATAATTTAATCAAAATTATTTAAAAATGGTATCCTGCACAAAGATACGTTAGGTGGTTGAGAAGCTTCCTTTGTTGCTGTAGGGCTTAGAAGAAAACCGTCTGCAGATGCAGTGAGACTTCTTCTTACGTTGCATTTTGAATGCCAACTGAGGTCAAATTAAGCTCCGTTTCTTCAATCACTTAGAAGAAAACCATCTGCTGATGCAGTGAGACCTCTTACGTTGCATTTATGCCAACTCTCCATTGAAGTCCAATTAAGCTCCGTTTCTTCATTTGTCAACCCAAGAGATAGTTACCCTTTCCTTTCGGCATCCAATCATCATCAATAGTGGGATCCGGATCGGGAACATCTTTATAACCAATATACCTGCATACATTAGTGAACACACATCTGAGATATATGGTGGTTGACATCACCCATAACGACAATCGACTAATTAAAGTCAATTCAACATAACAATCAGATCATATAAGGCATGAGGTTTATGTGTTAATCAAACTCTAATCATCTAAACCTAACAATCATATCCTAAATTCCTAGTCCTTCGACACAGGCAAATATCATTTTTAATTAAGCACGTAGGATAATTACGAAAGCACGTTAGATAATATAGATTTGAAAACATTCTCCCCCTCAATCAATGACTCAATTTAAGAGTGTTGAAGTCATCGATTGAGTTTTTCTTGAATTATCGAAAACTTCGATCTGATTGATTTTTCAAGCAACTCATTTTACCACCATTTTAGAAAACACCAAATATTTTTTCGAAGAATTTTAGACGGAAAAACATTTGTGTAGGAAACTGATCCTTGACATACTTTCCTTGTTTTTTTTTTAGGATAAGTGCACGAAATATTTTGAAAATAGGTTTAGCGCAACACTTTCCTTCCTTTAAAAGAACGGGTTGCTATCTGAAATAATAGCAAGCCATAGTTTAAGCACGGGTCCTGATCAAGTAACTGCAAGCCATCATTTGAAACCCGGGTTACAGTCTGAAATAACTGTAAGCCATTAGATTTGTGACATGTTTTGAAAAAGAATATTTACACCTCCTGCTCGAACTTCATCTAAAGTCCCGTGCCATTATTGAATGACATTTCTAAGACCGTAGATGTTATCGATACGAGAAGACATGTCTTGGAAAACATATTTTTGGTATTTTTGAAATTTTCTGATTTTTATGGGTTTTTGAAGGTTTTATATTTTTCTATTTTGTTTTGTTGGTTTTATATTTTTGTATTTGGTTTTTAATAGATATATACAAAGATAGAGAAGATGATATAGTTAAAGAAGATGATGATCACAGTACCGAGATAAGGATATCGACGGCAAAATCGTCGTAGAAGATAAAGTCATCAACTCTTAAACATTCACCACCAAAGCTTCGAGGCTCTTGAATCGAAGAAAGAAATTGAACCAAGCGAAAGTGACTTTGGCACTTCCCCAAGCGAAAATCCTTTAGGCGATTCAAAGCTTTCTTTCAAGCTTCTCTAGCGGTGCACAAAGAAGCACACCATTATCATCGAACTTGCTGCTCCTTTTAAGAATAATCACCGTGATTCTTCGTTAGAGGTTATATCATCCAAAAGAACATCAACATATCATCCCACACATAAATAACACTTCTCAAATTTCCTTTCAACTGACGTCTGAAGCGATCCATTCCAAAAAGGTGTCAAGAGAACAATTCCTCCCAAGTAGTTGAATTGATGCAGTCAGTCTCTTTGTATAATGCTCAAGAACTCTCCCGAATACACATCATGAGGGTAATGAAGAACAACTCCCCAATGTTCACATCTTTCTTCCCTGATGAACATGTATGAAGCTCAAGAACCCGAAGTACACCAATATCCAAGAACTCTCCTGAATACACATCATGAGGGTAATGAAGAACACCTCCCCTATGTTCACATCTTTCGAGTCCACGATGAATGTGTATGAAGCTCAAGAATCAGTACACATTACCACGAGAGAATAGCGATAACACCTCCCTCATGTTACGCATTTATCTCCCCTGAATATGTCGTACTTGTGTACCTCTTTTATCTTCAGAAACTAACTCTTACATCGCTTCCCCCACATAGTTGGAATAAGAATACTAAACGCCTTGATGAGTAAAACCTTGAGTTTCTCTGCGGTCATGACATTTGTTTTCCCGGGATATCTTCAATCACTTAGGGTGCGTTTGGTAGAGAGAAATTCAGAGAAAAGAAATGAGGTAGAGAATAGAATCTCAGAGAATAGAAATCGAGAAATTTTGTTCAATTCAATGTTTGGTAACAACAGAGACTTGACCGAGAAATGAAATTTTTTATTCAAATAATATTTTGTCTAAATAAAATTTCTTAAAAATATTAAAAATTATTTTAAAAAATATATCTTTTTTTTTAATTTATTTTTAAAATTTATGTACTTTCTTTAAAAAATTATTAAAAAACTTATTTTTTAAAATGTATTTACTTAAAAAAAACTTGTTTTTTTAAAAAAAATATTTTTTAAAATGTATTTATTTAAAAAAATAAACTTATTTTTTTAAATAATTTTAAACTTAATTTTTTAATAATTTTTTTAAAAAAATATTTTTTTTATTTTTTTTTAAATAATTTTTTATAAGAATGTATTTAATCCTACTTCTTCTTTTATGATTGGTTCCATATTATTAAGAAAATGTTCACGGTTGTCTTTCTAAATAAAAATGAGAAAACTATTTCCATTCAAACTAAGATGGAAATCATAACTCAACAAAATACACTAGCGAGAATTTAGGAGGAGTTGCAAATCTCCACTTTTTTTTTTACCTTGGCTACCAAACAATGGAAATATTGATAATTCCATTTCTCTATTGTCTTTTCTTCTTACCAAACACACCCTTAGAAGAATTAAGTTCATCAAGTTTACTCGCCATGAGTCAAACCTTGAAATCTTCAAAAAAAATCCACAAAAATTCGAAAAATCTTCAAAAAAAAAAAAAAAATGTTGTCAATTTGTCATGTTTTTTTCGGTTCGATAATATCTACGGTCTTTGTCTTTGTCATTCAAAAGAATGACACGGGACTTTAGATGTTGTTAATTCTTAAAAAAAAAAAATCAAAAATCAAAAAATATTTTTGGGAGAAAGAGAAACTATGGTTTATTGTCATTTTAGGGCAATAACCGGTCTTAAAAAGAAAAACGAGCCATGTTTTACCATGTTTTCAAATTCCATGCTACGATTCTATAAACATTTATCTGGCGAAAACTAAATGCTTTGAAAAATAACTTGGTCTCTATTTTTGATAATCATCAGGACTTAGTTGTCAAAATCTCCATCTCTCAATCAACAACCTATGTCATTGAGTGAGGGGAGAATGATTTCAATTAAATTAAAAGTTATTTGGCATTAAATTGTTTTCAAAAGATGTACATGCATGTTTTATCAATGGAGTTTAAAGTCTTAAAATCCGATCCTTAGCAGTTAAAGCGCTTTCATAATCAAGTCACAATTCTCCTTAAAAGCTTTCAAAATCAATTTAAATCTATAAGAGATCACAAATCTCAAATGATTTGATAATTGTGATCGGGGAGAATGTGTGATTTAAATTGGATTTAACCGATAATTGGTAAATGGTTTTATAAGAATGTACATGATGCCCTCCCCGCATGTGACAAATGATTTCAAATTTTTCAATGCACATGTTGAGGGAGCATCTATCTCAAACCTATAATTTGAAGCGTGATCATTTATCTCAATGTGCGGGTTCCTCTAGTATGTAAAACTTCTTTCAAACCTAGAAGCACATATTGAGGGGGAGCAAAATCATGAAAATCTCATCCTTCCCAAAATGCTTTATCTACTTGATTCGATTTGGGAAGTGATGTTGATATCTTTTAGAAAATGGTAATCAAAGAAGTTAATTCTTTCTCTTGCCTCCGTGTGCAAAACATTTTCAAATACTTGATGCACATGTTGAGGGGAGTTCTCGTTCTAAAAATATCAAAAACAATTCAGGTACAAAATGCTTTGATAATATATCACAAGTATTCGAATTGATTTTCAAATGGTTTTCAATTGGTTCCAACGGCAGATGAACAATACCAAATAGACCGACCAACTTTACTTTATATACGGTGATATAAGGATGATAAGGTTAGGTTTTGTTCCCAAGATCCGCCGAGAACGGAGGATCTACAGGAACTATCCACTAGTTAGTGTAGAGTTCTTAGGTATGATAATAAAAGGAGAAAATTGAGGAATGGGAAGAGTGGGCTGAGAGGCTGAAATCTTGGAATAAACCCAACAAGGTTCTAGTTATGAAATCTCGGTAAGCAGAAGGGTTGAAGAATTAAAAATAATTGAATGAGAAAGGGTGAAAACAAATAGCCCTCCATTTATTCAACCTTAGGCGAAAGGGTTCAATTCATATACTCTTGATGGTAACATCGGTATTGAAGACAAGGCGTCATGGACCCGATGGCCTTGCACTTCAACTTTCCAAACCACTCAAGTTCCTCTTAAAAGGACTTGTTTCATTCTCACAGGGAACCGACATTATCTATCGACTTTCTCTTAGAGATTGTTGATATTGAAGAATGAGGCCCTCTCCCTAGTCTCGTACGGGATCCAAATATGCACAAATTGAGTCTAGAGCCACGAGATCATCAATAAATCTCATTAGGACACTTTCAATGAAGACTCTGTTTCACACAATGTGGAAAGAGAGATTATATCTTAAGAGTCCTACACATTTTCCTTGTGGTATTGCGGAACATCAGTGATGTGTCTACACACTCACAATGAAGATGGAAAGCCTTCCGGAGCCAACATCAAACAAGCTCCTGGTAGGTGGCATGTGAGATCTATTATATGGCTCAACCATGTGACAAGCTGAGCGAAACAATGGGGCGATTCAATTTCTTGAATCAATCACGGTTCGAGGTTAGGGATTGTGGATACCTTTGAAAAACCGGTCTTTGTGCTTAACAACTCTTTTCTTTAGCACATCGGCCCGTGTATCGGATATTTCAAATCAAAAGGTGTTTATGATTGATAATTGATTTTCATTAAAACCTTAGTTGTATTGCAAAAACAATTTCTATTGAGCGATACACGATTGTTTTTCAAATATCTTTTCATCAATCGGTGGACTCAAATTATTTGGTTCACTCACTCGTGTTGTCTTCTTTGAGATGTTCGGTTTGAGAACGGCTAGAAGCACTGAGAAACCCCTGTCAAGGAAATTCTTGAATTATACACGATCCTGAGCGTGCTATCTTGATCAGCGGGAACCGTGGGCGTGTACCTCAATTCAGCGAAAGTGATCAAAGACACTTTAGATGCGATTTATTGCTAACGTTGTATGCGAGTATGCGCGACGCGTTTCTGTGATCGGAATGAAGCGGTCAATCCATAGTCGCATGCTCACTTAACACATTCAACTCAAAAGAAATCATGATTAGTGCATCAATGACTCTGATATTTTCACTCCAAGCTTCTGCTACGCTGCTGCCAATATCATGATTCAACAAAGCTTCGCTACTCGATGAGAAGATATCATGATCGGAATGTGAGCATGTCGGTTCGAATGTCACAACATCACATAATACCAACACCACAATGGATGTCACAGAGATCTTTGATTCTTTGATGATCTCTATAGGCAGCTCAAATTTACTATCCGTGGATCATTAAAAGACCTCCACTTGAAGTAACCAAACATGCAATGTGAAGAATCAATGACTACGAGCTTTGAAGCAAAGCACTACATCAAGAATGCAAGATCAATTTTTAATGTAATATCTGTTTGTATTCAATGTAATTTTAGTACATGATTGAGGTGACCTCCCTTAGGGGGAGATTGTTAGGAATTAGAAATTCCGGGTATTAAAGAGTCGGTCACCTCAAGTATATGTAGTCATTAAGCTCGTAGTCGTAGTTATTTAATGTTAAGTAGTATTTAGTTAAGTAATACCGTGGAAGACGGACGAGTCTTTACCCTTTGTATGCACGATCACACCGTTGTGTGGCGATTTATGTAAGACTATAAATACTCTCTACCCTCCAAGGTAGAGAGTTGGAGCTCATAATAATATCTTTCACTTTCTCTCACTAAGTTCCCTAAACCTCTAACTTTCTCTCTCTAGAATTCCATTTATACGCCACTTTGTGTTATGGTTTGATGTGTATGTGAAAATCCAATATCCAACAACTAATTTAAGATACATGAACAAGATTTAGACCAAGTGGGTGAGATTTGATCCTCACATGTCCCAACAGTGGACTGTGAGAGTGAAGGTAATTTGATTTTGACTTTCTCTAGTTCAAACATTGGTTTTATAGTTTTACTAGTTCTAATATCATCTAGAGGTCATAGTGTCTTGAGATAAACAAGTGAAAAGGCAACTACCACAGTTGAAACAACAGAACCAAACACCCCTAATAAGCGAGTTAACAAATTTAAAAGGCAAATGAGCAATCTAAATCATAATATTGATACATAAGCTTGTAGCCTAGGTTCATTAGCTATCAAAGATAAAATAAGCTATAACAACTAGAAAGGAACGATTTATAATCGAAACATACCCGTAAGCGTGGAGGTTCATTGGTTACAACAGGAGAATCTTGTGATGTAAGAGGTGGAACAATGGAACTATCCTTCGACCCATTCTTCTCGATAAGCGGGCTCGTAAATTTTCATTTTCACTAGTAAGTTCTCCACATCTAGACTTCAATTCGTTGTTTTCTCTATGACATGCTAAACGACTTGGTATTACACCCCAAACAGCAGAGGCACGAACACCTAGACCATACATGCACTGCATCACCATTTCGATCTTTACCCATAAGCTGAAGAAAAATATCATCGGTCAGGATTATCAATCGAACCCTCGGGCTGATTATCACTAAGTCGTTTCATATCATCCTGCATTTTATATAAACATGAACAACATATAGTAAAAGCATGTATTACAAAAAAAAGGCATATTGTGTTTAACTTATGCTATTAATACACTTTTCAAACACAAAGCATATTACTTACAATCGCTTTTCTGCGGTGTCATCATTTTGGTATTTCCATCTTTGGAGAAGCATGCACTAAACAGATCCAATCGAGTTGGATCTCGTCCCAAATATATGCGTATGAATAAAAAGAAAATGAATATTAACAGTGGATATCCACAGGATACATTAACAATCCCACTTTCTCCATACACTTACCTTTAACTCTTCCCTTTTGCGAGCATAACTTTTTACGGTTCTTTGGATCATCTTCTTTTTGCCCGGTCGCCTTGTTTTTCACTTAAACTCTCTGTAGGAAAGTAAAATATCATAATGGGAAATTAAGTAATGTTATTTAAAGTGGAAGAGTATTTCACACCTTAGTGTTTTCTTTATTCCAATACTTCACAAGCTTCTTCCATTGTTTTTTTGGCACTTGCTTTGGCCTAGATCTTATTTGTTGCTTAAGCTGACAAAGGCGGATCATGGTAGTGTTCCTTAACTCTTGCCCTCCGGTTCTTCACCTTCCGCCCAAATGATTGCAATATCCATTTTTCTCCGCTTCGAATATCAAATTTTGTCTAAAAATGTAATAGCTCACATTAGAAAACAAATACTTTATTCATTAACATACAAATTTAACATTGTGTACCTTTAAGAGTTCAAGTAAAGCTTTTTTTTTTGCGGCGTCAACTTTATTCCATGGTTTATAAATCGGACAATACTTTCCACTCCTTGAAAGTGTTCCCATGAAATGAGTCGGATGACTACTTTTGTCGTTAATAGGTTGTCCGTGTTCATTAACTAAAATAGGAATTCTATCCCCTTTTCTTGGGCCCAAACTTTTGCCATACGTGTTGGTCCTCTCTTTCTTTTGCTTACAATCCGAACTACAAAAAGTGAACATGATTTACAATAGATACGTATACATTTAAAATACTAAATAATTCGAAATGGAGGCAATATCTTAGCGTTGTATTTTGTCCTGTTTTAATTTAACTTTATTATATATTCTTCTTATATGACACAATATATGATATATGATTTTTAAAACGATGCAATCAAGTAGACCATGTTAACGGTTTCATTTAGAGCTTGTGTAACTACATGGTTTTCTTCATTTTCAGAATGCTCGGCTTGAATCTCTTCTCGGGTAGATCATCGCCGTCATTTGTTAAATCGTTCACATTCTCCAAATCATCCTCATTCTCCAAATCATCCTCATTCTCCAAATCATCCATGTCTTTATCTACATCATCTTAGAGTAGCTTGTTGTTCAATATCTTCATTCATAGGTATGTCTTTGATATCATCATTTTCAACATCATAAAGGTCTTCATTGTTATCTATATTAAAATAATAAAAAAAAAAAAAAAGTAAACACAGCAGTTAAGCGAATATACACTTAATAGTAATTTAATATCATATATATAGTATTTGAAATTTATGTATAGTTACCATCAGATCTCAAGTCACACTCCCCGTGGTCATGATCGTTGTCAATTGCAACTAAGTTTCTCGATTGCGGTTAATCTCCCTCTGTTGTGAATTTGGTTGATCATTTCGTTTGGACTTGGTGGACTCCTGTACCCTACTACGTATTGCCCTCCACGTATCAATATGTTTGTCCCTTTTGCGATTGAGATTGAAGATGTTAGCCCACGGAGACATTGAGCACTCATTCGTTTTGTGCTAAATTTTATATCTAGTCATGGGACGTGGAGCAATGTATTTTCGATTCTGTTTCATGCAAGTAGAATTGTTAGAAAACAAACATAAAGAAAATATAGTAGCCAAATTTATTATTAGTACCTTTTTATTTGTTTGTGTAGCAAGCTTACGGGTTATCTTCCTCGGCATTAAGATGGAAGTCAGACGGACATATAATCTGCATCTTTCTCACCGGTATCCGTTGGTTTCCTTTTCTTTTTCTTTGTTTTGTCACTCTCTACTAGACTTGTCAAAGACTTAGCAAGATTTTTCACTCCCAAAGCTTGTAATCTCTGTTGGTTTTATTGAATCCTTGTCCTTACGGACATTTCATAATCATTCGTATTTCGTGGTGATTTGGCGTTGCATCCTGTTATTTTCCATAGCGGTGCACAAAACAAATAAAATTATTATGAGATTGCAAAGAACAATAGTCATTTGAGAACAACAAAACTGAAATCAAATCACTATCTGTTACATGTTACAGAATGAAATACATTATCTACTGATTCCTCCGGGAAGAGATCAATAATAAGAGAAGTGTGTAGTATACGGGTAACTCAAACGTGTTAGGTTTGAGCAAAGATCGTTCGAACGAGGGTTGAATGGAATTTCCAACTCACGTCGCGATTATCAGGATTTGAATGGGAAAAGGGGATAATTTGAAGTTTTCTAAACTACGGGGCAAGGGAAGCATAAAAGGGAAATTACACTACGGGAAATCCTAAATACGCAAATAAAACTAAAATGTATTAAATGAAACGTAAATAAAATGCAACTACGTCTAATCTAAGTCCTAAATATGATCTAAAATTACTTTCTAACTAAAAATGATATTTGAAAATTAACTAAGAATTAAAACTAATTTTTATGATTTTTCTAGAATTTATTTGAATTAAAATCTAATTTCTAATTATAAAAATAGAACTAAATATCTAAAAATTATGAAAATGAATGGGAAAATGATGAAACTATTTTTCAAAAATCTAAAATAACACAAAAGACTTTTAAAAACTATTTTTGTATTTTTCTGAACTTTTCTCTATTTTCTATGAATTAAATACTAATTAAAACTAATTTAAATTCTAAAAATTACAAATTAAACTAGGAAAAATCTAGAAAAATTATTTTTTTGCTTTTTATAATTTTATTAATCTAGGAAAATTGAAAAATTATTTTTAGGAACCTTTTCTGATTTAATTGTATTAAAAAGTACTTAATAAGCCTTAAAAACTGATTTAAATCAAGAAAAAATAGTAAACAGTAACTAAAAATTATGAAAAATTCAGGGAAAATCTAAAATATTACTCTAAATCTATAAAAAATGAGAAAACACATGCTGTTGTATGAGAAATAGAAGCTATAGTGAAAAGTACTATGAATAAGCTAAGCAAAATAAGCTATAAGCTAAAACAGTGGACCAAAGGATTCCAGAACCTATGATATACTAAAACTACCTAAAATCAACTAAAAGCAACTACTCTACACCTAAGATTAACCAGCTACTGAGATTAAGGTGAATTAAGCACAAGATTCAAAGCAGGTCTAACTATCACTTTTAAGCTAATGTACCGGTGATTTAATAAGCTATAATGGAAAAGCGAACTTGGATCCAATAGAACACCAGCCAGAGAGCCAATAAACAAAATCTTAGCCTATAACTAATTCTAATGAACAAAATATGCTTTATAAAAGCAGGACACGTGCACACTCGGTTAGTCTTTGAGAGTGTACACAGAATTTCGACCTAAAAGAAGAGGCTGGTAAAGAGCTTTTAGAAATATCTAAAAATTTAGCAAAAATAGTGTTTACAAACTCAATCAACTGAAGGTTATAAATCCAAAATTTCACTTGAATTGGATCAGAAATGAATCCATGAAAAATCCAGAAAGTTTTGTGAAAAACCACTTTTGCAACTTTTGACTATTTAGAGGCAATTTGGATATTTGACTAAAATGAGATTTGAATCCAATGATGAACTGATTATGATATTTTGTGATGAGATAAGACTAATGCAAGCTAAAGTAACTATTATAAAGCTTAGATGCAAGATATCATGAACTCGTACCAACTGTATTTAAGTTAAGAGCAGATTATAGATTATTTTGACTTTTAATGATCCTAAGTGCAAATAAATGACTAAAGTGGCTCTAATAAACCTAAGAGAGACTATTGCAGCAACTTCTAACCTCAAATAAAGCTTATGACTCAATCTAATAGCACTTTGATCCAAACTCCCCTTTTAAGACTGATATGCAAGTTATACTTAACAACTAACTTTAGTGCTGCAACCTAAAGCTTAATTCAACTCTAACTAACTTAAATGAGTCTAACAGTAATGATTAAAAGCAACAATTAACACTAACTCAATAAGAACAAAGATATGCGGTCTGAGCTTAAAATGACATAAAGTAAATCAAAACTTCGGATCAGTCCGGCCACACATGGCTTGCCAAACAACTCAAGTAACCATTATCCTAAACACTTGTTTTCAACCAGTTCCATGTTCATATCGACAAATAACCCATTTTGAATAAGAATCCTGCAAGTTTGACTTATGTTGGTGAATGTAAATGAGAGTAGTATCCGAGTTAAGCAAGCTAAAAATAGATTTGGAATAAGCTCAGTAACCAAGATAAAACATTAATAAGTGAATTTAAACAATGAAACAGTGATTTGAATTTTGATGAAAAATAAAACTTGTATTAATAAAATTTGAGTACAAAGGAAATTATAATAACTGGAATTTAAAACTAGAACATTGAAAACAATTGAAAATCACTTTCGAAACTATTCTAATCTACTCCTACTACATCCCTCTACATGGAATCCATGGGGGTATTTATACACGAGCATGAGCCTTGGAAGAGTCCAGAAGGTGCAAAATGTGCTTTCTTTAGATGCCTCTCAACCCTTGGATCTTGTTTCCACTTCATCCCAGCAATCTCAGCCTTAGGATTGAATCCACCACGTAGTATCCTCCGTCGAGCTTCGGTGTTGAGGTATGTGACACCACGGATTGCCAGGCTGGCATCCGTGTGTTGATCAATATGTCGATGGATGTACTATATTGCCCTTAATGATAGTGTATTGAGCCAATTAGGCAGCGGGGTGTTTAGGGTTCTTACACAGGGGATGGTTTGGAAATTTGGTTTAAGGGCGTGAGGTTTTTAATATTTATTTGATTTGTTTGGCCAGGGGGTTAAATACGGGTTGGGTAAATAACCGGGTAAAGAGTTGGGCTTGGTTTAAACGGGTTTAGCTATTGGACAGTTGAATGTGGGCTTAGGATTGGTTATATGGGTTAAGGGTTTAACCTTTGGACTAGGACTTGTGATGTACCCATTTATTAATCCAAGGACCAAAATGTACAATTTGAAAATCCGGGGACCACACATGAAAATCTGAAAATGTCTTTCAAGGGCCAATCTTGTCCTTCTCAAATAAACCAAGGGCTGATTTTGCAACTTTTGAATCTTCAAGGGTTTATACGCCATTTTACGAAAGTTGAAGGGCCCATTTCGACATTTCTTCAAACTTTGATCAAATCTTCACAAATCATCCTCCGAGAGTAGAAATCTTCACAAATGCATAATTGGACCTTCGGCTTTAGCTCTCTTAATCTCTCGTGCTCGGTTTTCTTGGTTTTGGCTTTTTGTACGTTTCGTCAAATCCATTACTGCACATGCAAAAACTCAAGAAACACGCAAATATTAACAATAAACGGCTATTTCTTGGTTACTTTGGGTCAGTTTTGATAAATAAAAGATATGTGTTTAAGCACATATCATCTACAAACAAAAAAATAAGCAAATCCTTGGTTATGTCCTGAGATGAAATACATTAGCTAAAAGCGATATCAAATCACTATCACTATCACTACCCAAATCCTTTGACCCAAATTTACGGGTATACCAACATTCATTTAAATTAAGCGAGCAACTTAAATACAACTTGTACCACATCACAAATAAGCAACACTTATGATCACATATGAGACTCATCACAAGAGGTCAACCAAACACATACCAGAACCCACCATTTCCCACACTAACAATGTATAACAATAACAATGTATAACAATGATAATACCAATAATAATAACAATAACAATAATAATAATAATAATAATAATAATAATAATAATAATAATAATAATAATAATAATAATAATAATAATAATAATAATAATAATAATAATAATAATAATAATAATAACAACAATAATAATAACAACAAGAGAGGTTTGCATTACCTGTTGAGTCAGATCTTCATTCAAAAGTGATAACCCACAATCCTTGTTTTGCTGCCCACTAACCCTAAACCAAAATTGAGATTTTAACGATGCGTGAAAAGCGATTTCCATTAATAAATCGAATCAAATACTTGATTTTTGAAAAGATATGCTTGATTTTACAGGTATAAAAGTTATTTATGAATCTGAATTTTCCCCAAAATTTTAAGCGGGTTTATGTGAGCGTGGGTGTGTAAGTTTTCCCTAATTTTTAGATTATAATTAGATTTATAATTAAATTAACTAATAGTAGTATATAGTATATGAAATGTATTATATTATTGTATATATATAATTTATAAGTATTTTATTGTATGTGAAACTAAAAATGAAGTAGATTTGGCATTAGTTTTCCGACTTCGGGTCAAACAACAATATCAATGTGATGTAGTAATCGGTCTCTTTGTATCTTCTTGCCCGAAATGGAGCGGCTCGGATAGTTCATTTGTTTTACGAGGCGTTATTTAAAATGTTGCTATTTTCTTCTGAGCGGGATTTATCCTACGTGGTCTACGTTTGTTAAAGCGTATCCGCATCTAGTTGACCCGAAAGATAAAGTGAGATGTAGGACAATAAACCACACTAGAGTCATATATGCCATTGGTGCATCAATGAGACGGACATGCATGGAACCCTATGAATTATGAAATGGCTCGGGTTTGGCGGGAGTCAGATATCATATCATAATCAGTGTCATATCAAAGGTTCATATCAATGTTGCAAAATGGCGAATTAGTAGTGAGCGGCGGTGACCACCTTGTAGCTTATCGTGCGGGCGGGATAGATCGGTGATAGGGTATAATTTGATGTATAATTACCCGGTGTTGCTTTCGGGTTATCAAATAAGGGCCCGTTTGGTAGGTGGGTGTTGCTTTGGATTCGGGATTGATTTGGTAAAAGCGTAAAGTTTATGAAATATTAACTTTGAAAAAGCTAATATGAATAACTCTCAGCGGATCGGTGGTTCATTTATATCGTCAAGAGTTTTTCGTAAAGTCGACTTCCTATGGCGTCACATTCAGGGGGATGCTTTGTAACCTATATTCTACACATATTGAGCGGAGGAATTGTCCTAGGCATTTCTTGAGACCAATATACTGTGAGGTGATCATAAAGTGCGACTATTATGATTGAATGTATTGCTTAGCATGAAGTCGAGGAGATAGGGAACGATAATCAACCACGAGCCCGAAACATAACATATCATATCATATAACGGATAATCCACTAGCTATGAATACTTGAGATATAGGATGCATCCATACTCCCTACGAGATAACATAGTGGCCAAACATATACTTGAGCTCATAACATGTAACATATAAGGGATGGTGTGGAACGTCACTCAAACACACTAGAGTCATAACAAGTGGGTCATATCAAATGGTTCAGAAAAGCATATCAAAGGTTCATAATAAAAGTTTCATAGCAAAGATTTGTCATTAAGGTTCATAGTAAAAAGAATCATATGAAGATTAGTCATTAAGGTTCATCAAGGTGACAACGAGGGCAATATCACGGTTCATAAGACCCAGTGTACTATCGGGTTGTTCGGTTAGTTTGGTTTCATTCAATTTGAAAATAATAATCATGAATATTTTTAAAATAATATTCAAATTATAACCATTTATAAAGATGGGCGTGATCTTTTTGAAATTCACGGGTTAAAAAGGTTAAACGGGTTTTGGGTTGACGATCAACCCTTTTTGATCAAAAGTTGCCACATTAAGAAAAAAGCTTAAGCGGGTTGTCGAGTCGACCCAATTAATTTATTCACAACGAACCTACCGATTAATAAGCGGTTAGATGGGTCGACCCAAACCGACCGAAATATATTTATACTCAACACCGAGTTACTAGGGTTGGTTTCTTGTTGCATCAGCCGACCCTTGTGTGTTTGGCTTTTAAATTTTGCTTATTAGCTTATTTTAGGTTTTCTTACTAGATTAGGCTTTGCTTATTTAGGTTTCCTTAACTCCCTTAGCTTATTTCATCCATATGTAGCTTATTAAAGTTATTATAGCTTTTTCGGTTTTCAAAATTTCCTTCTTAGTTTGTTTATTCATAAGCGCTTTTAAATTGACTTATAACTTGCTTATTCTTAGTTTTCAAAAAAGTTTCTTTTATAAAAGTTTCTTATTTTTATTAGCTTATTAAGTTTGCAAAAAGAAAAAAAAAATTACAAAATTTGAAATTTGGGATTGAACCCGGACCTCGACCTATACAACCTACGACACCTGCAGTTGCCAATTCCATTTGGCAATCCTCACCTTTAGTAAAATGCAATTTAAGGGAGATGATGATAGAGCAATTAAATGGTGGGATTTGTTTAAAAAGCACACAAGTTGATTTGGAGCGCTATACCTCACGGAAAAGAAGCACAATTGAAGAGAAGCCAATTTGTTATCTTTCTAGTATAAATAGCAACTCTTATAAGCCTTCATGGCAAGTAGTTCTTAGTTAGTTTTCTAAATTTAACATTATGTCTGTTTTTCTTAAAGTTAATATAAGTCTCGAGTTTTTATTCCAAGCCACGTAATTTTCTTTTAGGTTTTAATAAGAATACAAATTTTTAGCAAAATCTTGTTCAAGCTTATGTTTTCAAGCTTATGTAAAAATTACTTTTGCAATTTTATAATTTTTTTACCTTTTATAAGTTTTCACCTTTTAGCAAAATTTTGTATAAATTAGTTTATCTAGCTTTGAAGTAATAATTACTTTTGCAAGCTTATGTAAAAATTACTTTTGCAATTTTGACTTTTAATTTCTAATTTTTAGATATAAATTAGTTTATCTAGCTTTGAAGTAATAATTAGGCAATTAATTAAGAAATAGCTTAAAAATAAATTGTAAAAGTATTTCTAATTTTAAGATCCAAATCCACATCATTCCAACATCCAAAATTGCCAAGCGGGAATCACCACCATCATCAAGACCAGGTAATACCTCATAAATGAAACCCTAATCGTTTTTTGCTAAATTTTTATGAAACAACATATGTGGTTAATTGAATTAGGCTCCCTTTGTTGAAATTATATGTGGTTTTACGTAGTTAATTGAATTAGGTTTAAGATGGATATGAGTTGGATGTCTTTACCTAGATTTACCATTGAATATAAAAATGGTCTTGACGACTTTCTTGATCATATATTCTATAATGAGGGTAAAATGGGCCGATTTCATGTCCATGTATTGATTGTGGTAATCAGATATGGGTAGATCGGACGGAGGCTACAATACATCTGTTATGTGTCGGGTTTATGAAAGGTTATACAATTCCACCTTCGGTTCCAAATCAAGTGATGCTCCAATGTTGGATCTTTGAAGATGACATGCAAGGGTTGGTGAATGATGCCTTCCATCGGTTTGGTGATGACACACGAACCGATGACATGGGAACCTAAGCCGAAAGTATGAGTATGCCAAACCTAAAAGCGAAAAATTTTATAAAGTGTTGGGAGGCAAAGAAACCACTATATCACGGGTGTAAGTTATCGAGTTCTTTCTTTTATCATTAGACTATTTCATGGTAAGTGTGTTGGGCAATGTAGTGATAATGGTTTTCAAAGATGCTAGATACAATGAGGAAGCCTTCCCGATGCTTCTATACCAAAGTCATTGTATGAACTAAGGAATATAATTCGAGAGTTGGGACTTAGTTATGATAAAATTGATGCATGTCCTAATGATTGTATCTTTGTCTTGGAAAGAAAACATTAATAAAGCGAGAATGTGATATATGCCATCGTCAAGGTATAAAGCAAGTGAAGATGATTGTGCGGATGAGTCAACCACGGTGATACCGTAAGAAGATTGGAGCAAAGGTGTTGCGTCATTTTCCGCTCTTACCACGATTGCAAATGTTATTTATGTCATCTAAAACAACCGCCTCCATGAGATGGCATGAAGAGAGTCATACGAAGATGGTTACTTGAGACATCCTGCAGATTCCCGGCATGGAAAGCATTTGATTTTAAGTATGATAAGTTTGCCAAAGAATCTCGTAATGTCAGGCTTGGTTTAGCGAGTGATGGGTTTAACCATTTTGGAACAATGAGTGTTTCTCATAGTACATGGCCTGTTGTTTTGGCGCCATATAATCTACCTCCTTGGATGTGCATGCAGAAACCTTATTTCTTTCTAGCGTTACTTATACGGCCCATATGCTCACGGGAATAATATAGATGTCTATATGGAACCGTTAGTTGTTGAGCTAAAGGAGTTGTGGGATCGTAAAGGAGTAGACACTTATGATGCAGCAACAAAAAGTAACTTTTCGGATCGTGCTTGTTTGTTATGGACGATCGGTGACTTTCCTTATGCAAATTTATCGGATGGAGCACCAAAGGTAAACTTGCATGTCCTAGCGCCATAAACATAAAAATCAACACGCTTGAGTCATGGCAAAAAACAATGTTTTATGGGACATCGTCGATATTTGCCCCTCACCGATCATGCTTTTAGAGATACAAACTCTTTTGATGGCGAGAAGAACTAGACAGGCAACCAGTGGCTTAAGAGGACAAGAAGTACTTGATGAGTTAGATGGTTTTGAAGTTAAATTTGGAAAACTTGTGAAGAGCAACCCAAATTTACCTTTTAATTGGAAGAAGAAAAGTATTTTTTTTTTAGTTACCGTCTTTGGAAAGATAACTTGCACGCCATAATCTAGATGTAATGCATATTGAGAAGAATGTTTGTGGCGGTGTCCTTGGGCAGCTAATGAATCTAGATGGGAAGACCAAGGATCATATAAAAGCATGCCTAGATTTACAAGAAATGGGCATTAGCACGAACTTCATCCTATAGTTCAAGATAACAACAAAGTTTATTTGCCACTTGCTTCTTTCTCAATGGATAAAAAGAAAGATATTTTTGTCGTGTGCTTAAGAAGGTGAAAGTTCCAGGATGGTTATGCGACTAATATATCAAGATCGTAGACTTAAAACCTCAAAACTATTTGGACTTAAAAGTCATGATTGCCTTATTTTGATCAGTGAGTTGCTTCCCATTGCCTTGAAATGTGTTGCCTAAACGCGTCGCTATCTTGTGATGAAGCTATGTCGTTACTATAAACAATTATCGCAAGGTTCTTAATCCAAATGATTTGGTTCAAATGGAAACCGAGATTGGAAAAATACTTTGTGATTTAGAAAGGATTTTTCTGCCATCATTCTTTGATGTCATGGTTCATCTTTCGGTTCATCTTGCTTGGAGGCGGATTAGGAGGGACGAGTTCATTACCGTTGGATGTATCCAATCGAGAGGTGCACATTACTATTATAGTAAATACCTTTATTAACAAATATTATTGAATCTAAAATTATTGGTTTTGATATCTCAGGTATTTAGCTACATTAAAATCTTCACGTGTGAAAGCGAGGAATAACCGGAGGGTTCCATTGCAGAAGGATATCTAGCTGAAGAGTGTGTGTCGTTTTTTTCATTGTACTTATCGGTGATGTTGAGACCGTACATAATAAGACAAGTCGAAATAATGATGGCGATGGTTATGAGGATGTTTTACCTATCTTTTCTATGGCGGGTCGACCGATTGGTGCTACAAAGGTAGAAATGATGGAACTTGACATTTTAGCTAAAGCACATTCATATGTGTTGTTCAATTGTAGTGAAGTTGATGAATTTGAACGTAAGTAATTATATTAGTTGTGAGTTTCATACATTATATTATACGATTAATAGTTGTCGTTGTTATCATCATTATCATCATTAACAACTGCGGTGAACATCGGCGTTGGTTCATCATCAAAATCGGAGAAAACGTAAGCGTGACATTCAACGTTTACATAGTGAGACTTTTGAGTCGTGGTTTCAAGATCATGTAAGGCATATACGAGGTTTATTACTTTTGAAAAATAATTATAATGACATAGCATTTTCGACCTACTAATAACAAAACAATTAACACATCTTGCCTTATTTCAGGTTGAGGAGCTACATGCTAGAGGGATCACAGAATCACAGAAAGTCTAAGGTGCTTGGCAAGTGGTCCATCTGAGTATGTGAAAAAATATAAAGGATTTATCATAAATGGTTTCGATTTCACACAAAGATGTAGAACATAATAGGAAAACGAGAATAGTGGGGTTTCGGGCCATGACAAGCAGTTACTCGAGTGCTACAGATAACAATCCTATCGCGGGAGATGTAACTTACTACGGGGTTTTGAATGATATAATTGAGTTGGAGTATGGTATTGACAAGAAAGTAGTTTTGTTCGATTGTGATTGGATTTTGAATGGTTCAAGGAAAAAAGAAGATGACAACGGGTTTACTCTATTGAATTTTGAAGGATTGAAGGCTCATAACGAGCCTTTTATACTAGCTTCTCAAGCACATCAAGTATTTTACGTTTCAGATAGTGTTGACAAAGGATGGCAAGTTGTGATCAAGGCGCCCGGACATGTTTATGACATGGATGAACAAACAAGTCTTGATGACGTGGAAACACATTTGCGGGGTGACTCATTTATGTGTCCTCAACATGACGAAACAATGGATATTGAATTGGTTAGAGGTGGTTTCGATGGAACCGTTGTGGACAACAATGATTAGTTATTGCCTTAGATGAAGAAGATCCGGTTGAAGAAGCTTAATGATTTCAATTAGCTAAATAATAATAGTCCTGTTTTTGTAAAATTAGTTGTTAGAATCAATGACAATCCTCATTCTTGTTTGTATTACTCTTTCTTATACATTTCTTATTTAAATTTAGGTAATTTTAACTTTTTAGCTTCTTGTTATTTATATTTTCACTCTGAGATCTCAAAACAACCACCTTAAGGGGTGTTTGGCTCAAATGGGTCAAGCAGTCAATATGGCTTATCCTTTGTTTGGCTCAAATGCCGGATTAAGAGCTTAATTTACCTTATTCACTTTGTTGTTTCTCTTACGTTTTTTGTTTCCTTTAGTAGCTTGTACTCTTGACTAGAATTCGAGCTTAATTGGGATTCTAGATCTTATCTTGTTGCTTTAATTTGATCGCTAATCACCCATTAGGGCTGAGATGCCACACTTTCGGTCATTTTGTTTTAATCAAGCCTAGTTTATTTTGTGAGTGCAATTCGGCTTAGTATAGTACGGCAATAATGCACCAAATTAACCATTATCATTGATAGATAAGGACAATACAAAGACAGATAACCCATACATAACTTCCAAAAGATTGAGACATATAACAATACAAAGACAAATAACAAGTGTCCTATTATGGTGTATCAAGTTTTGATACCCAAGTATCAAGTGTCATACTAACTAATGTTTAAATAAAACTTTTGTAAATAAGCGTTCTAAAAAGCTGATGTTTTATGACTCAAATAAAGGAGTGTTCTATTATGGCGTAGCATAATAAAACCACAACAAATAAGCGTACTATAAAGGTTAATGTTAAAAGAAACAGTTGTCAAGGGTCTGTTAATTTTTTCAAATAAAACTTTTGCAATTAAGCGTTCTATAAAAGCTGAATAAGCGTTATAAAAGCGGATGTTTTCACGACTCTAAAAGATGTGCCATATTGTGGTGTATCATAAACAAACCATTATGAATAAGCGTTCTATAAAGGTTAACGTTATAAGACGCTATTGTCAAGGTCCTATTCACTTTTCTTATAAAAAACGTTTGCGAATAAGTGTTCCATAAAACCGATGTTTTATGACTCAAATATCAAGTGTCTTATGATGGTGTATCAATCTATGTGACCCAAGTGTCAACTGTCATATTAAGTAATGTTTTAATAATACGTTTGCGAATAAGCGTTTTAAATAATTAATGTTTTATGACTTATATATCAAGTGTCCTATTATGGTGTATTGTAATAAAACCATAATTAATATGCATCCTTTAAGGGTCCTATTAAGTTTTGTTATAATAAAACTTTTGCAAATAATCGTTTTAAAAAATGATGTTATAAAACCATTGTACATAAGCGTCCTATAAAGGTTAGCGTTATAATACCCGTGTCAAAGGTCCTATTAAATTTTGCTATAATAAAACTTTTTGTGAATAAGCGTTTTAACTAACTGATGTCTTATGACTCAAAACTCAAGTGTCCTATTATGGTTTATTATAATACAACCATAATGAATAAACGTCTTATAAAAGTAATTTATTAGGATCCATATTTTAAGTGTCATATTAAGTTATATGATAATAGGACCCCAAATCATCGACCATCCTATTATATACCTTTTTAGGACATCGACTAAGTAGCAAATATTTAAAAAGGACCTTAAACGCTCATATGTCCTATTAAACAGTTTTTTAGGACTCCATTATCATCTGAGTCCACACAAAGGGTCCTAAAAAGCCACTTTTGTTGTAGTGCTACTTTAAATCAATGTTAAATTAATCCTCATGTGGCCACGGAGGTTCACCTGCGATGAATCCGGGCTATCCAAAAGGGTAGTCGCCCTGGGATTAGTTGGCTCGCAATGTCGAGTCGGAACCCAGGTTAAAAAAAAAAAAAAAAAAAAATGCCCCTAACTTGTAAATTTATTGGATAAAAGCATATTTGCTTGAGGACAAGCAAATCCCAAGTGTAGAGATATTTGATAAAGATTTAAAATGTGCGTTTTTAGGGGGTCATTTAAGCTCTAAACTTGTACATTTGTGATCAATTATTGCCTTAAATCATTCCTTTTCACATTTTAGGTACTTGGGACGCAAAAGCTGGAAACCGACACGCTTTGGGCTAATTTGGACAAGAAAATGAAGAAAACGACCAAGTCACAAAAAGTGCGGAAAAAGGATCGGGGCGTCACATGCTAGCGTGTAACTGTCACTTATTTTGGTATGAAGATTTGATGAATATTTTACACGTGACGGCTCATAAATATTACAAAGCTTGAGAGTTGACGACGTCACCTCGCGAATCTGATTCCACGGCAGGATTCATAGGTACCAAGCTGCGATGTCACAATGACAATTTGCACAAGACAAAACCTAATGAAGGTTAGTTGTGGCATCACAACCACAAAGTGACGCCGTCATATATGTATACCTATATATATTTTTCATAGATTTTTCATTCAGAGTAACACGTATCTTGGGAACACTTAGGAGTCCGAATTTCAGCAACTTGTTAAGGGTTTTTATAGCCCCAACTTCATATTTAATTAAAGATAAATTATTCCTCTTTAATCATTTAATATTGTTATGTGTTGTTTGATTATGTGTTTCTTTTCTTTCGATTAACATGTTCGGCTAAATTTATTAGTGTTTGCTTGGATTGAATGAAATCTAGTTATTAATTATTAATTGTTGTCTCTTGTTTAATTAGTTATCTCGCGTTAAGAGTAGGAAAACTTGCTATAATCCTATATGTGTTAGCTTGTTAATCGGACTAAACACATTATACCCTAGAGTGCACTGATGGGTTTTATTCGTTGTATTTATTGCGTAAATTCTGGCTCGTAAATCTTAGGAGATTCTAGAGAGATGACTTAATTGTCACTTGTAGATCTAGGGTTTCTTAAAGGAGACTTATACATTCATAGAGTTAGAGAATTTGGCACCACCCTAAGATAATACCGGAATACAACGTGCCAATTAAATAAGGATGTGACAGCTCGACTAATTAATAAGAGATAACTAGGGAGTAAATATAATCTAAGTAAGTAGTTTTTCCCATCATACGAGTTCACCAATTTAATTTTCTTGCAATTAGTTAAATTTAGTTTTTATTTAATTTAATTAAGTAGTATAAAAAACCCACTATTCAACCCCCGAGATTTTACTTGTTTACATAAAAAAAATATAAAAATACAAAAATAATCAACCTACACCTTTAGACCTAATTCGTCAAACATTTCGACCTTCACAACACTATTTCCTTAGAGAACAATCAATCCTCTGTGTCATACCTATACTACATTACAACGGTTAGATACACTACATAGGAGGATTGTAAAACTTAGTATGTTGCAATCCAACGCATCACCACCACTTAAGATTCAACAAGAGCCTTTTTAGAAGACACCTCAATAAGGGTACGCGCATAGCTATTATGGCCCCATGATTTAAGACACATAGTGCTCGTATAAGCACAAGCATTATAGGTCGTCCCAACTTATGGTAATCAAACTTAAACCAACTTCCGAATAGGCAACAATAGGAACGTTATAGAGTTTTACCCAAACAGGGGCCATAGTGATTTTCTTCTTTGTTAGTAGAGTGTTCGGCAACCATGTGTTCACCATTATAAGAACCAAACGAATTAGCCATGGCCCATTTTCTAAAACCTGTTTCATATCCTCACTTGTTGAAAATTGGAGTGAGAAGAAACCATTATTCAACATAACCTGTTCAAGTCCATACTTCAGCCAAGTGTTTTTAACATAGTTCTTAACAATAGGGAACACAAGACATTTACCAATAAAATATCCAAATAAAGTATTAGCAAAATGATTACTAACCATATCCACCGCTGCCAACATAATGGCCACATCAGCACCGTCGACATTTTCATCAGTACTTAGTTCAGAAATTCATTCAGTCGTCTTAGATATGGTATCCTTAAAAATGGAAGCAAAAGAGGCCGGCTTCGAGCCTCCATTCACAGAGTTACCAAGAACCCTATCCGAACCAACCTTAGAATAATGAACGCCTCCATTCACAGAGACATTTTCAGGAACTACAACAGGTTCCTCAAGCTTCGTTCCACCATCATCTGAGTTCCCAGGAACGCTATCCAAACCTTCCTTATGAGTATTTTGTTCCGTCCCACTCATACTCTTATTAACAGCCGCATCAAATCCCCCTTTATGAATAAACCCTATAACTCCAAGAAACCGCTCATCACAGCAAGAAAAACGAGCAAAGAAAACCACGATTAAGCTAAAACAAAAAAAGAAACCCTAAAATTAGGGTTTCGGCCGCAACAAATCAAAGCCTAACCAACCTCCATAATGATTATCATAATAAATGAAATGGAATTAAAAGCAAAGAAATGAAACAACTCACAATAATGACGACAAAACCTTAGAAAAAAACGAAAAACCCAAACCCTAGCTGCTCAACAACCAATTAAGGAACAATTAAAGAGATACAATCATCAGATTAATCATCAATAACGTGAGTATTAAAAGGTATTAGAGACACATTAGGTCGGATTAAACGATTGAAAAGGAAGGAGAAGGGTTGGTCGTCGCCTAAAAATTAGGTAATATAAACAACAAATATCATCGTTACTTCCTTTTCACCCCACAAATGAGATGAAAGTTTGGAACAAAAAATCCACCACTTTCATCCTATTTTTCACATTTTAATTTTACTTTCGCTCTTAAAAAGCCTTAAAAACACATATTTAATTTTGTTTTCTTCACTTTCTTCCCAAAATTAAAACTTGAGAACAGAGTATTAGTCATATTTAATGGAGAAAATGACCTTTCATTATATATATTTAAGATTAAGATTACTCGTCACAACATAAATATATTGTTTGGTTATGTTGTACGTAACTAGTTTGTAACGTTTTAAACATTACGAACTCATTCATCTTGACCTCAGCTATATACCAAGATTATGTGGGATTCATAAATTACTACGCACGACTTCGGGGTTTTCACAAGTATATCAGATTAAAAATACCATGTGAAACTTTTAGCTGCTCAAAAGTTATAGATTGAATCATTTGAAATTCTTAACGACTTGCAATATAGACCCACATGATCCGTTAATTATTCTGCATCCTAGAGAACCAATATTAGTCAAAGTCAAAATGGTCAGGTGATCCATTAATCCATCAACATATACTAGCCGGTTATTCGCGCATTGTGACAGCAGATATTACGCAATAAAAATTTTTAGCGAGAAATGTTTCTCAGTTCTACATTTTACAATATAATAACTTTACGGATGAGGACAATTTTCATTTTGATTAAATTTAAGCAATAATAAATTAACTCATATAAAAATTATAAATTATCCGCATGACGTTAAGCAAAAAAAAAAAAAAAAGAGCACTTATAAAGAAAAGGAAAACCTAAATATATAAGAAATCATGTGGGGTAAGTTTTATCAAAATGTAGAACCTAAACATATATGAAATAATGTAATCAACACTTGGCACTTGACACATTTGCATGACTTGCTTTGAAAAAATTGTCTAATTTTTGTAAAATACGGTTTTTAGTTTTTACGGTAAGTTTTATTATTTTTTTAAAAAGTGTAGTTTTTGAGGCACTCTTATAATTTAATAGTATTTTTCGGATATTGTAATTTAGTATAAATTTAGAAACTTTATTGATTTAATAATATTTTTACATTGAAAATAAGAGTACATTTTGTGTTATACCGATTTGTATAATAATAGCCACTTTTTTAAATTTGCATTTATAAATAAGTGTGTTAGTTTAATATTTTAAGCATTTCATTTTAAAAAGGTTACAAATGCTTTATAATACGGTATAGACATTCAATTTCTCTAAGGGGGCGTTTGGTTGGGGCCATTTGGGGAATATTGGAGGCATTTGCATTTTAATTCCCTTCAAATGTCATGTTTAGTAACTCAAATGGGGGAAATTGAAGCAATTTACAATTTCTCGAATTGCCAAAATAGGGAGAATCAGAATGACTCCAAAAAGTGAGGAATTTTAATTTCTTGAAAAAATTATAAACTTTTTTCTTATTGTTTTTTTATAAACTTTTAAATAGAATATTTATAATTTTTTTTTATAAACTTTTTTTATAAATTTTTTATAAACTATTTTATAGATTTTTTTTAAACTTTTATTATAAATTTTTTATAAACTTTTTTTTATAAATTTTTTATAAATTTCTTATAAATTTCTTATCGATTTTTTTTAAACTTTTTTTATAAACTCTTTTATAAACTTTTATAAATTTTTTATAAACTTTTTTTATAAACTTTTTTTATAAACTTTTTTTTATAAATTTCTTAGAAATTTTTTATAAACTTTTTTTATAAACTTTTTTATAAATTTTTTGTAAAATTTTTTTTATAAATTTCTTATAAACTTTTTAATAAATTTTTTATAAACTTTTTTCATAAATTATTTATAAACTTCTTTTTATAAATTTTTTATAAACTTTTTTATAAATTTTTCTAAACTTTTGTTATAATTTTTTTTTATAAACTTTTAAATAGAATTTTTATGATATTTATATTAAATATATATATATATATATATATATATATATATATATATATATATATATATATATATATATATATATATATATATATTATAAATTCGTGAACCAAACATGTGAAGGTATTTTAAATTCGAATTTTAAATTCCAAGAATTTAAATTTTAGAATTTAAAATTAGAATTCAAATTACTGCAACCGCCCATTAAGTCAGTATATCAAGTTAACTAAAAATTATACTCCGTCTTAATTAGAATATAATCCAGTATTTTCAAAGGGATGATCTAATCTTGCACCCCACAATTATATGCACCTCAAGTAGACCAATCATTGGCCCAATGATTTTGGTATAGTTTTTGTCTTTTTATAAACTTTTTTATAAATTTTTATAAACTTTTTTTATATACTTTTATAAACTTTTTTATAAACTTTTATAAACTTTTTATAAACTTTTTATAAACTTTTATAAAATAAATTTTAATTTTTTATAAACCTTTTATAAACCTATAAATTTATAAAAAGTTTATAAAAGTTATAAAAAGTTTATAAAATTATAAAAAGTTATTAAAATTATTAAAAAGTATATAAATACCATATAAAAACATATTTATATTATACATATAAAGCCTGGCTTTTGAAAAAATCTGAATAAATCTATCGTATCATAGCTTGTCTGCAAATTAAAAAAAAAAAAAAACGGCTTCTTTCTTTACGAGACCAAACAAAATAATATCTTCTCTCATCTGTTGATCACAGCGGATATGTTCTTCTCTCTCTGTTTAAACTGCGGTCACTCAATCCAAGCAGCCTATATTGCCCCACTAGGGGGTGTTTCAATAGGAGGACCCTTTTCAAATGGGCAAAATAGTTAGGGTGCGTTTGGTATCCCACTATGATAATGAAACTATGACTATCAAAGTGATTAAAGGTGTTTGTTTAAAATGAGAGGGTCCACTACTATGGTAATGAATGATACATATATTATACTCCATACATCTAAAGAGGTAGAAATGGGTGTTTCATAAATACATACCCATTGTTATTCATGAGAGTATACCAAACGCACCCTTAGATTTATAGGCCCGGCTATAAGCATTTAGCTAGACAGGTCTAGAATAATATTATATTTCTCTTTAAAACGTGCTGATTTGTCCCATATATAACGTGTACGTAGACCCGTATATCACGTGCTGATATGTCCCATAGATGTCAAAAACACAAGTTGTAACGTTTTATGTATTTCAAAAAGGACTGATCAGTGACCATCACCTCGAAGTGCGATCTGAATGGCCAGCTCTATAATCGAAGATAATGACTGCTTTTACTCCTTCAATTCATGCTTGATTCATGTGCGAATAACCTAGCTTCCAGAACTGTTGTTTAATACAAATTTGATTCGTATATATAGAGTTATTGTGTTCCCTGAATACAAATTTATTTTCTAGTGATTTTGTATCGGTGGTATCTTTTTATCTCTATTTCAAATGTACAAACATATAGTCACTCCGTTTCAAAATTATTGTTCCATTTTACTTTTTTGGTTTCTATTTTTTAACTTTGACCTTAAGTATTTTTGTTTATATTACATATCTTGTCTGTACAAAATATAAGAGCGGTTGAGTTTTAAGCGTATTTTATTTTGATATAATTTTATCGAGAAATTGTATAAGCATGAAATAAAATATTTATAGTCAAAGTTGAGAAAGAAAGACCGAAAAAGTCAATATGAGACAATAAATTTGGGACGGATGGAGTATACGCAAAGACAAAACATGCCTATGTTTTTATACCAGCCATTATGGACGGAACAATGATCAAATATTACTGGATGCATAATTGTTTTTAAATCGCAATATAATAAACCGGGTGCATTTAAGATCAGGGACGAAATCATAACCAAATATGACCGGATGCACAAAATGTTTGGAACCGTAATAATAAAAACAAATTTTGATGGATCAGTGCATTTTTAGATGCATTTAGGAAAAAGTGATGTTTTTAAAAAAATTAAAACTGAATCGAAAAAATTCATAAGGGTACCGGGCACGAGAACCCCCTAGTTCCGTCCCTGTTTAAAATGCATTTATGAAAATCAATGAGAGCGAAGATTTTTTTTGGGTAAATGGGACAACAATCCCCGGTTAAAAATATTAATCACACAAGCCAAATAAGTACAATGGAATGTGTGAAGTCTGCATTAACCTCAAGCCTACTTGAACAACCACTAAATAGAGTGACACACCACGCGGAAACAATCCCTATTACACTAACAATAACTCCTATAGGGAAGAACCATCTAGCCATACACAAAGAGTAACATCTAATAGCTACAGTGAAGAAATATAGAATCTAACTTCCATACTTTAATAATATCCAAGCATCTCTTGAGCGCTTCCATCTACGGAAACAAGCAGGGACGAACAGGAGTTGTTAATACAATCAACAACTTGATCGATAGACCTCTTCACCTTTCGAAATAAGCGATTGTTGCTCTTGCCATAAAATAGCGGCGGCCGCAACACCAATTTAGAAATAACACTCCTTGAACTTTTTGGCCCGAAAGGAAGAATCACTTGTATAATAGAATCCATAGATGAATTAGCATTTGAAATACCGATAGCGACTTTAACTTATTCCAAACTGGCAAAAAGCGGGCATTCAAAAAGGTGTTCATGTGAATCAGGTTGTAAATCACACAAAGAACATGAAGCGTTCACGAGCATCCGCATTGTCCCATAAGCTTAAGATTATCTTGGGTCTTCAAACGGCGCCTCATAATCAACCACATATGAAAAGCATGGCGTGGTATACACCACGGAAACCAAACACCGAAACCAACCCACATTATCACTCACGGGGACGAATAGCTTGCCAAACCACTTGCAGAAAGGTTGCCCATGACCATCAAACTCGCCCATTCAATTTATCACGAACACCGGTTCTAATATGCGGCACTTGAATAGCATTTAAATTAGGAAAAGAAGAGTACCAAGGCTAGCGGCCATATAAATTGCCCATTATCAATAACCTCGATTAGCTTGGTGTAATGATGAAATCCTCCACGATGAATATTTACGTTTGAAATGAAATCGTGAGGGACTAATATCACACCAACGATCATGCCAAAGCGAGATAGAACTACCATCACCAACATTATAACGAACAAATTGTGAATCGTGGGAGGGCGTAATTGAAGAATCTTACGCCACCCACGACATATTACCTCGACAAGGTATGTTCGAGTTCTGACCAAGAAGCTTGTATGCATGAATCCATTGCACCGTACGACTCCTTGTTATTAATAAGATTCCAAAGATGAGTAATCATTAAAGCATTATTAAAGAAATCTAACCTCCGAATTCCAAGGCCACGCTTCCTTTGAGGAGACAAACCACATTCAAGCGACTTTTGCATGACCAGCTTATCTGAACCATGGGACGGAGAAACCCTCATAATGCGCTCTATGTCACGTAAAACTTGAGAGGCAAAACAAAACCGAAGCCAAAAAACATGAAGAGAACCAATAACCGATTGAATAAGTTGAAGTCTACCGTATAGATAGCGACTTATTCTTCAATTATCCACGATTTTGAACCTTCTCAAGCAACTCCTTGCAATCGAAAAATCGGCCTAGATGTCCTGGCGGCACCCCAGTATTTAACGGAAGCCTACCTTCCTCAAAAGGAAGAATTTGCATAGTGGATAATTTAACATGGTTAAGAACATTGCAAAAGTATGTCGTACTCTTGGGAATGCTAGGAACCAAACCGAAGCATTTTAAATTCCTCCAAAGAATCCATAATGACTATTGTAGAATTCACATCACCATGAGAGAATAAGAACAAGTCATCAATAAAACAAAGATTTACAAGCTCCAATTTAGAACAATGTCGATGATAAGTAAATAAATCCAGAAGCTTGAATCAGGCGCTATAACATGAGAGTAAGAACCTCCATGACTAAGGTAAAGAGATAAGGCGGGTCTCTTGCGAAGACCTCTTACCCTTAAAGTAGCCATGGAGAGAGCCATTAATACTAATCGAGAAAGAAGTAGTAGTGACACATTCCATGATCCACCCAATCAATCGAGCATGAAAACCAAACCCAGCGAGGCGTCTTTAGGAACATCCAATCAACCGTATCATAGGCTTTTTGAATGTCAACTTTAAGCAACATCTAGGAGTCCCATGATCTAAATGGTAATTATGCATTAACTCTTGAGTAAGCAAAATGTTATCCGAATACTCCTTCGGGGAATAAAGATTGATTGGACTAACCAACACCTTGACTCTCTTTAATGCGATTAGCAATGATTTTGCTAATACATTTGAAGAGGACATTACAACACGAAATGGGTCTAAAATGGTAACCGAGATGGAGAAGCAACCGGGATTAAAGCAATAATCGTATGATTCAATTCCTTAGAAGATTCCCATTAACAAAAATTCTCTAATTGCGCATAAAGTCGGTAGCAATAATGGACCATGATTCCTTGAAAAATGCAGCGGTATAACCATCGGGACCGAGGATTTGTCATTACCCATTGAGAATAACGCATCTTTAATTTCTCCATCACTAATGTCTCGAATCATATCATTAGCATCAATCTGATTCAAACGGTTTTGAAAAAGGTCATTGGAGCACAGGAATAACCTCACCGTTGACCTAAAACATTTCATAGTGCGATACCAAGACATTAGGAACACGGTCATTTTCATAAATAACCCCATTAGAATCATGATAACATCAATACGGCTCTGCTAATATGACTCTTAACGGACTTATGGAAATAAGCGATTCAAGTCACCATCCGAAGCCAATTAACTTTTGCTTTTGCCTTAGAAATTGTTCTTCCAATAAAAGCGACCTCATTGAAAGCTTGAACATACACGGCCTGCTCTTCACGAAGAATAGCATTGAAAGGGTCTCTATCAAGGTCACGTTGAACAGTATCAAGCTCAATTCTAAGCCGCTTAACATTCTCATGCAAATTCCCATGATCATACATAAGTTTTTGAAGGCTTTCTTCATATTACGAAGTTTAATGACAATCTTGTACATATGAAAACCACTAACCTCCACTGCTCCATCCATCGGAAACTACTTCATGAAATCTCTTATGTTTAGCGTAAGAACATTAACAAATTTAAAGGTTTAAGCAGACCTCACCAATGTAGGAATACATAGAGCGGTGGAGAGTGGTCCGCGAGCGATATGGTCGAAATAGCATGACCACACGGAAAAACATCAAAAACTCAAGGTTAGCCATAATACGATCAAGTTTCTTTAGAATTCCATCAACTCCTTTCGGCTTTTGGTTCCAAGTGTACTTGACCCAGAACTTTGTATATCCATAATGTCAATATCATTAACACATTCCTTAAATTCCCGCATCGAGATATCAATTCGAGAGGAACCCATAACCTTATCATCAAGCATCAAAGCTGCATTAAAATCACCTAATATGCACCAAGGCCTATTACTAATAAAGACCTTATGCATACCAAGACTTACGCACAAAGAGCGCCGATGCATATAATGATTGTGAGCATACACAAAAGAGCAAAAGAGCTCTTTTTTGTCACCTCTTAACCAAAGACGCGTATGGATGACTTGATCTTCAAGATTTAAAACCATGAGATCAACATCATTTGATTCGACCAAGATAATTAGCGAACCCTTAGAACACATAATTGCATTAGGCGTCCAACTCGGTTCTAAAAATATGAGAACATAATTTCTCCAACTTTGAATCACTAGCATGCGACTCTAAGATAGCACAAACAGCAAGATTATTTTCAAAAATGACACCTTAACCTCTTTTTGTTTCGGAGAGAGGTTGAGACCCCGAATATTCCATCATGAGAGCGAAGATTTGACGGAAGAACAATTAGCATTCTGTGACGCTTATGATATAAAGGTTTTTGGTTATGCTAGACGTAAGTAGTTTATCTAACAGATTTTCATAAGTTTGGTTCGTCATTCTTATGATAGGTTTGGTTTGAAGCACAAACAGTGCGTTTGTTTTTCGCTTATGTAACAGGCTGAGATGTGAGATTCACTCATATCTTATATACTTAACTTATTTTTTTTTTAGAAATAAATTTATTAAGGTGTAACAAACTTTTACCTAAAAAAAATGTTAAGAGTTTGATTTTTATGTTTAAATGAAGCAAATCTTGTAACCACTAAAAAAAAGAAAAAGCAAAAGCAAAGAAAAGTTTGTTGTTTTGATTTCTATTCCTATTCTATTCAAAGGACATGTGGGATCCTTTGGCGACTTCGTAACAATGTTTGCTTTCATCTTAAACCTCCAAAAAAGGTCAACCTCGTGGATGAAGTCAAGATTTTATTGCACTTGTCGAACTTGTGAATCTATCAAAGTATAGGAGTAAAGATTTTAATCTCAGTTGCTTAGAATGGATCTATCAACCAAAAACTGCATGTTCCTTAAAACTGTAATATGTGATTATTTGCTTTAACATCTTGCTAGCTATGACTCAAGGCCTTTGGTCTAGCGGTATCTCACTTGCACACCAACCTAAAGGTTATGAGTTCAAGCTTTGTTGGAGGTATTTGTGAGATAGTTGATATATGATATTAAAAAATTACAGTTAAAAAAAATAAAATAATCTTGTGGCTATGGCTTTTCTATTTATAAATTTTGCTGTTAAAAGGTAAAAGTTTCTTGAAAATTTATTATATGTTTTAAGTGCATGTATCACAAAGGTCAAATATGTCTAGATATTAGGATTAAATGCATGCTTATTGCTTAATGACTTAGATAAGCATGTAATCTAGTGAGACAAGACTTATATGATCATGCATCATTTTTTCCGCTAGCTAGTAGATACAGAATTTATAACCGCGTAACCTAGATTTAATCCTTACATATAGATCATGTTAGACATTTATCAGACAGTAGATACAGACTTTATGACCGCGTAACTGGATTTAAGTGTTCAAGAAATAAAAAAGTTCTAACATTCTTTTATATATCTTACATTAATTATCGTTTACTTTTGTATCAGGCAAGGTTAGATCCGAGTCTATAAGTGATCAAGCTCACAAATTATTATTTTTTTACGATTACACAATAGACTAACTAAACAGGACACGTGACACACAATTCAAGGAACAAGTTCATAAATCGAGACTTTTGACAAACATTAACACTACGGGAAAAAATCCATGAAATTTCCGAAAACAAATAACTCACATTGAGACGATGTTTTATCAGGAGAGAAATATGTGGCTAATATATTACTACGTAATTTTTTATTTCTTTATCTATGGTTGGAAGATTATTTATGCACACATGAATCATGCATGTGGTATTTCATTACTGGCAGAGCCATGATTCAGCATTATGGGCCGGTTTGGTAGGACGTACTGGAATAGAAAGTGATTAGAATGAATGACGTACGTAATGAGATAAATGAGGTAATGTAATGATTCATTAATACTAGTAGGGGAATCAAGTTGGGTTGATAACTTGATATGATAGAAAGTAATGGAATCGGAAAAAAAAAAAAAAAAAAAAAGATTATACTATCCATTGATAATAATAATATAAAGTTTGTTATAGTGAGTAAGTTTATAAATAACGCAAATAATTGTCCTCGAACTACAATCGGGAAAATTAAACCATTTTTTGGATTTATAACTTGGCCATATACTATAAATCATGTAGCTTATCATAAGTACGAAATGATTTCGTTTTCTTATAAAGTGTACGTTGTTCGACTTTGTTATAATATGGTAATAAGTTTTATTGTTACTTTGGGGAATTAGACAACAAGTAATTGTATTGAAATACAGATCAGAGTTACTATGTCTTGTAATTGAAGATGAAAACTGAAATGTATAGGAAAGAGAAAGAGATATATGATCACATGAAGGAGAAAGCATATATAGTTTTAGAATACATATCTAAAACAAGCAGGGGCCGAGGCAATGGGGGACTAGTTGGTGCTAGGCCTCTCTCAACTAGCCCAATAAGTTCATTATAATATAGCCCCAAGGCCTAATATTTTGAGAATAGAAACAAGAAAAAAGTACTAAAAAGAGACAAAATCTTTTTTGAGGTCCTCAACATGATCATTTTTTAAGCCAATCTTCAAAATGATCATGAGCAACTCTATTTCCATATTTCAGCAAAGCTTAACACGTGTCAAACCTTTTATAACAAAAATATTTGTGATTTGATATTTCGTCTTATTATAAAAATGGTAAAAAGTTCAAAATACCCATAACTTTAATATTTCTCTTTCTTACACTTATCTTCCTCATCTAACTTTTCACCAATGTCATCATCATTTTATTTTTCTAGATTCAGGCAAAGCTATATTCCGGCCAAACTTTTTTCCGTCATATGTATTAGTATTAATTAAAATATGTTGTTACCCTTAAAACATCAAAATGACCGATGAACAAAATGATGCAAATATCTTACAGTAATTTACAACAAAATGAATTCCTTTTAAATTAAAAATATTCAAAGTAATACTCTGTTTTGGCCTTTTTTTGCTCAAGAGCAAAATATATATCCATATTTCCAAGGTTATGTACAATGAAAACCGTCACACCATAGCATATCCAATAGAAGATCCGAATATAGTCAAACTAAAATGGTCAAAAGTGATATTCTTGTTGAGTTGTTGTCAAAGCTTTTCTATATTATTTTTCTTCCTGATAATGTATATAAAATAAACGACTACCTTAAACTTCTCCAAAAGGCGAAGATCGGCGGGATCACCCTGATCACATGCATCCTAAGGATGCCAACCGGACCCTCCCCCAAGACCCGGCCTCAGGCAATGAGCACCTGTCTCAGTGACTGTACTTATCAGGAGGTGGGCTTTGAACTCTGGCCATTTTCTCCAATAGGCCCCTCGCTGACCAGTCAATCTGAGCATTTACAGTGAGGGATGGTACCAAATGATCTTTAGTGCCATGAAAGAGGTTTGAACCCTGGACTACCTTAAACTTATATCATTATTTATTTGTACATATCCAGTAAATCATCAACGGATGTCAAGAACTCGAGTAATCACCAACGAATCTCCACCCGTCATCATATTTCCAACAACATCACCATAAAATAAAACCAAACCCATGATCGATCAAGTGGGTATTTCTTTCGGAAAAAAATAAAACAAAATAAATCTCAACCATCTTTCGAAGAACATTAATAAAATCTTAACCCAACTTGATATTCTTTTTTTTAAAGATCCAAACTCAAAACCCATCATCACCCGATACTTCGAGATTGTATTTTTCGAGGTTTTAAAGTCATCTATGCAAGTTGTATTTTTTGGTGATGATTTTTTGTATTTTTTCGGGCGACATGGTGGTCGGAGCAGACAAAGTCGAGGAATCAGATTTTGCATAAATGTATGTGGGTGCAAGTTGGCCGGAAATTGGCCGGATATTTAGAGAATGAAATGTGTAAAAGAGAGTGTGTGTGTGTGTAAGAGAAAGTTACAAAAATGAAATGTCAGAAATAGAAGGAAATGTTTTTATTAATATTTAAAATAAATGGTATATTTGTCATTTAAGCCATAAGTTGAGTAGATATCTGGGTTGAGTAGCCTTGAGTTGAGTATTTGTGGGCCTGTTCAATAATAACCAATTGTACTACATAATGGACACGTGTCGAACAATGAGTGGAGTTGCGGAGTTGAGTAGTTGCTCATGACCATTTTGGAGATTGACTTAAAAAATGACCATGTTAAGGACCTCAAAAAAAAATTTTGTCTCTTTTTAGTACTTTTCTCTAGAAACAATCGGCCCCTAGTAATATTAGTGATTCAATATTGCATTTCTTGGATAAAACAATTGTAACTGCTGAAATTTAAGAGTCAAGAGGAAGACGAGTGTAACAAGTGAATAAACCGATCAAAAGAACTGTTTTGTCTGATAAGGTATTAAATGTTTTTATTGATTTGTTCTTTCATTAATGATCACAATTACTTGTTCGCTTCTTTGAATCTTCATGTCTTCAATTCTTTGACATATTGAATTGTGTCTTAATCGATAGTTTTTGTTCTTTCATTAATGATCACTTCATTCACTTGATAACTATTAAAGTATTAATTGCTTATAGCCTTGCCCTTGTATGATTATCAATTTATCACTTGTTGTATGTTTGATTACGTGCCTTTAAGAATTATTAATGATCATATTAAGTAATAACTCATAAGATAAATAAAACAGAGCAAACTATTTGCAAGTTAGTTCATAAGACAAAGGATTTGAAGATGGTGATACGATGTTGAGGAAAATTTGTTCAGTTACAGACTTTATTTGATCAAATGCTCCCCTTGATGTTCTAGGCACTGTTACATCCATAGCCTTCACATATGACATTTGTTTAGCAATCAAGAATCATAAATTAACTAAGAGGTACTGCATTTTTTTTATTAGTAGTAAGGAGGCCAAATGCTAATAGCTAAGTTGTTAACGGTCATTGAAATTCTTACCAAGATTGATTAAGGCTTTGTATTAGTGTAAAACACGTGTTTCTTTAATTTATTAGACATTTGGCTCTTCGCTTACTTTTTCAGATTTTCATGCTTTGAAAAATTGGTTAGAATTATATTGTTATCATTCTAAAATTTTATATCAGCCCCTGTTAACTTGAAATCCTGGCTCCGCCCTGAAAACAAGCATAGATGTATCTATAGTCTTGAAAAGCAACATATTGTTGGAAAATTGTTTAAAATGACCCTCAATTATCTAACAACATGTGTTTGTGAAACACCTCCGGAATTTGGTCATTTTCATCCTTTAAAGGTACACAGATGTCGAATGGCCGCATCTATAGTTGGCTTTTAATGTTGAGTATCTCGGGAGTTAACTAATAAACAGAAATAAAATAAAACAAATTATCACCTAAAGAAAGAATTAGCTATTCAAGAAGCCAAGGTTAAAGTAACACTAAAAAAAATGTCATTTTATCACACTAAGTGTAAAATTGGTTATATAAATAAGTGTGAACAAATTTTGAAAAACAAAAGATTTTCACACTTATATGTGTTTCAAAAAAAAGTTCGCACCTTTAAGTGTGAAGAAATCTAGTATCTACAATTATTAGTGTGCACTATATTTGTAGCACCCAATTCCTCCACGCGTTTCCTCTTGTGTGGAGAATTTGGGTGTTACAAATATAGTACACACTTGCAAGTGTGGACAAATTCTAAATTTCCTTGCACTTAAGAGTGTGAATTTTTTTTGAAACACATATAATTGTGAAAACTCTTTTGTTTTTTAAAATTTGTTCACACTTATTCATGTAACCAATTTTTAAACAATCATAAATGTTAATAATCTCCAAAATATTCTACATACTCTTTAAAAGTGTGATAAAATGATTTTTTTTTTGTAGTGTAATTTGGCCCAAAAAACATCTTCCTTATTCGTATAGACTAATTTAGCAAATAATGCTACAAATTTTGTTTCACTTTCTAATAAGGATTAATTTATTTCTTGGGAAGATTTCGATTTTCAGTTTTTAGGGTCTTTCATGCATATAACATTTGGTTTTTGCATATCAACGTTTTGAGAATTAGAGAGGAAATGAATTGGTTATTGATTTCATTGCAATGAAATGAGAAGGATACAAGTATTTATATAAAGAGGGAAAATAAAATGCTAACTTCCTTCTAACTACTATTTGACTATCTTTGACTTTTGCTAAGCTACAAACTATTACACTAATACAACTATTACATCATACTACAATCAGTCAAATACTTATGATGATTGATGTAGTTTGAAGATAGCACAAAATTGACCACTCTTGAACATACGCTCAGCTTTCTCTTTATCTCCATTACCACCCCCCCCCCCTGCAAGTTGGCAGTGTGTATGGATGACACATGCCAAACTTGGAAAAACATGTAAGAAATGGTGATCTGCTCAGCCCTTTAGTTAATACATAAGCTATTTGACGATAAGAAGGAGTGAAAATGGGTAGAATGGTACCGATCTTTATTTTCTCTTTGACAAAGTGATAGTCAAGCTCAATATGTTTTGTTCTAGCATGTTGAATATGATTAGATGCCAATGCAATTGAGGATTGATTATCACAATAAATGGGTACTGGTGTAGTGATAGGAATTTGCAGATCCTGTAGTAGACTTAGAAACCAAGTAATCTCAAAAGTGCAGTCTGCTAAGGCCCTGTACTATGCTTCAATGGATGACCTTGAGACAACAATTTGCTTTTTGGATTGCCAGGAAATAAGACTTTTGCCAAGGAAGTTGTAGAAACCAGTGGTAGATCTCCTTGTGACAGGGAAACATGTCTAATCACTATCACAATAAGCTTGTAATTTGAAGGTGCTATTTCTGGGAATGAACAAGCATTGGCCTGGGCACAATTTATGTATTTGAGGACTTTGATGAGTGCTTTCTGGTGAAGAGTTCTAGGATTGTGACTTAGAGCATGAGCAACATAAGATAGGCATGGCCTAGTGATAGTAAGGTAAAGTAACTTACCCACATAGCTCATAAGTAGATGCATACGTGAAAGGTTCTCCATCAGTATCATTCATCTTGACAATAGGATCAATGGGTATGTGAGAAGGTTTTAAATCTAGAACATTAGCACTATGAAGCAATTCAAGGGCATATTTCCTTTGAAACATGGTGATGCCTTTGGAGTTTCTTAAGAACTCTATGCCCAAGTAATAGTTAAGACTGCCCAAATCCTTGATACTGAATGTGATGTCCAGTTGGTGTTTAAAGTACTTGATGAAAGATGGATTATTGCCAGTAAGTAGCATGTCATCAACATATATCACCAGGGCCAAGAAATCATTGTTTTTCTTATTTATGAGAAGTGATGTATCTGCGTAACTCGGAGTAAAACCATGATTGAGCAGAAAGGTTGTCAACTTAGTAAACCACTGTCTATTTGCCTGCTTTAAGCCATAAAGAGATTTTTAGAGTACGCAAACTAGGTTTGGAACAATTGAAGTGTGTTTGTAGCTTGGGGTTAAGACCATATAAACTTCTTTATTGAGATCCCCATAAAGGAAAGCATTATTGATATCGAACTAAGCAATGTGCCAGTTATGATGAATGACTACTATTAAGAAAGTTCTGACTGTGACCATTTTGGCAACATAGGCAAATGTATCAGTGTAGTGAACACCCTCTTGTTGAGTGAATCCTTTGGCTACCAACCTGGGCTTGAATCTTTCAATGGTACCATCTGAATGGTACTTAATATTGAAGACCATTTGCAGCCTATGGGTCTTTTGTGGGAAGGAAGTGAAGTGATAAGGTTTTAAAATGTACCTTTTTGAGGGGTCGTTTAAGCCCTTATTTGATCACTTTTGTATCCGTTATTACTTAATATCGTTCCTTTTCACTTTTTAGGTCTCTTGAAGGCAAATTCTGTAATGGCACTTATTTGGACGAAAAGGCGCGGATATCCGAAGAAAATGGCCAAAGTCAAGAATCGAGACACTCAATTGCTAAAACACAAGGTAGCGTCAACTGCTTAGCTAGCGGCGCGTCGAACGCCACGTGACGGGGCGGTAGCCAAATTGATTATTTTCAAGTAGCGGTGTCGGCTTTAAAAGTAGGCGTCGCCTTTCAGACGGCCTAGATTTGATCGAGGCGTCCGAAGGCGAAGAGGCGGCGTCACAAGCACAAGGTGGCCGCGTCGCAAGACTAACATGGCCAAGCGAAACCATAATGGGCTGACTGGGCGTCACAACTCATAAGGTGGCCGTGCGCATGTAATATTATATATAGAATCAATTTTTCGATTATAGTGTGTAGTCTTTTGGAGTAAAACCTAAACCGAACCAAGGCTGTCTTGTACAGTATTTTAGGGTTCCAAACCTAACTTACATCGGGATAAGTGTTTTACTTCATTAATTCAATTATGTCTTTGATTATTTGTGTGTATGCTTGCAAGTTCTCCATATGCGGCTAATTTACTTGTGTGTTTGCTTAGGGAATATGAAACTTAATTATTGAATATTGAATTGGTTGTCTCTTATCTTAATTGTTAATGATCTAGTAATGCGATAGGTCATTAGTTGTGTAATTAATGCTTGATTAATCTTTGTGAACCTTAGACTATAGCACTTAGAGTAGTTGTAGGCTAAACCACTCAAATAGTGCCTTAGAGTTAGAGTTTATAATCCTAGGGCTTTGTAGGCGAGACCCTTTGGTAAGTTCAAAGAGTTAGGGATAGCGCGCCCTACGACTTTAGACACACAAGCGATTAAGAATAAGGGCGTGACAATTCAACCATCAATAGGAGATAATTAAGGAGTAATAAAACCTAAGTAAACACATCTTTAAACTATCATACGAGCACACAATAATTAGACATGGACTACATACACCTTAAATTAGATAATTAGACAAGTAGAGTAATCGGTAGAAATACCAACCCCAAATCCAAACCCCGAGATTCGTACCTTTCCATTTTCTAAAAAACATAAAAGATAAAAAATAATCTTCCTCAACCCCAACCTTAGCGTAGTAATTTCTCACTAGCATTCCTATTCCCTAGAGAACGATATCAATACCGTGGCTTACCCTAATACTACACTACAATGATTAGGTTCACTGCCTAGGTGTTATAAAACTTGCTCGAAGAAAAGGAAGTTCCTTTGACCCGAGCGAGCGTGTAGCGTTATCAAGTTTTTGGCGCCGCTGCCGGAGAATAGAATAGCTAGTTAGTAGTCCACCTCGTTTAGGTTTCTTTGCTTGATTACTATCAAGTAAATTTTTTCTCATTTTTTTAGCTTCCTCGTAGTCTATTCCCCTTCTTCGTGACCTTTGTTCGTAACCCTATCACTTTTCATCATGGAAGGTGATAACCACCCACCATTCATCAACCCACCACCAATTGACCCACCAAGAGCCCGTACTCTTGGTGAATACTCGAGACCAAGCCACCTAGGCTATAGGAACACCATTGAGCTTTCCGACCAAGCCCAAACTTCACGGCCACCTGTCAGACACCATCCGGTTGGTGCAAAACGGATATGCATTCCATGGACTTCGCTCCGAAGATCCAAATCGACATATAAGGTATTTCCTTAAAATTGTCGATTCCATTGACCTTGATGCTAATACTCGGGAGACCACGCGTCTGCGTCTCTTCAATTCTCTCTGGGACCAAGCTAGTAATTGGCTTGAGAGACTCCCAGCGGCTCCATCTCAAGTTGGGATGATCTCACCTCTTGCTTCCTTGCTCAATTTTTCCCACCAGGGAGAACTACTAAACTTAGACGAGACATCTTAACATTTCAACAACTTCAAGGTGAGTCTCTCTACAAAGCATGGACTCGATTCAAAGACCTACTCCGTAAACTCCCTCATCATGACATTGATCTTTGGCTTCAAATCCAAATCTTCTATGACCATATCGATTTCATCACTCAACGATCCATTGATCAAGCGGTGGAAGGCTGGTGACTTTAATGCGGGGAAATCTTGGGATATTATAGAAGAGCTTGATCAAAAAACTCACGAGCTGGAATGAATCTCCGAAACCATTGCGTGGTTAATGCCATATCAACTCCTCTTGAATCTTCCGACATCATCGAGGAGAAAATGAGTGCTATTGAGAGGAGGATTGATTATCTTATGGAAAGGCATAAAAGAGCTTCCGTATAAATCCCTCGAGAAGCGAGTCAATTCCGCCATTCCACAACCACAACACCTTTTGGAATCCCCAAATGTTGAGCAAAACCCCAATTCGAAGCGCTGGCTACACTTCCCCAATACCACTCTCACCAAGCTTTAAGGAACAAGCGAGGGAGTACATGGCGACTCATCACGGAGAGATTAGCCAAATTTGAAGAGGTTTATAGGCGAGGAGAGGAAATGCAAGCAAAATGATGGAAATGATGAACTGGTAAAGAATATACCAAAATAAAAGTTCGAAAAGGTACTAGTAGAAATGCGATTGTCCTCCCTACTGCTTTGTTAGCCATTTCCATTATGCCAGGAGGATGGAAAGGTTGAGGTGAGGAGGAAAGCGAGGAAGCAAGAGGAGGATTACCTTGAGTACTACCTTAAGCAGAAATTATGAAAAACCATTGCAAACCAAGTAAACAACTTTAGGTACAATGAGGGTGAAAAAATAGCCCTCAGGATTATTCAACTTAGAGGCGGACACGGGTTCGATTCATATACTCTTGGTTGTGCCTTAGTGGCCAGCCATTATTGAAAGATTAAAGTCGTCATGGACCTTGTCGCTAAACTTATATACTATCCACTTTCAGAGTTTCTCTCCAGCGAATCTTGTTTCATTCTCAGGAACCTACGTAAACTAGGATTTCTCTTAGAGATTCTTTGGTATTGAAGAAGGGCCCTGCTCCTGATCTCGCTCAGGGGAAAACCAAAAAAGCGCACTATTGGCAGGTCTAGAGCCACGAGATTCATCAAAAGATCTCTTAGGTACACTTGACAATTTCATCACTTGACATTCAACAATAGAATTTCATTGACACATTATCGAGTCCTTCACAGATCTTAGCAACTGTAGAACATTTATAGAGGTTACGGTGTGATCCTCAGGTGATTGAATGGAAACTCTGCCGGGTCAACATCAAACGGCCACGACAACGGATTCAAGCCGGCAACTCGAGTGGTTAGGCAGTGGTCTCAAGCGGTCTCTGATCGTGGTGATGCCGGTGTACCTCGGCTGACTCATCCGAATCGTAGGTGTACCGGTACATCGTGTTATCTCACTTGTGGGACTCGGTCGAGGAGCGGCCTTTGTAAGAATTAGAGTTGTGTTTTCACACTATGTTGTTAACACTCTCGAAGTTCAAACTTGTAAGTGTCGGAATCCGCTTATTACTAATCGTTTTAATGTTTTCTTCTTATGGAAGCTCACAGGCGGAATGATCGTGAATTCTTCTCCATGCTCACGCCAACATCATTACTAATGGAAGTTATCCAAAGCAACACAACGGTCGAATGATTCTTAACGTCAATACGGAGAATCTACAAAGTTAAAGACTTAAAGAACTCCATGATCTTGAATTCCAATCAAAGGAGCGTGTGAGCATGTTGAAGAATGGCGATGGAAATTCTTGCCCAAAGCGAGGACTGGCTGTTGATCTCGCGATGACAACATACTATCACTTTCATCACAAGGAACAATGATCAAAGAACAAAGTTAAAGATGACGTCAAAGCATAACCGTTTAAATTAAACTATCTCTCTACCTTTGGAGATTGTTCAAATCAAGGCAATTTTCTCACAAGAAAGAAGAATGGGAAGACGTCAGCCTACTATTACATCAAGCGCTTAGTTTTCATCACCAACACTTGAGTGTTTGTTACTCATAAATAATAACACTTGAGATTGTTGGAATCACTCCTAAACCTTATTCAAGTGTTAGTTACTCATATGTAATAGTTAGCTTATTATGGCCTTTATGTTTGTTATTAGCCTTAGGCATATGTAGAAGGCGTGATGAGCTTTGGCCAAGCCCATAGGAGAAAGGGAAGGGTAGGAGTGTTGCTTAGCTCCTTGCCTATAAATACCTTATGTAAACCTTCATTTGAAGGTTGGTTTTTCAAGTTATTTCTTTAAAACCTTCTAGCATAACGGTCTTATTATCTGGAGTATTGTGTGTGTGTGATATCTTGTTCAATCGCCTCTCTATCTTTCTTATAAGCTTGTGTGGTAAACCTTGTGACCTAACACATCATTTGTTTGGGCTAGTTCTGGAGTTGAACCATCCTTGCATACATCGTTGCATCACTTTGTTGAGGTGCTGGCTTTGATGACTCACCATTTGTTCCTTGACCAACTGTCATGTTGATTGCCTTGTGATTTGGATTGTCCTACACAATGTGTCTTTGATGTGTAGTTGGTGTTTGTAATTTCCATACAGAGGATGGCTAATTGGATATCCTACCAGCTTATAACACTCCTATTTTGTGTGTCCTTCTTTGTTATAGTTACCACAAATGACTCCTTTCAACCAAGTGCTTATCCTCAGTCTTTGTTATCATTGTTGTAGTTTTTTGTTGATGATTCTCCTTGACTGAAATTCCTACCAAGCCTTGCATTGTTATTGTATGAGTTCCTCTAGTTGTTTGAATGAGTAGATAGGGTTGTAGCCATTGGTACCAATGGTGTATCAGCTTCCCTTTGCTTTTCCTCTAGTTTTAACATACCATAAGCCTTTGCAATACTAGGCATTGGATTCATAAGCGATGTGACCTCTAATGTTGGCATAACATTTATCTAACCCGATTAAAAATTGGGTTAACCTTTTCCTTTGATCTCTTTCACCATTTACTCTTCCATTTTCAAAAGAATAGGTACATACACACATATAAGGTGCTTCTAAAGAATCATACTCATCCTACAATCCCTTTAGTTTCGATAGTAAATCTCATTGTAGCACCCTTTTGTTTTAGTTGAACTAAATCATGAGTGAGTTGATAGATCCTATGACCATCTAGTTGTGCGTAATGTTCACGAAGTTCATTCCACAAATCATATATTGTACTAATAAAGCTGAGTAAATTACCTATTTGTTCTGAAATTGTGTTGAGTATCCAAGATATGACCATATCATTTGTCCTCTCCATGTGCCGATTCTTGAGTTCACACTTGGCTCACCAAATTCACGGTTATTAGCTTCATCTTTTCTTTTCTCTTCCAAGAACCATAATTCTCGAACTTGTCAACTTCTTTGCCGAGTTGAGCATGGATGATCTTGTGAATGTAGATATAGTGGATGATTAGAGAATTAACATCATCATCATCATCATCATCATCAATTTGAATTGTTGAAGATGAGGATGTGTTTTGTGTGTTTGGGTTAGAATTATCCATACGATGGTGGAAGATGATAAGAAATTATGAGTTTGACCGGGAAAGATGATGAAATATGTAAAATTGATTGGAGAAGGTGATCGAAAAATGTGGTAATTTGAATTGAGAGGTTGTTGTGTTGATCGGAGTTGGTTATTTGTCGATGAAAAGTTGTTGATCGGAGTTAGTTATTTTGCCTATAAAAAGTTTGTTATTTTTGTTGTGATGAGTCGAAATTTCACGGAGGACAATTGGCTCTGATACCATTTTGAGAATTAGAGAAGAAATGAAATAATTGCCTTGAAATGAGAGGGATACAAGTATTTATAAAAGAGAAAATAAAATGCGAAATAAATTCTAACTACTATTTGACTATCTTTGTCTTTTTGGAGTAATATATTTTCTAGGGTGGAATACCCTTTACCCAAAAATAAGCTACACACTATTAGAGCACCCACTATAGTATTTCAAGAATAGGTCTAAAAACGTATGAAGAGGTCTAAGATTTTGTGTACCATAGTGAGGAACTATTTCATGTTTAGGAGGCATTAAAAGGTCTAGAATTTTCAAGAGGTCCAAGAAATGTTTATTATCATTTTTTGATTTTAATAGCATTAATTTATGTTAAAATTTATAAATCTTAAAAGCTTTAACCATAGTGGGAATAGATTCATAATATGAAAAGTTTTAAGAATTAATGACAATGTAAGAGGTGACAATTTTACAAACCTTTTTGTTTCCATAGGAGTCTAATGTTATCTTTTGAGTAGTGGTTTATTTTCTTGTATAGAGAATAGGAAGTATCTTGTTATGTAAGCTTTTCGCCTATGTAACGGGCTGAGATATGGGATTCACCCATATCCTTTGTACTTAAATATTTTTTGGAGTAATATATTTACCAGGTCTTTGACCTTTTACTCATTTTTTTTAACCTTTCAAAAGATCTATCATAGTGGATGCCCTTACGCTAACAACACAATTAAAAAAGCTCTCTCCGTGATTTTGCGATTAAAACATAACCTTCATTTATTTGTCATTACTTACGATTTCTTTAACCTTGTAATCTACCTTACTATCTTCTTAGTGGGACGGTGACATTAAATTGGTGCTACTTATTTGTGGGTCGGTGACACTTTACTTTGGGTGTTCTTTAATTTGCATGGGCATTTATTTATTCATTCCCCTAACGATTGATCTTCAATATTAATTCTTTGGTCGATAAGGGTAACATTTTCCTGTTTCAGTTTGTTATATTAAATCTGGTGTGTATCAAGCTATTTCTATGGGTTAGTTATGTACTGTTAATTGGATTACAAACCATAGTTTTGTATTAGGGTTTCTAACGTTGTGATTACGAAAAAATGTTTCTAGTTACGATTTGGTTCTAGTTAGTGGGTGTGCTTTTCTTGCATTAGGGTTTGTTTAGCTATGTTATGGAGAGGTTTGAGAATGTTGATATGAACGAGTGCCCTTCGTTGAAACTGGAGTGCGATTCCATTTGTTCCAAGTTCTATCCAGAATTCTATTGAACATGCACGTGAACCTCTTGTGGAGCTGTTTCCATATGAAGGAAACCTTAATGATTCTGCTTTTTGAGGGGTATGAATACTAATGAGGTCGTGAGGAAAATTTGTGACATTGAAAAACAAATCTTAGAGGGGAAGCTTGTTTTAGTGGGAGAGGATGGGCTACCATTAAAATCATTTGGGATTGTGGATTGACAACTTCTATTGGGTGATCGGAATATTTGTTCAAGTGGTGTGACTACTCCACTTGGTTTTCCTAGGGTGCCACATTAATGAGGAAGGAGTTGGAAGATATGCTTAAGGATATTGGTTATCGGCATCAACAATTGGTCATGATGCTTCTAACACGTCGTGCGAATGCTTCTAACACACTAGTGTTTTGAAGCAACCTCAAAACTCTAGTGTATTTAATGCTACTAGTGTCCCTAATGCTAAAAGTGTACCTACTAGTCTTTGCTCAGGAGAAGTCTAAGTCGTTTGTGGATGTTATGTCCAATGATTCTTCTAAGCGTAAAGTTAATTTTCGGTAAACGGAATCTAGCAACAATCTTGCGAGTGGACTTAACTGTACCCATGGAAGTTGTTGATGAGGTAAATTCTCGTTTTGATAATACTCTCTATGGCTATTTTATTGGTAAACATATTGCCTTCCCTGTTATTGAGTATTATGTGCGTAATGTGTGGAGTAAATTTGGCCTTCAAAGGTCATGATGAATCGAAGGGTTTCTTTTTCTTTAAGTTTGCTACGAAAAAGGGTGTGATGTTATTTAGAATGGTCGTGGTGATTAGGAACGTCCTATTATTCTCAAACCTTGGACCGTTGACACTAATTTGCTTAAAGAGGTTTAACCCATCTTCGGTGTGGGTTAAATTCCATGAAGTTCCCATTGCTATGTTTTCTGAAGATAGTCTTAGTCTTCTTGCTACATTGATTGGTACACCTAAAATGTTGGATTCTTATACTAGTCAAATGTGTTTGGAGTCTTGGTAGTAGTTTTGCTAGATGCTAAATTGAGGTTAAAGCGGATGAGGCTCTTAAAGAGAGTCATTACTTGATGCTCCGGGGTTTTCTATTGAAACAGTTTGGGTTGAATATGAATGGAAACCACCTCGATGTGATACCTGTAAGATTTTTGGACATCTTTGTGGGTACTTGTCCTAAATATGTCTCCCTATTCCGGCCTACACGAAAGGATGATGATGGTTTTCTAGCTGTCCGCAGTAGAAGGTAAGTAAGAGTGGTAGTCAAAATGTTGAGTAAAGGAGGTTTTCCTAAACCTAGTGTGGGCGAAGTTCGTTATCAACCAAAAGCTCCTACTATGACTACGAAGGTGAATGGTACTTTCAGAAGGTGGTAGATGTGGCGAGCACTAGTGGAACTAAGGTGTCTACATCCATGCATTGTTGAAGCGGGTGTTTTGTGTCTAATGACGATGTTGAAGGAAGGGACTCTGAGAGTCTAGTTTTTATCATGCATTTAACAAGGAGGAGGGTCTCCAGGCGGTAGTGTTCCACAATATCCCATTGTGGTTGATAATAGAGTCAATGAGCATTTGGTGGCTTCTAATGCTCGCGGGTGCTACTTCAAGCCTTCTTCTTCATCTACTTTTTCTCCCGCTAAAAGGACTAACCATTTCTCTAAATTGGGAGAAATTGATGTTTCTGATAGCGATGATGATCAAGTTCTCCCAGAGAATAATCCGATGGCGAAATTCCTTGCATGGGGGGTGGTGGTATGAGCATGAAGATGAAGAGGATTATGATGATTATCTGAGCGGATCTATGATCTTCCACTTTTAGTGGATGACTTTAAGCTCAAAGGTCGGTGGTAAAGTAGTTTCTTGGCTTCAGTATGTTTGTTTGTCTCTATTTCATGAGTCGTGGTTTTGTTTGTTATAGAATTGGGCGTGCATTAATGTAAGTTTCCTTTATGTAATGAGGATATGAATATCCATATCATTTTGTATTTAAGCGTTTTTGGAGTAATAATATTTATCAATTCGTTTGACCTTTTACCCAAAATACGCTAACAACACAATTGTTACATCACATACAATGGTCAAACACTTATGATGATGGATGTAGTTTGAAGATAGCATAGAATTAATCACTCTTGAACATCCAGCTGGCTCAACTTTCTCTTTATCTCCATTACAGCGGACTGTAATAGCGTTGAGTTTTGCCGCCTGCTTTTCTTAAATAAGTGGCGTGCTTCAGCTGCAACTTTTTACACGTCAAAACAGTTATCATTATTTTAAGTTTGCTTGTAGATCTTCTGGCGTTTGCATCCGATTTGTATATTAGAGGGTTAATAATGTTTTAACTCTTTAATTAACTGTAGTTGAAGAGTAGCTAATTATTGACTTAATTAACTACTCAATATTTTTGACAACGTTCTGACTTTTAACTTTGTTTGAACGTGTAACCAATTTCAAGTTGAGAAAAGTTGAAATCATAGCCCAAAGCAATTTTGTAAGGCCTAACCTCGTAGCGAAAGTTATATACGCGTACGTATTAATTTTATTACTGCATTTATGATACATTATCGTGTTCTCCGTGTGGCCATATAGATGTACGTCCGCATCAAATTTTAAAAGAGAAAAAAAATCTCAATCTAACATGTGTTTCATAAGTTCAAATCAACGAGTAACTATACATTCTCTTAAATACGTCTCCTCTTATAGTTGCATTATATATACTCTTGAACCTAGCTAATAGTTTTTATACCAATCAAGCTTCAATATTCTCTCAAAAATGGCATGCAAATTCCATACTTCTCTCACCTGTGTTATGAAGGTGGCACCACCAAGCCTTGAGCCAGTGACTTTAGACACACAACTAAATTACAGAAACAAATCTTGGACAAAGACACTAAGTACTGTTGCTAGTGATATAACTCCAACTACCGGAAAGTTTGGAAAATTTGGAGGAAAGTTTGTAGCCGAAACCCTCATTGCTCCGTTGGCAGAACTTGAATATCAGTTCAACTCCGCTTTGCATGATCACGAGTTTAAGGTTGGTCATTAAATCTGTGCTCATGTGTGGTTAGTTCCTAATAGAATTTTTAGGGCTAGCTCTCATATATCATATAAGATACGTTGATGCGTATTACGTACTGAAATATCAAATATTAATTAGCGATACATCCTTTTGTTTACTTTTATACGTAGAGTAAATTGCAAACATTGTCCTGGTTTGGTAAATTGCATGTTTAGGTCAGGTATAGTTTTGCGGCATCCTGTGGGGAAACTGAAACCGATTTAGTCCATCTTTAAACTAAAATTACTAAATACCCTCATCATCTTAGGGAAGGACAAAGGGTATTTTAGTAGTTTCAATTTAGGGAAGGAAGAAATCGGACCAAGTTCCCGGAAATGTTCTTTACTTTCCGAACCATACGGACCCAGCACGATTTCACCAAACCAAAACGTACAATTTACTCTTATCTATCTATATCCATGTGTTTCATTTAAAATGCTTGGGTTATATCATATGTCCACACACAGTTTTGTAAGATATAATACAAAGGAATTGGTTGTTTTATGTTCATGCATGAAAGCTTATATATTCATTAGATACCTTGATCATCGACCAACTCTGAACATCGATATGAATAAAAAATATGAACACAGATGGAGGTAGCAACTGCTTTGAAGGATTATGCAGGACGTGAAACTCCCCTTTACCATGCTCAAAATCTCACAGATTATTACAAGAACATACATGGGTATGGGCCTGAAATATATCTCAAAAGAGAGGATCTGGGCCATGGAGGATCATACAAGATGACCAATGCCGTTGCACAAGCGATTTTGGCCAAACGCATGGGCCGGAAGAGCATCATAACAGCAACAAGCCACCATGGTGTTGCAGTAGCTGCTGTGTGTGCGAAGTTTTCTCTAGATTGTACAGTTTACGTAGGAACCAAAGATATGGCGCGAAAACCCTCAAATGTGCAACACATGGAATTGCTTGGAGCTCAGGTACTTCAGTTTTCTTTAGACACAATTTATTATTAATTAGGTTTTTTTACTTCTCAATGAAATCTGGTAAATTAATGTATTTTCTTTTGTAAATAGGTCATAAGTTACTAAGAGTATAACATATATTAATTACCAGCATTTACTCATAGTAATCAAATTGCACAAAGAAAACATTTTTTCAGGAAGATCCCAGTTTGGAAATTGTCTTTATACAAAATCAAATAAAAAACTAACCGTTAACGAATTTGCTATAGGTAAAGCCTGTTGAAGGAAATTTTCAGGCAGCAGCCTCAGAGTCAACAAGGGGATGGTTAGAAAACCTAGAAACTGCATACTATCTAGCTGGAACGGCTGTGGGACCGCACCTATCCGACCATGGTCCGTGAATTCAATTCAGTGATAGGAAAAGAAACAAGGAAGCAAGCTATGGAAAAATGGGGTGGGATGCCAGATGTGCTGGTGGCTTGTGTAGGAAGTGGTTGCAATGCGTTAGGTTTGTTTCATGAATTCATAGGCGACAAAAGGGTGAGGATGATTGGAGTTGAGGGGGGTGGGGAAATAACACTAGCGAGTTACACTCTGCAAGTCTTGTAAGAGGTGAAGTCGGTGTTTATCATGGAGCCATGTGTTATTTGCTCCAAGACAAAGAAGGCCAAATCACAAAGACAGAATCTGTTGCTAGTGGGTGACTGATTTTAATTAACCTTTTGAACCATATAATTTATGTTCAATATTATAGACTCCTGATGATTAATAATTTGTCCTGCTTTGTAGATTGGAGTTCCCAGGAGTAAGTCCAGAGCTAAGTTTTCTAAAAGATACTGGCAGAGTTGAGTGTCACACAGTTACTGATCAAGATGCTCTTGATGGTACGCAAATCACATTCATTTATACTTAAATGGTAGAAAATCACATTTTTTCTTTACTAAAAGGAATTGTAACATTTTGTATGGAGAAAGTCTTTATATAATTTGAGATGAAGTTTTATAACATCGCCATATCTTGAACCTAATTGTCGAATTGAATGAATGCAGCATACAAACGACTTTGTCGTCTTGAAGGGATATTTCCAGCATTGGAGACATCGCATGCTTTGGCATATCTTGAAAAGCTTTGCCCTACGTTACCTCATGGCACTAAGGTTGTGGTAAATTGCAGCGGCAGTGGGTATAACGATGCGACTATAGTCCTCAATAGTATTTCTAGTAGATAAAAAAGGATATATGACTCTCAAAAGGGTAGTCATTTCTATAGAAGCATCATACAACAAAACAAAGCTGACTTTGATGATAGAAAACTGATATTCCCTAGTTTGTTAAATGACCAAGTTATTATTAGTAAAAAATAGATTAGTAACTGGCCCAACCTAATTGTTCGGGCTTGGGCCAAACATAATCCTGGCTAAAATTTATATGTAATTGTTGCATTGAGTATATAATATGAAGAAGAAAATTGTTTAAAGTCTTATTGTTTTTGAAGATTGACCATCTCAAATGGGTCTTTTAAATAAAGTAAGTCTCAAAAAAGTCTTACGAATACAACTATGATAGACTGATAGTTCATTAAATCAAAATCATATATTGTTTATCGTCACTTTGCTTTCTTTCGTACCACAAAGAAAGCGAAATAAAATGAAATAAAACATTATCTAGTGCGTAAGTTGAAGGAAGAAAGAATAATGCCACCATGATACAAAGCAAAGATCAATCCTATAGACTTAAAAAGCTAAACAATAATGCCTTGGATCTCGGCGGTAAAACAAGCTAGGAACTAAAAGGTAGCGGAGAAAAATTCATCACCAGCAAGGCGAAACTTACAGTAAGGACATGAATTGAACAGGCAACTGTTAAGCGGAATGTGTCGATCAAGCAGATATCCTTCCATGGCCTTTGCTTCAAGAAAACTTGTGTTAAATGATCAAAGAAATATAATTGTCATTGACCAACAAATTTTTACATTAATTTGTAAGAATAGTGATAATAAGCGACTAAGGATATATAAAACCTTGAATCGTGTTATAGACAACTTCTCTAATGTAGAACTCGACACCACAATTTCCTGGATATTTGCACTTAGATTTCAGGCAAGACACAAAAATTTGTAAATATTATGGTTCCCCTTGACCCGCCATTAGTTGTGATCGAAATCAGATAATATCGTTTGTATACACAAATATTGGATGAAAGTGGAATGAAAGGTGGAGATTTAATCTTTTGACCTTTAAAGAAAATTTGATATATATGTATTTCATCTCTTGTCTCAATATTCTTTCTATCTCCCCATTCCTAGAATTTAAGTAAAGGTGTGTCAATAATGTATTACATACAGCACCAGTTGTGTTACTTAATTTCATGCTTTTATTTCTATATCTTAGAAAGTGGGTATTGTTGTTGCTGTTGTATCTTGCAAAGTAATACATGAATTAGTTGTTGTCATTGTTTGTTTAAACTGGTATTTAACTTATAATTATTTGCCTGTATTATGTTTGGCCCAAGCCCGCTTATTATCGGTCTTTTGCATAATTAGCATCCACGAAACTGTCTACATCATCATGCTCGCCTTTATTTTCTATGCCTATTTTTGCCACTTCAATCTCTTTCGAGTCAACAATCATCCTGATGAAGTGATACCTCATATTGATATGTTTGGTTCTCTAATGAAACATTTAATTCATATAGAGGTGAAATGCACCTTGATTATCGCAGTTCACAATCATTGGCGTTAGGTTTACTCCCAACTTTGTTAGAAGTCCTTTAAGGCACATGTTTTCTTTCAAATTTTTAAGAGTAAATTGCAAAAATCATCCCTGGGGTTTGAATTGTGTTTATTCTTTGAAAGTGCATCATCATCCTTGTGAGAGAAACTTCAAGTCTTGCTTTTGATCCCTGTAAATTAAATAACTAAAATACTTTCTCTTGTCTTCCCCTTCACTTTGGTCCTTATGAGGGTAATTTATTTATTTAATTTTGGCCGAACCCAAAATGCACTTATAAGTTCCTCACGAGGGGATACACTTTCAAAGGATAAACTTAACCTCAATTTGACCAAACCACAAAACGAATGCAATTTACTTGATTTTTATAAGCGCCATAAACTCCGTTTCGTAGTAGATAATAATGCAAACGCGGTGAACTGTTGCTTTCCAAATCAACACCCATCCATGTACCATGAACACGTACCCGGTTATCGACTTATCCTTATTAGGGACTTAAACATAATCAACATCTAAGAAACCGTCTACATCAACGTGCTCACCTTTATATTTACTATATACTAGACTCACATTTGTAGAACCCTTCAAGTACCTCAAAATCCAATTGGCTGCTCTCGATGGCTTTTTCTAGGGCTCTTCAAGTACATGCTTACAATACTAACTGCATATGCAATATATGTTATAAAACATACCATCAAATACATTAAACCACCTTAACGTTCTCATGTGCTCACTGATTTGCCATCATAAACTTTTAAAATTTTCAGAATTAATAGCCCATACCCGTACTGTGACACCTCCCACGTCCGGCTACCCCTGTCTCTCATAATGTATCATCCTTGTTCTACCAAATTACATCACATAAAACTCTTTCTTTAGCAATTCGTGAGTATCTTTGATTTCATACGTGCTCTTACAAACTATCAACATATCATCCACATACAAAAATAACTCTATTTACCCACGTGGTGCAAACTTAATTTTTGAAATATATACACATCTATCATAGCTGCTACGGTTGAACCAATCACTCAGGATACACACACCAAATCTCTTGTACTACTGATTTGGAGATTGCTTAATACCATAAAAATATATCTTTAAAACACATACATTATTTCTCTTTCCTTCTTTAATACCAAGTGGTTCCTCATATTAATTTTTTCTTCTTGATTATCGGCATTATGTGACACTTATGATATAAGGGTTATGGTCATACTAGACGTAAATAGTTTATCTAGTAGTTTTTTATAAGATTGGTTTGTCATTCTTATAATAGGTTTGATTTGAAGCACAAGTGGTGCTTTGTTTTTTACCCAGCACAATATGCGAGTTGAGATGTGAGATTCACTCATTACAATATCTTTAACTATTTTGGAGTAATAAATTTACCGGGTGTAATAACCTTTACCCAAAAAATAGTAAAATTATCAAAATTCAATTGTGTTACGGTAGGCAAGAAGTTGTATTCACACACTTATGATAGGCTGCAAGGTTATGGTAGTTATCTTGGAAGTACTTTTGTGAAAATATTGTTTTTAAGTTAATGTTGAGTTTGTATTTGTGACTATAAAATTGATAACGAGTTTTGGGTACGAGTTTAATTTGTGTAATGAATATTTTAAATATCACTGGAATGAATTTTTGTTTTCCCTACAGTGTTTGGCTAAATTCTTTTTGCTGAAAATATGACAGTTCGGTTCGGTTTCGAGACAACCCTTGGCGTCTCATTAGGAGTCTTCCCAATTGACGGTATGTGTTTTATTCAAACCCTTATTTTGTGTTGCATCTCATTTGTTAACTTTTTTTTTGAACTTGTGAGCTTATGAGGCGTATGGAAGAATACTATGCTATTTTGGTTACTAGACACAATAGTAATTGCTCAAAGAATCATGGTTTCTGCTCAGAGAAGAAAATGCAAAATAATACCTGAAATGAACTTTATTTACTATTAATATCTGAAATGTAAGCTAATACCGTTTTAATGGTAATTTTATGAGGTAATAAATAGAAGTTCATTACTACTTTACTAGCAATCCTATACATGCAATGTAATTAAATAAGAACTACAATTAACTGTTTCTCAATTCTGATTCATGAAGTCATGTGAGTGTAGGAGATGATTATATATCTATATACGATGTTGAACTAAAAATCAACAAAATAAAAGACATGAAGACTCTGTCTACATGACACTTTGCTTAAATAATGAAAGACTCTTTGTAAATCAATGCTTCTTAGTTTTTCTACTGTGGCTTCTATGTATGTTGATGATCCGGTTAATGAGGATAATGATAGTGAAGTGTTCGAGGTATACAACAAAACTGCCAGTTTTATAGCTTCTACGAGCTCCAAGGTTAATAAAGCTTCTAAAAGTAGCAGTGGAGTGGGATCTTGTATGAAGAATGGAAGAAAACTTATGATAAAGACCCGTACAATGATGATGATTGTGTTGATCTCTCTTACTTATGTTGGTAAGGTGGCACCGTCAAGCAATAAAGCAAGTGACTTTGAACACAAATCTGAATTACAGAAACAAATCTTGTACAAAGACACTAGGCACTGTTGTTAGAGAGACAACTCCAACTCTAACTACCGGAAAGTGTGGAACCTTTAGAGGAAAGTTTGTAGCCGAAGTCCTTGTCACTCCGTTGGAAGAACTTGAATCTATGTTCAAGTCTGTTTTGCATGATCAGGAGTTTAAGGTAAGCTGTTAAATTTTTTTTTTCATGCGTTTTTTAATACCGAAATAAGTTTTATGGGCCACATATTTGTTGGTTTTATGGATATAAATTAGTAGAAGTGAGTTAGGATCGAACTCGAGACTATGGGATTGCACACTTTACGTATGAGAATTTAAAGTTAATAATTAAATATAAATGTTGTATTTATTTATTTATTAAACGAAATAACTAACGGGCGTTAAGTAATTAATGTAATGGACTAACGGTCATTAAAAGTATTTGGAAAAGGACTTAATTGCAAAGTTTGGAAGATTCCGGAACCCCTTGTGGAGGTTATGAACGATCGGCCTAAGGGGATAAGAAACAACTCAACTTGTTCACCAAGTTTGCTTGGGTATATAAGCAATTTGGGGTTTTGTTTTGCCTCTTGTATTCACAAGCTAAACCCTAAATTGTTTGTGTGTGTTTTTGCTCTCCAAAACCGGTCGACACCCTATAGGGTCGATCCAAGTCTTTCCCACAAAACCAAGTTATTGATTTATTAAAACTAGCATTACTTTAATTCGGTTTTAATGCGTGTACAGAACATAGTAATAACACACTATTGTTATTATCTTGGATTGAATTACAAAACGGTGAGGGGTAATTCATATAATCCTAACTAAATCAAATTAGGGTTCATCCGTTGCTAGTTTGTGGTTTGATTCTTGTTTGGCTAGAATCAAGAAAAGTCTTGCATATTCTTTAATGTTAATTAATATTAGTTAATACATCCTCGCCTTCATGATTAATTTGATGTTTTTGTGATTATTTATTTGAATGTCTTGATATATAATTCCAACAGTGGCATCACGAGTCATTGGTTTAAATTAGTAATTAATTACATGCAGCGTAATAAAACAAATACTTGTATGTTGTTTGCTATGTTTATCTAGGGTTTATGTTTTATTCATGTTTTGGTCGATTTTTTTTTATGTAGGCGTTCCTAATTTTTTAGATCGACACATGTATAAATTTTAGGGTTTTGAAAATTGTTTGCTAACCTTATTAAAACCTAGAATTAATATTGATTACGTGATTAATTAGTGAATAATTTGTTATGTGTCATGGAATTTTTATATGCGATCTTGTGACTTATGTGTATAATTGTTATGATATATCCATGATTATACATGCATGTTAGTCATGGATAAGTTGCTTTGATATATTGTTTAATTGTTGGACATATTTAATTACGATAAATCTTGAATTGGGGAAGACTCCAATTATGTATAATTAATGAATCAATTATGTGCAATTTGATATATTTTTAATTAAGGGTTCATGTCGATTAGATCGATGTATGTGGCTCACTTTCTATCGCTAGAGTGAAAGCCCTAATTAATATATACATTAATTAACCTAGATATTGATTATTAATAGGGTTTTATCGAATAAGTTGCATGTGGCTACTTGTTTACACGTATAAATTGTTATTATGTAATGCATTATTTTTTAGTAGTTTATTTTTTATTGGTATTACTTGTTTGTTTATTATGTCACGGTTTAAGCAAGGGTAATTTTGAATAGAAAAATATCTGGGACTAAACAATAGTGATTTGTTTTGGAAGAGTTAAGTTTTCATAAGTTTAATTGATTGGTGACTTTGGTACAAATGGTGCGACGGCTCACCCATTAGAATGAACTATAAAGGGGTTATTTAAGAAGTCGCATGATCATCTTGAAAGGATGTCTTAGGTTATGCTTCTTTACGGTCCTCGCCCTCTGTAAGTTCGAGTGGAGCTACTTAGTAAGCCATATAATGTGCAAGCTCATCTTAAGGGCAAATTAGTTTTAATTCCATCGCCACCGATTGGTAATTACCCGAAACACTAAGTGTTTATACTTATGCAAAAGTACGGTATAATGGATGATAATTAATACTAAATTCCTTGATTGGTGAACCCAATACCTCAATCAAAACTTTGATAATTTGATCTTTATGAATTAGTAATAAAAAGTTTTTATTAAAATTATGCTACAAGATGAATGCATGACATCTTTGTACATATTTGATTTGACCACATAAAATCAAAACTAGTACCCTTGTAAATTAAGTTTTATGCCATCTAATTAAAGGGACACTTGAAGTTGCAATTTCACGTCATGACGGTACTTGGCGAGATTGTAATGGAGAGGTAAATCTCTATGTAAAGTCAGACCTACATGGACATAGAGTTCTTTAAGTTAGACACTTAAATTGAGTAGTAAAGTGAGATCACGGACTCAAGGCATAAGATGGGATGAAACATGTTTATATTTGCAATAGCGTTGGAAAATATAAATCCCATAATGATCTAGGAGTTGGAAATTTTTTGCCAATTAATGTTAAACGAGTTACCTTATTATATCGTTAGTTGCTAGAGATCAAGTGATGTAATGAACCTATGATAATTTGGATCCTAGTTTTTGAGAAAATTATATGGTTATATGTCTATATTACCGTTGGGTATATTTTATTTTCTTGAAAAGTTGTATTATCGAAAATATTAATACTTGAACTTTTACGTAGAAATGGCTCAAAATAACGATAACACTAACAACGCTCTAAATTCTGCGTTCAAAAGCTTTTTGATCGAGAAAAGTTGGCTCTAAAATTTCAATGATTGGCACCGCTCTTTGAGGTACGTAGAGTTCTGTAGGTTGAAATATCTTTATGAACCTTGCCTGAACAACCAACGGTCTGATGCTACTCAAGCTCAAATTGATGCTTGGCAACTTGAGTATAAGCGTCATAATGATGTGGCTTGTCTTATGTTGGGAACGATGAAATCTGCTCTTCAAAGCGGTTTGAACATTATTTCCCATTTAATATGCTCAATGAACTTGGGACTATGTTTGAGAAACCGGTACCGTCGAGATTTATGACTTGACCGAAGCGCGTTACACAATTTGTAGGCAAGGTGAGGGTAAACCAGTGAGTGCTCATGTCTTGGAAATGAAAGGTTACATGGACAAGCTCAAAGCACTTGGCAAAACTTATGATGATGACATGGTACGTAATCGATTAATCGATCCCTAACAAGGATTTTAATGGTTTTGTCGAGAATTTCAATATGCCTTTGCGTGGGAAGGCGATTCTTGACCTCACGCATTGCTAATTGACTATGAAGGGGTTGCCTCAAAGGTTCCTACACGCCGGGTACTTGCTATTGAGGGTGGAAGGATTAATAAGCAAAAACCGCGCGTCACGAACAAAGAAGGGGAAGGGTAAGGGCAAGGTTGACAAAGGCAAACAAGTGATGGCCTATCAACCTCAACCTAAGAAGAACCCTACTCCTAGGAAGGATAATCCTAAAAAGGATCAAGCATGCCATCACTGGTAAGCGTTGGGCATTGGAAGAAAGCGTGCTCTCTATCTTGATGAATGCGGGCAAATAAAAGTATGAAGGGTCCTTGAAGCGGTTCTTCTTAATTTATTTGTCATTGAATTATTTACTCTAAATCATAATAATTCGGGTATATGATACGGGCGTGGTATTCACATTTGTAATACACTGCAGGGGTTTAGAGTGGAAGGAAGCTTGCCTATGGGGGCAATATCTGCACGTGGGAAATGGCCACATCACATTTGTTGAAGCCATAGGAGCGTTTAGTTTAGTATTGCCTTGGGCTTAAATGCTGTTATTGAACAATTGTCATTACGCACCTTCTATAATTAGAGGTGTTGTTTCCTTTTCAGTTTTGTTGGATGATGGTTTTACTCATACTATTTCAAGTAATGGAATTGATGTTTATTTAAATGGTGTATTATTTTAAAAAGCAATTCTGGTGAATGGTGTGTTTGAAATTGATGTGATTGGAAATGAATCTAACAATAATAATAATTCAATGTTTAGCATTAACAAGAAGATAAAGTTAGACTTGAATTCTTCTTATCTTTGGCATTGTAGATTTGTTCATATAGGCAAGGCTGCATGCATAATTTGCAACAAGAAGGGCTTTTGCAAAATATCAATGATGAAACATTTGATAAATGTGAGTCATGCATATGCAGGAAGATGACTAAGAAACCTTTTCATAGCAATATGGAGAGGGCTTATGATCTACTTGGTCTTATTCATACTGATGTGTGTGGATCACTTAGACATGTGTCAAAGAGAGGTGCTAGCTACTTCTTAACCTTTCCTGATGATTTCAGCCGTTATGGTTATGTTTATTTACTTAAGCATAAACATGAGGTGTTTGAAACATTTAAGGTTTTCAAAGCTGAAGTAGAGCTGCAATTGGGAAAGAAGATTAAAGCTCTTCGATCCGATAGAGGAGGTGAGTATCTAAGCCAAGAGTTTAAAGATTACTTAGCTGAGAATGGAATTGTCTAGAATCTCACTTCTCCATATACTCCACAACAAAATGGTGTATCGAGAGAAGAATCGTTACATTGTTGGACATGATACGATCTATGTTTAATCTTACCACTCTACCTTTATCCATTTGGGATTATGCTTTGAATCATTTTGTTGTATTCTAAATATGGTTCCACAAAAGAAGGTTGATAAGACACCATTTGAAATATGGCATGGTAAAGCTCCTAACTTGTCTTATTTAAAGGTGCGGGGTTGTATGTTAGGCGTGACTCGGAGATAAACTCCAACAAAGATCGTAAGTGTATCTTCGTAGGATACCTAAGGAAACTATGGGTTACTACTTTTACTATCAATGAGAATAAAGTAATTGTTGCTAGGTATGGAGATTTTCTTGAAAAGGATCATTATCTCAAGAATTCGATGGGAATTTATGATGCGGAAGATGATCAAGAAGATGCATTACCTTGACACTAGCATACTTTGGTAGAACCGATAGTCGGGTCCTCCACGAGAAGTTGAAGTGATTCCGTTAGTAGATCCGTAAGGAATATCACGTGCACGAGCGTCTATGTCTTAGCGTGAGGTTGAGGAAACTATGTTAGGAGATCTTGGAGAGCCTGCTAGTTATAAATCTGCCATGGCAAGTCCTGACAAGGCAAAATGGCAAGTTGCAATGAATGGGGAAATGCAATCCATGAGAGAAAATGAAGTCTGGGTAGAGGTTGACTTACCTCTAAACGCCACGGTGGTTGGAAGTAAGTGGCTCTATAAGATTAAGGCCGATATGGATGGCAATGTACCGCGTCTATAAAGCTCGTCTAGTTGCGCAAGGTTTTACTCAAACTTATGGCATTGATTAAGAGGAGACATTTTCTCTGTAGCGGACATTAGAGCTATTAGAATTCTCATAGCTATAGCGGCATACTATGACTATGAGATATGGCAAATGGATGTCAAACCGCCTTCTTAAATGGTCACTTAGATGAAGACATCTATATGAAGCAACCGAGGGGGTTAAATGAATCAATTTCCAAACGTGTATGCAAACTTCAAAGGTCCATTTATGGATTGAAGCAAGCATCAAGACAATGGAATAAAAGATTTGATGAAGAAATCAAAAGGTATGGATTTATTCAAAATCTTGATGAGCCATGTGTATATCACAAAGTTAGTGGGAGTAATGTAATTTTCCTAATTCTTTATGTCGATGATATATTAATTATGGGAAAAAGACATTCGAGTTTGCAAAATGTTAAGGCATATCTTGGGAAGTTTTTTCCATGAAGATTTAGGAGAATTTGCATATATTCAGGGAATCAAGATCTCCGAGATAGGTCAAGCGGTTAATTGGTTTAAGTCAAGCGCTTACATTGATAAAATATTGAAGAGATTCAATATGCAAAATTCCAAGAAAGGATATTTTCCGATGGAAGTAAAGCATGGCTTATGTAGCGATATGGGTGCTTCAACACCTGTGAGGTGGCGCATGCGAAAGTTCCTTATGCTTAATTTGTAGGATCTATTATGTATCTTGTGAGATGCACAAGAGCGGAGATGTGGCGTTAAGCTCAAAACATGACAAGTCGATATCAACGATCAGGGTGAACTTCACGGATTGTTAAACATATTCTAAAGTATCTTAGGAATTCGAAAGATATGTTTTTAGTGTATGGAGGAAATCAGGACCGCGAGAACTTGGTGTTCTGATTCTTGTGATGCGTCTGGCGATGTGATAAAGATGATCACGAAGTCTCGGGCGGGTTATGTCTTTGTCATCAATGGAGAAGCGATTATTTGGAAGAGCAGAAGCGATCGATGGATGCATGTCGCGGCGGCGAATACATAGCTGCCGGAGCTGCAATGGAAATTTGTTTGGATTAGGAAATTCATTTCGAGGGCTTGGTGTTATGCCTTCATTGAATCGCCTATTGATATGTATTGTGACAATTCTGCGCAATCATATTTGCCAATGAACACGGAGTCATGAAGGGCACGGACATTTTCTCTGAGTATCACTATGTTAGGGAACAAGTCGGGAAGGTGAAATAAATCTCTTGAAAGTTACACAGATGATAACTTAGCTGATCCGTTCACTAAGGCTTTAGCTAAAGACAAGCTTGTAGGACTTGCCAATGAAATTGGACTTCGTTTAGCTAAAAGTTTCATGCATAAGTGTGATTAGTATTTGGATAAAGGATATTGTAAAACATTTATTATTTTAATGAAATAAAGTTTGGATTATGTTTATTTTCATTTATAATATTGTTGTCCTATATTTTCATGTTTAATCCGTGAGTAACTAAGTTATTCTAAATGTCTGTTGTCGATTAATGATATGGGAGTATCATTAAATTAAGACAAATCGAGAGATGTGGTAGAATATACTTGAAAGTATATTGATGAGAATGCATACCAATTTGAGATGATATTCAATGAATTGAATATAGGACTTATCCCAACTACATAATTTACTTTGTGGATATTGTTATAAGTAAATAATGAATAGTTATCCTCGAGACTTGAGATACGGATAGTGTCATGAATGTAGTGCATTTACATTGGAGCAACAACATTATCTAAATGGCGGTAGTCATAAGGGTTGTTTTGAAATGTTACAAAGTTTGTGGGTTATTCTTGTAGTCAATATAGAATTTGTTCCTTCAAATTTATTTGGAGTTTAATACTGCTGGGCCCTTCGTAGGGTTGACAAGATGTTTGTCTTGTGCTTTTAAATCTCCCTAAATATGTTTAGATGATTAGGTAATCTTGGTCAATCACTTACAAACGAGAAACAGAATAGTTATGTAAAGAATGACTTAATTCCATATCTTTATTTACGTGGTATTAGAAACAAAAGGATAATAATAATGAGAAATCATTAAAGGTTTTAGGGGCGCTTTCGAGTTGTACTAGAGGCATCGAAGTGTTGCTAGACGTACGCTAACCGAATGTGATCACTCTATTAATATATATCAAGTGGGAATTTGTTGGTTTTGGATATAAATTAGTAGAAGTGAGTTAGGATCGAACTCGAGACTATGGGATTGCACACTTTCGTGTATGAGAATTTAAAGTTAATAATTAAATATAAACGTTGTATTTATTTATTTATTAAACGAAATAACTAGCGGACGTTAAGTAATTAATGTAATGGACGCGGTCGTTAAAGTATTTGGAAAAGGACTTAATTGCAAAGTTTGGAAGATTAGGAACCCCTGTGGAGGTTATGAACCGATCGGCCTGGGGATAAAGGGAAAACTCAACTTGTTCACCAAGTATGCTTGGGTATATAAACAAGGCTAGGGGTCTTGTTTTTGCACCTCTTGTATTGACAAGCTAAACCCTAAATTGTTTGTGTGTGTTTTTCTTTCCAAAAACGGTCGACACCCTATAGGGTCGATCCAAGTCTTTCCACAAAACAAGTTATTTGTTTATTAAAACTAGCATTACTTTAATCGGTTTTGAGTGCGTGTGTACAAGAACATAGTAATAACACACTATTGTTATTATCTTGGATTGAATTACAAAACGGTAAGGGGTAATTCATATAATCCTAACTAAATCAAATTAGGGTTCATCCGTTGCTAGTTTGTGGATTTGATTTTTGTTTGGCTAGAATCAAGAAAAGGTACGCATATTCTTTATGTTAATTAATTATTCGTTAATACATCCTAAACGCTTCCGCATGATTAATTTGATGTTTTTGTGATTATTTATTTGAATGTCTTGATATATAATTCCAACAATATTATCATAAGTAGATGACCAGCATTATGTTAAACTCCAATACTATCATCAGATATTGCATCTTTCTTAACTAGTAGGCATATTAGTTATTTTGTATTACAGTTCTGCTATATATTGATATCATTTTATACTTATAGATTTAAAGTACTTGGATATTATATCATATCATGCATATACGGAGTACATACATACACATTTATTAAGATATGAACTCTAGCCCATGCCAAATAATCGGCTAAGAGATATTTATAGTATAAATTTTTGCCTTTGGATGATTTTTTTTAATCATTTATTTTTTTATTATTTTTTTATTTTTTCTTTTTATGGATATTCATGATTAACTATATTTATATTGGATTAACTGTGTAAAGTGGTTTAATTTTAAAATATGAACATAGATGGAGCTAGACCTGCACTAGCTAAGGGATTGTGTAGGACGAGAATTCGAGAAACTCCACTTTACTATGCCTAAAGAGAGGATATGAGCCATGGTGGATCATAGAAGATGAACAATGTTGTCTCACAAGCGATTTTGGCCAAACGCATGGGACGGAAAAGTGTTATAATAGCAACTAGCGCTGGCCACCATGGTATTGCAGCAGCCGCTGTGTGTGCCAAGTTTTCTCTAGATTGTTCTGTTTTCATGGGGATCGGACCAAAGATATGTTGCAAAAAACATCAAATATTCAAATCATGGAGTTGCTCGGGGCTCAGGTATCTTTATTTTCTCTGGAACCAACTTACAGTACTAAATTTCTCGGTGAAATCTTTCTAAATATATATTTGTACAAATTAGTTTATATTTATTTTGTAACTAGTTTAGCTTACATCGATCAACAATAGAAGTACATAAAAGCTGTTTAATAAGAAAAAAAAGGTAAAGATGAAAATATCTGAAAACCAATTTTCAACCAAGAATGTGCAAATCTAAAATATTACTAAATCTTGGCCAATCTAAAAAATTTAAACCGGTGTATATGGTTAAAAAATATCACTGGAATTTGTTAAGAGATGATTAAGCAAAAGAAACCAGCATTTTATACCTTGTTTAATTTAATTTTGTAGAACTGAAATACAATTTTTTCTAGTAACCAAGATTTTCGACCATTTGGCCCACTAATTCACGGGGTTTGAACCCATCGCCACACAAACTCAAACCAGGTAAAGCCCACCCTTTTCAGAGGTTGGCGTGGCCACTTAAAGTAGTTTGCACCTAACAGGAATTGAACTTGAGACCTCACACATTTTAGAGTGATAGTCATAAGCTCTTTTGCCACTAAGGCACCCTTTTTTGGGTTACTAGTCCATTCAATCCAAGTTAACGATCAATTTCTACTCCTACTTTGAGCTTCCATCAAAACTAGGATCATACTAATGAAATACCATAAATCGTGCAAATTAGGATATTGTCTATTAGGGATACAGTTGAAGAAACCAACTATCGAACAATTGTGTTACAGGTTAGGCCTGTGGATGGAAGTTTTCAGGATGCAGCCTCAGAATCAATCAGAGTATGGATAGAAAGCCTTGAAACTGGCTACTATCTATCTGGGCTGGCCGCACCTATCCCAAGCATGGTCCGTGAATTCAATTCGGTGATAGGAAAAGAAACAAGGAAGCAAGCAATGGAAAAGTGGGGCGGGATGCTAGATGTTATGGTTGCTTGTGTAGGGAGTTGTTGCAATGCATTAGGTTTGTTTCATGAATTCATAGGAGACAAAATCGTACGGATGATTGGAGTCGAGGGCGGTGGATTGGGTATTAACAGTGGTGACTTACACTCCGCAAATCTCGTAAGAGGTGAAGTAGGTGTTTCTCATGGAACTATGTGTTATTTGTTACAAGACGAGAACGACCAAATTGCAAGAACACCATCTAATAATTTGAACCAAAGAGTTTTTGTCTATATAACTAGATTCATAAAGAGTAACTTTATTGGTTTTTGTTTCGGTTTTTGTAGACTGGAATTTCCAGCAGTTAGTCCAAAGTTAAGTTTTCTAAGAGATACTAGCAGAGTGGAGTGTTACACGGTTACTGATCAGAAGCTATTGATGGTAAGCGAATAACAAACATTAATACATAAAAAATAGATAGTGAATGTTGGTTTTATGAACATAAATTAGTAATTAGAGTGAGTTAGGATGAATCGAGACCACAAGATTGCACTTTCGTATGAGAATTAAAGTTATAATAATTAAATATAAATGGTTATATTTAGTTATTATTTACATGAAACATATAAACGAATGTTAAGTAGTTAAACGTAATGGACTAAAGGTCGTTAAATGTTAAAGGAATGACTAAATATGATATTAGATGTCAAGTAGGTTTTAGAAATCCTATGGGATTCCTTAACCGATTGGATGGGGGGTTTCCATAACCCAATTCAACCATAACTTGGACACTAAGTTTCTTTGGGTATATATACAAGGCTTAGAGTCTTTGTAAATTATCTCTTGTACACATAAACCTAAAACTTGTCTGTGTGTTTTTGAGTCCAAACGATCAGATCTAAACCCTTAGGGTCGATCCACATTGTTATCTCCTTAAGCAAACGTTTTGTGCCATTAAAACTAGCATTACTTTAATTTCTTATAGTACGTGTGTACAAGAACGTGGTATTTACACACTATTGTAAGTATCTTAGATTGATTTGCAAAAATGGTAAATGGCAATTACTATAATCCTATAAACCCTAAATAGGGTTCATCTCAATTGCCAGTTTGGGAATTGATTCTTGTTGGGCTAGAATCAAAAGGTACGCATACTTTATGTTTATGTTAATAAATTATTCATTATATGTTCCTATACGCTTCCGCATGTATCTTTGATGTTTATTGTGTTTTATATATGATTGTCATGTTATTATATTCCAATAGCAGCATCACGAGCTTTGTTTAATGAGTAATTAATTACTAAATACGTAAAAAACGGATATTGTATTGTGTTTGATATGATTAATTCTAGGGTTTTGACTATTGTTTGAAAACCCTAATTCTAGGGTTGGGGCTTTTGCCCTAATTTTCTATAATTTTTTTATGTCGACCCTAAGTATTTTTTTACGTTGAATTATAATTTTTTTTAGGGTTTTATAAAATTGTTTTGTTAATTAATAACTAAACCTAGAATTGTATATATGTTACGTGAATTAAATCGTGAATTAATTGTTATGTGACATGTAATTGTATGCGATTTTGTGACTAATTGAATAAGTGTTATGTTGTATCCATGATGAGACATGCATGTTCGTCATGAATTTTTGCTTGAAGTATTAATTGTTAAGTTATTTATCACACGTATAGTTTTGATAATTCTTGAATTGTGAAAGACCTCAATATATATATTAATGAATCAATTATGTGCAATTTGGTATATGTTTGACTATGGCTTACGCAATCGATTTATCGATGTATGTGGCTCACTTGCCTTAGTAAGTGAAAGCCTTAGTTAACATATACATAATTTAACCTAAAATTGATTATTAATAGGTTTTATCAAATAAGTTGTATGTGGCTACTTGTTAACGCATATTAATTGTTAGTTATGTGTGCATTATTTTAGTTATTTATTTTTTATTTACTTGTTTGTTTATTGTGTTTGACAAGTTTTAAGCAAAGGATAATTTCATGAATAGAAAAATAAATTGGACTAAACAATGGTGAAATTTGATTTAGTTTTGAAGAGTTAAATTTTCATGAGTTTAATTGAGTGATGAGTTTTGTACCTAATAGTGAGAACGGCTCATCCAATTTTGACAAACTATAAGAGAGGTATAAGGAGTGGAGCGCATTAAATTGTGACCCGAAAAAACGAGGTTAAATGCTTGTTTGACCAAATTTTTCGCTTCTTTGTGTGTTAAATTGGAGTTACCAAGTAGGCTATTTTATGTACAAAATCATCTTAAGGGCGAATTAGGTTTAATTCCATTCGCTACTTTGTGGTAATTATCCGAAACACTAAGTCTTTGGACTTATGCAAAAATACGATATAATGGACGATAATTAAAAGTAAATTCTTTGATTGGTGAAACCAATACCTCAATCAAAACTTTGTTTTTTTAATATTTGTGAATTGGTTAATAAAAAGGTTTTTATTAAAACTAACGATACAAAGTTGTATGCATGCTCTTCGTACATATTTTGATTATACACATCAAAACTAGTACCCTTTAAATTAAGTTAGTGCATCTAGTTAAAGGAACACTTGAAGTTTGAATTTACGTCATGTGGGAACCTCGCGATATTATGATGGAAAGGTAAATCTTCATGTTGAGTCAGACCTCAACTAGACACATTTTTAGTTCTTTAAATTAGACGACTTAAATTAAGTAGTAAGTGAGAACTGAACTTAAGGCACAAGATGAGGATAAAACATGTTTATATTTGCAATGTTGTTGGTAATTTAAATCCCATAATGATATAGGAATTGGAAAAGGTTTGCCAATTATTGTTCGACAGATTACCTTATTATGTGCTTTCGTTACTAGCAGATCAACTGATGTAATGAAACTATGATAATTTGGATCAAAGTTTTTTTTGAGAAAATTCTATGGTTGTATATTACCTTGTGTATTTTTTATTTTCTTGAAAAGTTGTATTATCGAAAATACTAATATTTGAACTTTTTTCTGTAGAAATGGCTCAAAACGATAACACCCCACTAGGTTCTGCGTTCAAAACTTTCTTTGAGCGAGAAAAGTTGACTGGCTCACAAAATTTTAATGATTGGTATCGCTCTCTGAGAATTGTCTGTAGAGTGGCTGACAAGCTTGATTATTTGTATAAGACCTGCCCTGCTGAGCTTGAAGCTAACGCCTCTAATGAGGAAAAATCGGTGTGGAAAGTTGAATACAAGCGTCATAATGAAGTGGCTAGTTTGATGTTGGGAATGATGACACCTGCTTTCCAAAAGCAGTTTGAAAATTACTTCCTGTTTGACATGCTCAACGAACTCAGACGAATGTTTGAGAACCCCCAAGCTGTTAAAATCTATGATTTGATTGATGCACTTCACAGTAATGAGGGAAAGGTAAACCCGTAAGTGCACATGTGTTAGAAATGAAGGGTTACATGGACCAACTGCAAGCACTTGGAAAGCTCTATGAACAAGATATTGTTGTGAAATTAATCAATAGGTCCCTTAATAAGGACTTTAAAGGTTTTGTTCGTAATTTCAATATGCATTGCTTGGGAAGACAGTAACTGAGTTACACGCATTGCTTGTTGATTTCGAGAAAGGGTTACCTCAAAAGGCCCCTACTCCCCAGGTACTTGATATTCATGTGGTAGGATCAACAAGCCAAAACGCGTCTGAACAAGGGTAAAGGAAAGAGAAAGGCTGATAAGGGTAAACAAGTTATGGCCTATCAACCTGAACCAAAGAAATACCCTCCTTAGAATAAAGAGAATCCTAAGAAGGATCAGGCTTGCCACTACTGTAAAGTAGTGGGTCACTAGAAGAGAAATTGTGCTCTCTATCTCGATGATTTGCGAAAAAATAAGATGAAGAATTCGGGGTCCTTGGGCGCTAGTTCTTCAGGAAACTTATTTATGATTGAATTATTTACTCTAAACCATAAAATTAATTCCTAGGTATATTATACTGTATGTGGTATTCACATTTGTAATACATTGCAGGGTTTTAGAGTGGAAAGGAAGCTGTCTTATGGGGAGCAATATTTGCATGTGGGCAATGGAGCACCTTCATTTGTTGAAGCCATAGGAGTGTTTAGTTTAGTATTGCCTTCGGGCTTAGTAACGTCATTAAACAATTGCTATTATGCACCTTCTATTATTAGAGGTGTTGTTTCCTTTTCATTTCGTTGGATCTTGGTTTTACTCATACTATCACAAGTATTGGAATTTTAGTTTCTTTAAATGGTGTATTTTATTTTAGTACAATTACTATGAATGGTGTGTTTGAGATTGATATGACTGGGAATGTATCCAACAATAATAATTCGAAGTTTAGCATCAATAAGAAAATGAAGTTAGACTTGAATTCTTCTTATATTTGGCATTGTAGACTTGCTCATGTAGGATAGACTCGCATGCAAAAACTGCAATGTGAAGGGCTTTTGAAAAATATCAATGACGAATCATTTGATAAATGTGAGTCATGCATATATCTGGGAAGATGATGAAGAAACCTTTTCATAGTAATATGGAGAGGGCGTCTGATCTACTTGGTCTAATTCATACTAATGTGTGTGGACCACTTAGACATGTGTCAAAAAGAGGTGCTAGCTACTTCTTAACCTTCTTGATGATTTCAGGTCATGGTTATGTTTATTTACTTAGGCATAAATATGAGGTATTTGAAACATTTAAGGTTTTCAAAGCAGAACTAGGGCTGCAATTAGGAAAGGAGATTAAAGCTCTTTGATCCAATAGAGGCAGTGAATATTTTAGCCAAGAGTTTAAAGATTCCTTAGCTGAGAATAGAATTGTCCAAAATCTCAGATCTCCATACTCCACCTTGAAATGGTGTATCGAGAGAAGGAATCGTACACTGTTAGACATGGTGCGATCAATGTTTAATCTTACTACTCTGCCTTTATCCTTTTGGGATTATGCTTTATAATCTCGTTGCATTCTAAATATGGTTCCCACCAAGAAGGTTGATAAGACACCATATGAAATATGGCATGGTAAAGCTCCTAACTTGTATTATTTAAAGGTCTGGGGTTGCGAGGCGTATGTTAGACGTGACTCAGTAGATAAACTCCAATAGCGATCTGTAAAGTGTAGCTTTGTAGGATACCCTAAGGAAACTATGGGTTACTACTTTAACTATCCATCTGAAGATAAAGTAATTGTTGCTAGGTATGGAGATTTTCTTGAAAAGGATCTCGTATCTCAAGAATTCAGTGGGAGAGTTTATGATATGAAAGATGATCATGAAGATGCATTACCTTCTGAAAATGCTAACGTACTTCCGGTAGAGCGTGACAGTCTGGGTCCTTCACCAGAAGTTGAAGTGGTTCCCATTCGTAGATCTGTAAGGACTACGCATGCACCTGAACGTCTATGTCTTAATGTAGAAGTTGAGGAAACTATATTAGGGGATATTGGAGATCCTGCTAATTATAGGGCTGCCATGGCTGATCCTGAAAAGGACAAATTGCAAGCTGCAATGAATGGGGAAATGTAATCCATGAAAGAAAATGAAGTCAGGGAAGATGTTGACTTACCTCCAAATGCTAAGGTAGCTGGAAGTAAGTGTCTCTATAAGAAAAGGACTGACATGGATGGCAATGTACATATCTATAAAGCTCTTCTGGTGGCTCAGGGTTTTACTCAAACCTATGGGGTAGATTACGAGGAGACCTTTTCTCCTGTAGCAGACATTAGAGCTATTATAATTCTCATAGCTATAGCAGCGTACTATGACTATGTGATATACAGATGGATGTCAAAACGCCTTCTAGCGGTTACGCTTAGATGAAGATCTATATGAAGCAACCTAAGGGGTTCGTGAATCCAAAATTTCCAAACCGTGTATGCAAAATTCAAAGATCCATTTATGGATTGAAGCAAGCATCAAGACAATGGAATAAGAGATTTAATGAAGAAATAAAAAAGTATGGATTTATTCAAAATCTTGATGAGCCATGTGTATATCACAAAGTTAGTGGGAGTGATGTAATTTTCCTTATCCTAGATGTCGATGACATATTAATTATGGGAAAAGACATTCCAAGTTTGCAAAGTGTTAAGGCATATTCCATGAAGGATTTACACTACAAGAATTCTGGCGAATAGCCACGGACATAATTTATGGGTGAAAGCCATATTTTTGTGGGTAAATGGGTAATACCCACAGACTACCCACGGCCATATAAAGATGGGTAAAACCCCCGAGGGTAATTGTATGCCCATGCCATTTACACTTTGTGGGTAATGTTACCCACATCATTTTAGGTGGGTGATTGTGTTGTGTTCGTGGGTGAAGTTTTATGGGATTTTTTCACTCACCGAGAATACCATAGATTGTGGGTAATTTGTGTGTAACATTTCCCATAAAGTTACTTCGTGTGTAAAAGTTGACACATAATATGTGGGTAACTTTCCCACAATAATACGTGGGTAAACTTTCCCACCTTTTTGTCATGTGTAAGAGTCATAGGTAACAATGGCCTACACATTCACATTAAAAACGGTATACTTCATGGGTAAATCCATGGGTAAAGTTTTCTCAAAATTTTATTATTTAATTATTGAACTGCAAACCATACATCAAATACAAAAGGTCTCATATAATCCTTGAACATCATTAGGATATAATCCAAATAGGACAAAGTATAACAAATAAAAAAATATATATTTCTAGCATTTTGTTCTAAAACCCCTATCTAATTCTCACTTGCTCTATCTCTGCTGTATACCTTCAATTGTTGATGCCCTTGAGTTTTAGTAATATGCTCTCCAATCAAGCTAATGGTGATACATAGTCTCTTAAGCCTACTTTATCCATCTATTAAAAAATACAAAAGTTGGTAAGTCGTGTAACTAAAGTTGTTCCATAAAAATATAAGATTTTAAAAAGTCTTAATGTGTTAAGTATATGATAATAAATGTATAATCATGCATTTATAAAATGAGACCAACAAGATTGAAAAGTCACTAACCAATGTTTTACAAGGGCAGTCATCATGACTGGTGACTAGTGTCACTTTGAGAGATATAAATTTGTTATTAAGAACCTAAACTCTATTAAGACAATGAAGTCATGTGTTACAATAAAGCATACCTGAATGGCGTTTACATCATTTAACACCAAAAAGATCCACAATCGTCTTGTTTGGTATCCAATATACAATTTGAGGAAACAACACAGAGGAACAAATATGTTAATCACATAAGTAGACTATACAGTTTATATTTCTTCAATTAATTAAGTAATGTGTTGAACATAAGCTCATATACTCCAAATTTTTATATCCATCAACCATGTTAAAAAAATCGACCTACATACATGCCTTAAAAGTACTTTGAGGCTAAAAAACACCATTGCTAAGCCATATTTCTTCTTCCAGAGTCCACTAATGTCGGTTACATAAGACAGTCATCGTATGCTACTTCTGCACAATGTAAAAAACATAGATATGTCGAATCAAATGATGGCGTTATAATGATTCTTAAAAAGGAAATGTAATAAAATGGGGATTAAGAACAAGGGTGTCTAGGGGTGTGGCATCTAGTGTTTAATCCAATCTGATGCTTATAGACATCATCCAATACTTATCTCGTGTACATGCTTTTATTTTGAACATAAGCATGCTTTGGTTACAAAATAAGATGAGCGAATGTCACAATCCGATGCACTTTTGCATATTGACTAAGTGTGCCTTTCGTTCATCATGTTCAAGTATCTTGACTTGAGATATATGACCAACTAAATAATATACACACTAAATGCTATGATATACGAATTGGTACATAGAATAAAACAAGACTACGAGTCTATGACAATGGCCAGTTTCCCCCTTTCCAACTAGTAATGCAAACACAAACAAGTCATACAAATGACACATTAACTTACTAATATAACAAAACAAACGCCTTTCAAAAGAAGAAGACCATTGACCTACACCAATAAAGTCTTAAATTGATCTTATGTTTCAATTAAGCCTATAAATTACGACAGGGCATATACATACATTAACCATGACATTAGCGCATACAAATACATAAATTAAGAAGAAAAAAAAATAAATTTAGCAGTTACAGTAGCAGCAATGGAATGGTGAATAGAGGAAGGATAGATCCCTGATGAAACACTAATAAAAAAAATAAAGGGCAAATGGCACAAAAAGGCATCAAAGTTAGGGTCCATTTCCAATCAAGGTATTCTACTTTTTTTTCTTGCATAAAAGGTTCCAACAAAAATTTTGGCGGTTTAAGGTATTTTCATTAACTTAGTCAGTATTTATACATTGAAACATTTATAAATTTTGAAGGGCCAGATTGACTTTTTATTATAACTTTAGGTCAAACATATATGTTATACGATTGAATGTGTTTCCCGATCATTTCTTCCCCAAAATAATTTCATCCCGGAATCAAATTAGGTCAAACACATTTGTCCCAAAAAGAATAAATGGGGCAAGCGGTGTGTTTCAAATATCAAAACATGACAAAGTCATCTAATTCATCAAACTAAATCAAATTGGGTATCTCTTTGGAATGAAGAAATGCGAGGTTGGGAAAAGACAACTTGATGAATCGTGTTTTGTGTGTTGTCGCGAATGTGGTGATGTTAGTGGTAAGTGGACTTCTCAAACTGAACAGAATCAGTAGGGAGGTTTTCTTGGATGTCTAACTATAAAGCAAGAAAAGTGTAATTTCTTTCCTTTGGTGGGATCGGATTTTTGAAAGGCATTACAAAGGTAGATTGGCGGATGTGGAAAAACAAATGAAGAAGGAAGGCGTAGGTTTGGTGAAAAAAGAGATTGGAAGAAAAATTGAAGTGTTGAAGTGTACAGTTAGCATACAATCTAGACTTATCTTTTATGCTTTGTTAGGAATGCTTTCTTGATGATTATAAAAAGCTTTTAGTTTGATGAATGTATGTATAGAAAGCTTTACTTTGAATGTATTGAAAAGCTTTACTTTTGAATGTAATGAAAAGCTTCTTACTTTGATTATTGAATGTATTGAAAAGTCGTGTGACCCTTGTTTGAAAAGCTTGATCAATGTATTGAAAAATTAGTGATAAAGGCATTAAAAGCATTGATAAGAATGTCAACATTTGCGGTTGCATCAAATGCCAAGCTAATGACACAAATGCGAATTTAATGACTTTGTGATCATGGTTTTGTTGTTATTAGTTTGCGAGGCATGATAAAGGACATTGTGATAAAAGTACTTTGCGAGTTGCTTTACACTATTTTTTTCTCAACATTTGCGAGTTGCATCAAATGCAAACTTTGTTATGGTTTATTTGTTTTTACACTATAAAGGCATAAGCAACACCTCATTTTCATCTCACACCTTTAAGATAACCTACAACTAAAAAAATGAGCAAAACAAGAAACAGTTTTTATTTAACTACATAATTTGCTTTCTCATTATCTTTTAACTCATAATTTTAATATATATATATTTTTTGCGAAATCATTTTGCATTTCCGGTGATTCTTACGATTGAGAATCTTAGTGCATCATACCGGTACCATGGTCTAAGTATTTTCCACAGTTATGATTCTTGTGTTAGAAGCTCAAAGAGGTTGTTGCAAACAGAAACCAACCCCAAAGTGGATGCAAAACAAGCTTTTCGATAGGGTTAAGGTGCTAGGAAGCACCAAACAAAACTTGTGCTTCACTTGTATCAAACCATTTGGTCTCAAAAACCCATGAGATGCAAATGCCGGTAAAATGTAAGGGCAAAAAAGATGGTTTAGTATGTATGGTGTAGTATCATGGTTTAGTATGTATGGATAAAATGCCATTAAATAAATCTGTTGTATCATGGTTGAATATTTAGCGGTTACAATATTATGAATGCAATAATATCATGCTTATGTTTTAAGTAAAAAAGCAAGCGATATGGACCATAAGAGCTTGATATTAATTTCTTACAACTTGTTTACAAAGAGATTGATATTACAAGTTGGACATTAAGAAGACCGATAAGTTCTTAAAGTTATTACAAACAAGTTGGACATTAAGAGACTTATACACCATATATTAAGTTCTTACAAACAATAAATACTTAGTCTACTTCAAATGCTTCATCTGGTGTGAGACCTTGACCTTCATAGTCCTAGTTTATTTTCCTATTATAATTCTTCATTAATAATCTTTGAGAGGTCAGCTAGGGGTGATATCACGAATTATATTGAGCTTTCAAATTCATCATACCTCCTCTTAAGCTTTGTTGTTTCATCACGATTTGGCATCCATATCTGCTTGTGACATCACCATCATCAACATTTGCGCTTGCATCACCAACATCAACATTTTGCGGTACATCACCAACATCAACAAGATTGGCATCCACTTTTGCAGCAGTATCAACAACATTAGCTTGATCAATATTGGCTTCCATATCTTCTGTATTTGCAGTCAAGTTGTACATCAACGAAAGTTTCATCAAGTTGTACATCATTAGACTGGTTATTTGACCTTGTATGAATTGCTTCCTCAAGTTGTACATCAACCAAATCATCATCATCAAAGAGTCTGTATTGGGCATTCGGTAGGTTTCTCAAGTTAGAATATCTAAATGAAATCCATTGATAACAAAAAATAAGCATCAAAAATGAAACTTACCCATTTTATTTACACTATGACTTCCCCTTCCCCTTCTTCTTGCCTTCCCTTCCCTGCTTGATCCATACCACTTCTCTGCCCCTCCACATTTGATCCACTAGAACTACCCTTGGCTGCTACACTTTTGCTGTGCCTCCGTCCATATACCACCTCTAGCAGTCACAAATTTGTTCTTTCTACTACAACTTGGGGTTCTAGCATTCACTTGGTCTTGGACCATAGTACGCCCTTCTTCTTTTTAGTGGTTACCTTGTTGATTAGGTTTGTTTGATGGTTCACCTGTTTCCTTAGTACACCCTTTTTTATTATGACTAAGTTTACAATTTTGACATGTCATTGTTCTTGGAGGCCTTGCTACATGTTTATTTTTCAATTGGACCTATCCTTTGTCCTATTCAATGTGGGCCTACACGGCATCCTTCTCTAATGGAGTTTCATTGGCACATGTTTCCTTTTTCCCACATATCTATACCACTCTTGGAAATATTGAGCTCATAAATACTTTGTATGTACTTATGAATGAATTGCTCAAATCATACTTTGCTTGCTAATGAGTAAATGGCTGTGATTGCATGAGGGCATGGTATGCCGGTTCTGCCATTGCCTACAACTACATTCCCTCTTTTGTAAGTCATACAAAAGGCTTCAAAATTCCCTTGCCTTACTTAAATGATGCCATCCACTTGGATTCAAACTCCACTTCTGTTAGTATACTACAAGTTGGAGTTTCAATGCTAGTATTATTTGATCAACATAAGTACATACCTTTGAATCTTCTTATGCAAATCAAAAACCTTGATGATGTTAGGGCAAATATCATTTTTCCAATCTTGACATTCCTTCATTAGGTGTAATCCTTGTCATCACATAAGATCGATGTGACATTCAATTATTGGTTTCTCCTTGCTAGCTTTATGTGAGAATTGAAAGATTCACAAAGACCATTTTCATGACATCACAATCATTCTGTCAACATAATACAAGTGTAGAATAATTAGTGTTGCTAGCTTTGTGTGAAATTATTTATGGAAAATAAGACGTATACCTTCTTTGAAGTATGATCTTGACCATGTCCATGGATCTTTATCCATTAAATATTGATAAGCTTCTTGACTTGCATTTTTTATTTCTTCCATTGTATTTAACCATTTAAATGATAAGAAGCCTTTGATGCTTGCCAAAACAGTTGTCTAAATAGAACACCAGGGTAGAGCTTGGAAAAATTGGCATAAATATGCCTAGCACATAACCTATGTTCTACCAATGGGACCACTCTCCTAACAGCTTGGTAAAGTCCTTTGTGGCCATCAAATATAAATGTGACCCCTTTCCCATCTCCTAACTCAAGGTCTTTGGCTAACAATTTAATAAACCATTCCCAGTGTAAGATTCTCAACTTGTACAACATTTATGCAATTGGGTATATTTGATTGTTCCATCCTCCAATAGTGACAACAATTCACCTTGGCACACCCCTTTCAAAAAACATCCATCCTAACCTATAATCTTTCTACAACACACTTTCCAACCTTGTTTCAAATTATGAAAACAAATATAAAAACTTGAACATGTGTGTACCATGCAAGAGGATCAATGCATTAAGCGCAACGTGGTACCGGGGTTGGTCTTTCTAAGTTCACTGAGTAATCAACCAACTGTCATATTGATCTCCAACATTCTGCAAGATTATATAGTGCAATCCTTCAGCTCTACTACTGCTTGATTGTGTGATGTCTTAACCCTATATTTTCTCATTACCATGTCTTATGAGATCAACCACTTTAATATCAGATACATTCGATTTTGTCTACAATCTTGCAATCCATTTTGAAGTCACTAAATAACCAAGATTACAAATCTCTTTGCAAGTATGCTCATTAACTAGGGTTCTTATATGCCAAAATTGCCATCATGCATCTTAGCGTCTTAACCTAAAAGGACAACAAGGCTTGTTGGGATCTCTAGGAACTTTTTTCTTTCTTCTCTCTTTTTCATCAATCCACACTAACCTGCAACTTTTCACTATCCTTTTCATACCAAAGTTGGTATCCATTGTATGAAGAATAAAATGTAAGACAATCTTTTACTTGATCTAAGTCTGCATACAATTCACTAATAAAGGTTTTAACTTCCAATGTGTGTTTGGGTCATGGATAGGGTAATCTCTTTTATTAGAGTCAAACACAATCTCATCATCATCAAGTGGGCATATCTTCATCTAAGCTTATTTCGGTTCAACATAGGTTTCTCTTTTTGAGATTCATCACCTAAGTTAAAATAAAGGATGCGCTTCTTTTGATTCATCACCTACATCCTTGTCATTTTCAACACTAGCCTACTTTCATCAAATACAACAATTTCATTTGTTTTGTTCTTTTCATCTAAACCCTTCCTTTTTTGTATCCTAACTTGCCTCACTCTTCTTCACCCTCGGATAAAATGGTCAACTGATGCAACATAGAATTGAGTCTTTGTAATAACTAGTAGGTTTAACATGACAATAACATAATCAGATGTATTCAACTAAACATTCATTCTTATGAGTAACATATAAGGCTATGATACCTTCATCGCTACTTTGCCACTTTTCAAGAAACAACCTAACATCATCATCGGACTTAATACTTTTAAACCATTACTAAAGTAATACGACACAGACACTCACGGCTATGTTGTTTGAACAAAATTTTCAACTCATTATAGGTTAAAGGGGACACATCAGGTAGTTGTGACCTATCAGCATATGATAGGTTAAAGGTTTGATGAAATACCCGTTATAATAAATATCAATGTTAATGTAGCTCCTTTGGATGAAGAAGCCATCTAGCGGTACAAATTATAACACAAAGGTTAATGAATAAAGATTATTAAGATAAATAAATAAACACGACATTAAGTATTAATTACCTTAACGAACACAAAATTCAATTTTGTGAACAGTGAATTAGGGTTTATGTGGAAGTTGGGGAAAAATTTTGGGGAAATCTGGTTTAAAGAAAAGATAGCGTTTTTTATTTAATTTTACAAAAGTTTCAATCTGGCCCTTCAAAAATTATAAATGTTTCAATGTATAAATACTTGTGAGTTAATGAAAATACCCAAATGTAAAATTTTTGTTGGAAACCTTTTATGCAAAAGAAAAAAGTTGAATACCTTGATTGGAAATGGACCCTAACTTTGATCCTTTTTTGCCATTTTACTTTAAAAATAAAGATGGTCAATTTTGACTCTTAACAATATATATATATATATATATATATATATATATATATATATATATATATATATATATATATATATATATAAAGAACAAAGTGACCAAAGATTTGAGATCTGAAGAAAATATCATCAAGGAATGTGGATTATGATAATTAGAAATGTTAACGGTGATAACCTAGAGGCGTGTTAATAAAGCAAAGGTAATGGGGAAAACTTAAATTTTTGGCAAAGATTTTTAGAAATATTGATAGCAATTACTTTTGAGAATTTAAAATTTTTAACATACGTAGATGCCTGATGCCATAAATGATCCAAATATTCTTGTAAATATTTCATGAACTTTTGATTAAAAAAATGTTTGTATTTGTATATCTATTCTGATTATAATGCATTTATGGGTGTTATTCGGGTTGTTGAGTTCAGTCAATTTGGATCAATGCTAAAAACATATGGGACCGGACCTTGTTTAGAACTCCGGTCCTTGGGTCGGGTCAACTTCGGGTTCGGGTTTAGGTCGTTTGAAAATTATAAATTTTGGTGTTTACATACAAATTAGAAGAAAAAAAATTGAAACTTCGGTCCTTTCGGGTTGACCGAACGAAATAAAAGACATATATTATACCGAACTTCGACCTTGTTTAGAAATTAGAACTTCGGTCAATTCGGGTTGACGATTGCCGAATATAATTTTAGACCCTACTAACCCGACCGAAAAGCCATATTCGAGGTTGGTGGGGTGGGGCTTATGACACCCTACTATGCATCCATGATTTTTCCTATATTCATAAATAAAATGGTAAATACATCGGTCATCCTTTACTAAATTACTATTATTTTAAACATTGTTTAATCCTTAACTTTTATAATTTTAGTTTATAACCCATAAATTATTTTCTCGCAATGACTACAAATTGAACCCGTAAATATTTCATGAAGAGTCACATCAGAATTACAAGTTTGCAAGTATAATTATTTGCCGCTATACACCCTCGCTTTGCACGAATGTTTTTCTAGTTTTTAAATAAGCAAATATGAACAAGATATTATATTCTTCAATCATTTTTTACTAAGTTTTGTATATGGCGTCTCCATTAGCATGGATGCATATTTAATTCTTTGGATACGGTGTTTTATTAGTTTTAGCTTCAATTCCGCCGCTTTTAGGTGTACTTTTCACTTTTGCTCCGATTTACTAAAATAAGAAATATGAACGATTAAGTAGCTATTCTTAGATAAAAATATAGTAAATGAGCAATATATATGGGATAAATGATACATAAAGTATATACTTATTTGATCATACTAGCGTTGGAGTTAATTTAGATTGTTTAACTAAAGATTACAAAGCATGATGAATTATAGATCTAAATGATCTATGAGAGAATTCTAGTATTGAGGATAAGTAGGAGGACATTAGGATCTCGGACAAACATACATTGTCAATGGGGCAAGATAGCTTGTACGTGAGATGTTGATCTTGAGTTGTAAAAAGGTAAAAGTTTTGGATTTTAAATCGGAAACACATAACTATCATTGAGTTTCAAGGTCTTATACTTGAGTTCTCGTGGACTTATGAGAGTAGTAAAAGGAATGGTGTATCTTATATAGAATTCCATTTTACTTAAGTGTAAATTGAATTGCATTTGTTGAATATAATCCAATATGACTAAATCACCTCGTACCAAACTCACTCAGGTTCATTAACAGGAAGACAATATTAAAAGAATTGAGGAGTGGAGATCAAGGGTCATAGGTGAAGGACCAATAAAAAAGAATAAAGTAGTGATTACTCCCAAAACTTCCTGACACAAGCTAAATAAATCACTGAGAATCGGAAGTAATGTCATAGACTCATACAAATTGGACGAGATGTTATTAAGAGATTTCATTTAGCATGTTTGAATTTGTAAATGAACTAAATTTCATTCTAAAAGGGTCCATGGTTGCTTAACATGGTGGGAGACCGAGATAAGTAAACCCGCTATTGTGAAATGTGTGATACTTCGGAGAATGTATCATATTTCACATGCATTTAATGAGGTACAAAATGGGCGTGACCAAGATCGGCGACCACTTGGATTAATAAGTTATTATCATTTTGGATCGTAGCACTATCCCAATTACCTAAGGTATTAGTTCATTTGACTTTGTTTCTTCTTGGGTTACGTAGTTTCCGATTCTTTGGGTAAAAAGTGTAACGTTGTGTGCTATCTTTGAATTTAGTGGGAGGTTAGGAAAAGTGATTTATTGATCGAGATGAAAATTTGACTTCATGTTGAAATAGGCGGAAAGGATACCCCCATGTTGTGATATTTTTGTTGAAGCATAATGCGTGCGACTAGTGTCATTGAACAACGTGGGAGAGCAAAACATTATCAAAAAGGGCGAATGCATTACGAGATTTAAATATCCATCTACGGTACTTTAAAAACATCGCAAAGTGCAAAGGGACATATTCATATACCTAAGCTCAAATGAGGTGTTGCTGAATTTTGTAAATCATTACTTTGGTATTGAATTGGATTTTGTAAGTAGGGCACTTCAATATCATGATAGTGATTGCTTGATACAGTGAAAGTGGTTCTCATGTTGTTTCTTTGCACAAGTGGGAGTATGAAAGTAGTGCCAAGAACAACGTCTTTCACAACTAGCCACAGTAAAAGAAACACGCAAGTGAAAGTAAGAATCGAGTGACTAAATGAAATGGAAATGAAGAGAAAATGAGAATACGGTAATATTCTCATATAGGGGTAAAACTATAATTATCCATGGTGTATAAATCTATCTAAGATAAACATATTAAGTACATAAAAGCAATTACATAACCATAAAGGGGTTAATGGTGATTCGAATATAGGAGATAAGGAGTTAACAAAGTTGCAAAATACCCGCACACACAATAAGATAGGTAAAGTCATGGGTATATATTCACCCTCAAAACACCCACATTTATTTACCCACCAATAAAAATGATTTTTACATTCCGTGGGTAAATAACATTCCACAAATTACACACAAAAATAGCCACAATAACTCACGATGTGGGTATCCGTGGGGAATGTTTTAAGCGCCAATTATTTACCCACATATTGCACACTAAATATACTTACATATTTATTTGTGTGGGTAAATCAAATTAAATTTTGAGGAAAATAAAATGAATTTGAAAGTTCTTGTCATTGGGTAACGGGTGGGTATTAGGTGGGTAATTTCCCTCCAAAGGATAAGTGTGAGTAATTGCCGTGGGTATTCCATCAGATTCTTGTAGTGTTAGGGGAAGCTGCATACATTCTGGGAATCAAGATCTACAGAGATAGATCAAAGCGGTTAATTGGTTTAAGTCAAAGTGCTTACATTGATAAAATATTGAAAAGATTTAATATGCAAAATTCAGAAAGGATATTCGTGATGGAAGTAAAGCATGGCTTATGTAGCGATATGGGTGCTTCACACACCATTAGGTGCACGTGAAGAAAGTTCATTATGCTTCGGCAATAGGATCTATCATGTATGCTCTAAGATGCACAATGCCAGATGTGGCGTTCGCTAAAAATATGACCAGTCGATATCAACATAATCCAGGTGAACTTCACTGGAATGCTGTTAAACATACTCTAAACTATCTTAGGAATACGAAAGATATGTTTCTAGTGTATGATGGAAATCCATATACAGAGCTTGGTGTTACAAGTTTTGATGCATCGGCAAAGTGATAAAGATGATCTGAAGTCACGAGACGGGTTATGTCTTTGTCACTAATGGAGGAGCGATGAGCGGAAGAGCAAGCGATTAATGCGATAGCGATAATATGCTGCGGCTTGAAGCGAATACATAAATTTGCCGGAAGTACGCAATGAAAGTGTTTGATTCATTTTAGGGCTTGGTGTTATGCCTTCAATTGAATCGCCTATTGATGTGTATTGCGATAGTTTTGATGCAATCATATTTTCCAATGAACACAGAGTCATGAAGGGCACCAAGAAATTTTCTCACGAAGTATCACTATGTTTGGGAATAAGTCCTTGAAGGTGAAATAAATCACGAAAGTTCACACAGAATGAAAATTTAGCTGATCCTCTCACTAAGTCTTTACCTAGAGAAAAAATCATTGAACTCTCAAATGGCATTTGACTTCATTTGGCTAATAGTTTCATGCATAACTGTGATTATTATTTGGATAAAGGATATTGTAAACATTTATTATTTTATGATGAAATAAAGTATTGGTTATGTTTATGTTCATTCATAATATTGTTGTCCTATATTTGTATGTTTAATCCATGAATAACTAAGTTATTCTAAATCATCTGTTGTCAGTTAATGATATGAGAGTATCATTAAGCTAAGACAAATCTGAGTGATTTGGTAGAATATACTTGAAAGTATATTGATGTGTTGCATGCTAATTTCAGATGATATGCGATAAATTAAATATAGGACTTATCCCAACTATATTATTTTACTTTATGGATACTGTTATTAAGTAAATCATGAATAGTTATCATCAGACTTGAGATACCATATAAGTGTCATGAATGTAGTGCATTTATATGGAACAACTTAACGCTAAACGTAACTGGTAGTCATAAGGGTTGTTTCTAGAAGTGGTGCAAAGTTTGTGAGTTATTCTTGTAGTTAAGATAGAATTTGTTCCTTCAAATTTATTTTGGAGTTTAATACTGTTGTGCCCCTCGTAGGGTTGACAAGATGCTTGTGCGGCCGTACCCAAGATATCCTCTGAATATGTTCAGAAGATTTGGTAATCTTGTTCACTCACATACAACGAGAAACATAATGGTTGAATAAAGAATGACTTATATCCATATCTTTATTTAACATAGTATTAGAAACAAAAGGATAATAATAATGAGAAAGCATTAAAAGGTTTTTCAAGAGCCTTACCCGAGTCGTGCTAGAGGCATCGAAGTGTTGCTAGACGTAACGATGTGATCACACTATTAAGATATGTCAAAGTGGGGCCAGTGGTTTTATGAACATAAATTAGTAGTCGTGAGTTTGGATGAACTTCGAGACCAGTTGCACACTTTACATATGAGAATTAAAGTTATAATATTTAAATGTAAAATGTTCTATTTAGTTATGATTTACAGCATTATAAACAAACGTTAAGTAGTTAAACGTAATGGAATAACGGTAGTTAAATGTTAAAGGAATGACTAAATATAAAATTAGATGTCAAGTAGGTTCTAGAAACCCTATGGGATTCCATAACCAATCGGATGGGGGGTTTCCATAACCCAATTTAACCCTAACTTGGACACTAAGTTTCTTTGGGTATATATACAAGGCTTATGATCTTTGTAAATTATCTCTGTTACACATCAACCTAAAACCTAAAACTTGTGTGTGTGTGTTTTAGTCAAACGATGGGATTTAAACCCTTAGGGATTGATCCACATTGTTTTCTCCTTAAGCAAGCGTTTTGTGTTAAAACTAGCATTACTTTAATTTGTTATAGTACGTTGTTAACAGATGGTAAATACTAACACACTATTGTAAGTATCTTGAATTGAATTGCAAAAATGGTAAGGGGCAATTCCTATAATCATATAAGCCCTAATTAGGGTTCATCTTAATTGCTAGTTTGAGAATTGATTCTTGTTGGCCTAGAATCAAAGGTGCATATACTTTATGTATGTTAATTAATTATTCGTTATGTGTTCTTATACGCTTCCGCATATATCTTTGATATTTATTGTGTTTTATATATGATTGTCATGTTATTAAATTTTAACAGTGAATTAATCACTTGACTTTCTTATTTATTAGCGAAAGAATTTTTAAATAGCGCACCTAGTTTAGGGGTGTGCAAAGAAATTTGAAAACCGGGCCGGACGTGAGGGCCAGGACGGACGAAAAACCGAGTTAGGCCAAAAGCCAAGGCCGAGGACGGGCCGAAATTTGGTCGGTCGATCCGATCGGTCGATCCGGTCTCGGTCTTCGATGATCCGGTCCAGCGGCCCGATTAAATGCGGTTTTATTCGGTTTAGTCGGTGGGGACGGACGGGCCGGGGCCAGAGCCGTTGCAGCGAGACAGCGGACCGGTAGAATATGAATTGATCGGTCACGGATCCGTCTTCGATGCGTCGGTCCTTCGGTCGGTCCGGTCCGGCCGGTCCGTTTGCTCACCCTTAACCTAGTTTGATTCAAAGTTATGAACATTAGCTCCTATTTGTCATAATTAACCTTTTATCAGAGAAGGAAGATGGACAAATAAATTCTCTCTCTAGAAAGTCCTATGAGAGTTTGCACCTCCCTCACGTGAGGTTTACTTTCCCTAATAGGTTTGTTGCAGTGAGTCTGCTATCTTTCCAACTTTTATTTTCTTTTTCATCTTAATCATTCAACTGTTTAACTTCTGGATCATCTAAACGACTAAACCTTTGCATGTTACACTTCCTTTTCCATCAGTTCCAAATATAATGACCGACCAATATCCTCAACTTTGCCTCATCAGAAAAATTATTTCCGATCATCGTAATTTAGGGAAAACAGGGGTGATATCAATTATTAAAGGGGCTTGGTGCACTCGGAGATCCTGTAACAATTCATCATTGGGATCGTAATATTTATTTATTTGTCTTTAAGAATAAAAGTGATGTCCAAAAGATTATTGCAGAATCTCCCTGGTCGGTTATGGGTTTTTATCTTGCTCTCGAGCCATGGAATCCAAATAAAACTTTGCAGGATTTTGACTTCAGTCGAGGTATGTTTTGGGTACAAGCTCATGGTCTCCCTCTTGGTAGAATGACAAAGGATTATGCTATAGAATTGGCTACGAAAATTGGTACCCTTGTTGAAGTCGATTGTGTGGGTGAGGGTCTTCAATTGAATCGTTCTTTTTTTGCATTTTCGGGTCGAGGTTAATTTAATGGCTCCTTTGTGCCCGGGTTTTGAGATACAACGGGAGGGGTTAAAACCACTTTTCATCTCGTTTAAGTATGAGAGATTGTCAAACTTCTGCTATGCATGTGGGCGATTAGGACATGATAATGATGCATGTATTTATCCAAGAGACCCGATATTTTCAAAAAAAAAAAATCAAAGGTATGCGTGCAACCTCAGCAACGCATTTCGTTACCTTCAAAATTACCCGCAACTGATGAATTGGGCTCAACGTCAAATCCAAAAATAGGAGAACTTTACCCAGAAGTGAATATCCAAAGCTCGATCCCTCTTGAACCGATCACAACTATTTAGTCAGTATCATCAAGAGTGTCTGATATAGGTATCACTTCCGAGTCTGCTACTAGCACTATTGTTGGACCATGTACAACAGTATTACCCTCAACCTTTAATACTTACCTAGTAAAGGACCCAAGCGCACCAACAGATAAAGTTCATGTAAACCAAACAACAAATTTTAACATACCCTACACTCAAAGCTTCATACATAGATTCCCTTGCATGAGTACTTTGTTTAGCCCTCGTGGCATTAGTAAAAAAACAGAGCCCAAAGAACCCATCTACTTTGTCCGTGCATACCTGAAAGCCCAAATACTAGTCCTGTGAGTCTGTGACATGTACACAGGGCCGGATTTGAGGGAGTGCGGGATGCTAGACTGCACAGGGACTTCATTTTTGTAGGGGCCCCAAGATTAGAGACATATGTACAGATTTAATACAGTTATAAGCTTAAAGATCGATTGCATAATGTTCTAGAATGTGGGACACTTTGATTCTTACCATTCCTAAGTTGTAATCAGTTGGTTTCAAGTAAGAAAAATAAAGTTAAGAACAGGGTAAGTGGATCTGAAATGGGGAGGAAGGTGTTAGCCTTTAATGTTGTAGATCAAATTATTATGTTTATGTTTAAGACTTTTAGTTATTATCATTATGTTTAATGTATATAGTGTATGGGTCAGTTTAGTATGTCTGCAATATGGGTCCAATTCTGTAAACCCAAACAGGCCCATTATGCAGCAGTTAGGGCAGTTATAAAGAACGGTTTCATCACAACAATCACAACGGTTATTGATGAAACAGTATGTCGTTTAGGACAGCGCTTCATGTAGTATAAATAGATTATGATTCTTTGTAAACAAGTAACCCATACGTTTATATTATATCAGATTAGTATAAAGGGTTCAAACCCAATCTCTTGTTCTTATATTATTCTTGATGATGATTCATACGTGATGCTTGTTTGATTATTGATGATCCTGGAAGTATGGAGCCTGGAAAACGAACATTGTATAAGAGCGACGAGGAATCAAACAACACAACAATTCATGAGTTTGATCATCACTCAAGATTCAAAAGCAGTAAGATTGAAGTCTGGTTTTTCACCATGGTTGAAGTTACAAGAATACTTGGCCATATGTTGTAGGACTTGAGAGTCCACAAGGATTTGGTAACCAGAAACAACAAGGACAACAACTTGTTGTTTACCAAGAATTTGCGAGTTCTTTGGAAATAAAGCCGAGACAAACAAAGTTGTCTAGGGCACGAAGTGTTTCAAATCGACACAAACAGTTGAAGACCTCTTTGTTGCGACAAAGGTGGAGATGATGAAGACCAGATTCAAGCAAAGAAGGAAAAGAGAAAAGGGTACACGTTGAATTGTTTTTGAGTGACAAGTATGGAATGATTGCAAAATTTCAAGGACTAGATACCAAAGATGATGAAGCAGTTGTGACTGCATGTTATAAGAAGTTTGTTGATCTCATTGTAGTCTGCCATGAAACTGCTAATGTACCTTGGGGTGAAAAGTCAAAAGATGTAGGAGGCCAAGCAATGATGGCTTGGCCATGGACCTGCAAGACCGAAGGAAAGAGAGTGAAGTTGGAGCAATAGAGACAAGTCAGAATCGTTTTGGTGTTAGTCTTGAAGATGATGAAGAAGACAACAATGATTTAGATGTCATTGTTTGAAAAGACCAGAAGGATCACTCAAGAAGGATTTGATGCTAAAACATTAGGGGGGAAATTGTTAGTCTTTAATGTTGTAGATCAAATTATTATGTTTATGTTGAAGACTTTTAGTTATTATACGCATGTTTAATGTATATAGTGTATGGGTCAGTTTAGTATGTCTGCAATATGGGTCCAATTCTGTAAACCCAAACAGGCCCATTATGCAGCAGTTAGGGCAGTTATAAGGAACGATTTCATCACAACAATCACAACGGTTATTGATGAAACAGTATGTCGTTTAGGAGGCAACGCTTCATGTAGTATAAATAGATTAGGATTCTTTGTAAACAAGTAACCCATACGTTTATATTATATCAGATTAGTATAACGGGTTCAAACCCAATCTCTTGTTCTTATATTATTCTTGATGATGATTCATACATGATGCTTGTTTGATTATTGATGATCCTGGAAGTATGGAGCCTGGAAAACGAACAGAAGGTGATGACATTTAGTCATTTTCACTATACACCCTGTAAGTTTATAACTGTTACACTTTTGTTCTAATATGTTAGCTAATATGTTAGCTTATTTTCTAAATAAGTACAAACTAGGTTATAATATTGACGGGTTTGACCCATTATTGAACTCATTATTACCACTGATATGGAACATAAGTAGACATAATATGATATCCTATATGTTGTTTAAATGGGTATCAAAAGTGAAGTAACACTATAAATTTAAGACTTCGTCTTGATGGCGTATTTACATAGATTTAAGCCTCTTATTTCACGGAATTTTTATAATTATGGCACAAGGCCTCCAAAATCCATAAGACGGCCCTGCATGTACAGATACCAACCTGCCTTGCCATCACTAGTGTAGAATCGGCTCTATCAAGGTTAACGGTGTCGTAAACAGGGCCCTACAACATATTCCCCGCCTCCCACCAAAAATCAAAACCCGCTAAAAATATTCAACAACCGTTATCACCAAAAACCTGGTCTCTAGCAAATATCCAACAGAGGCGTACTGTGACTAAAGAAGAACAAAATTGATTTATTGAATTTGGAGTCTAATATTTCCAATGACCTAATTGATGTTCACGTTGAAAGCACATATGTCAATTTGTCAAGCACCGACTCGGTGGGCGTGGTGGTTGCCCCTGATC